>LNAC01000377.1:9017-32213 GCA_002007465.1 Ailurus styani | reverse complement strand
TTAAAAAAAAAAAAAAGAATGTATAAAAGAAGTCTGGAAGCACCATCTTTTTTAGCTTTCATTGAACAAAGCTGAGAATTCAGAATTTTACATTTTCTGTCCAAAATAGCAAGTAGAAGAAAATTGACAGAGGAAGACGTTTCACAATTATTAGATCAATCAGAATGTAAATGCAAGGACACAGATGGTAGTATCTAGACTTTAATAATGTGATAAATTTGGTCTTTTTTTTTTTTTTTAATTTTATCCATTTATTTGACAGAGAGAGATCACAAGTAGGCTGAGAGGCAGGCAGAGAGAGAGGAGGAGGCAGGCTCCTTTCTGAGCAGGGAGCCCGATGCGGGCCTCAATCCCAGCACCCTGAGATCATGACATGAGCTGAAGGCAGAGGCTTTAACCGACTGAGCCACCCGGGTGCCCGATAAATTTGGTCTTTTAAGTTAAGTCTCAGACCATGATTTTTTCAGAGGATATTATAGATGAATTTTCTCAAACTTAAGAATTGATGAATGAATGTATTTCTAAATACAGAAAAAGGAAATAGGGTACTCTCATCTACTTAGTCATTCAACAGGAAGTTCTTTACCACATAATATTTTATGATGAGAATCTGTACCATCCTGCTTTGGTAAAAAGATATGTGACTGTATTCTTTCATATTTTATGGTATTTGTATACCAAAATATCCTTGATATGGTTTGTGTCAAGTGGACAATCACTGAAGGCAGGTGTGTATGCAGGAGTAACTAGAAGGGAATAGATGATACAAAAGTGAAAAAAAAACTAATGGGTTAATCATCTTAATTTGTGTTTATAAGTTGAAAAGTGAAAGTGTTTTGCAACTCTGGAGCTAAGAAGAGATGTATTTGAGATCTGGTTTAGTATTTACAAAAAGGATATTTTTCAAGTTCATAGATGAAAGTCAATGAGTGGTTGGTTATATTTCAAGAAGTTTCCCATTTCTTTATTAAGCTTCAAAAACAGGGCTATATGAGATAAAAATTTTGGTTTGCCATGTTTAAATTCTTATTAGGATTTCTAATAAAATTGTTATTCATTATCTCTTTATTTCTCTGTAAATTATTTGTGAGATACCTTAAGTTATTAAATGGGTCCATTGGACCCTTGTGATTGATGATGACTATTATAATGCAGCAGGCACATAATGAACAGGTACTTACCTAATCCTGGAGAAATCAGGAGGATTAAAGGTTGACCTTTTGGAGAGACAAGGTGCTAGTAGCTAGCATGGTAGTAAGTAGACTTTCAGGCCGAGTAAAGGAAACAACTAGGCTGGTGTTAAATACAGGAAAATTAAAGCATTGTATAAGAAAGGAAACAATATACTACTGCATGGTCATAAGATGAATATTATCTTAACTTTAGAAAAGGGGATTAGGAGGAGAAGAAATGTCAAATAGAATGTTATAAGAAAAGTAAATCTACTCTTTTACTTTATTAGGAATTTAGATACTCATATTTAAAATAGATAAATCCAAAGGCACCTGGGTGGTGGCTCAGTTAGTTACACTGTCTATTTAGGTTCAGGTAATGATCTCAGGGTGCTGGGATTGAGCCCCTCTTAGGGCTCAGTGGGGAGTCTGCTTGAGAGTCTCTTCCTCTTCCTCTGCCCCTCTCCCAGCTTGCTCTCCCCCTCTCTCTCTCTCTCAAATGAAAATAAAAATTTTTTTAAAGATTTTATTTATTTGAGAGAGAGAGACAGAGAGAGCAAGAGAGAGCAAGAATGAACAGAAGAGGGAGAAGCAGGCTCCCTGCTGAACAGGGAACCTGGATCATGACTTAAGCCGAAAGCAGACGCTTAACCAAGCAAGCCACCCAAGCGACCTAAATAAAAATAAATTTAAAAAATAGATAAATCCATAGGGAGCAGAAAGAACATTATTTAGAAGTACCCAGATGAATACCAAAAGAAAGTGGTAAAAACGTGAACGTCCGCTTCTGGAGGAGTGCAGGCGGAATAGGGAGGAGAGAACTGCTGTTCTTTTCTTATATGCTTTCTTAGTATTAGAACTCTGAAACCATATGCATGTGTTACTTTGACAAAAATTAATAATAAAATGTGAAATTATCCCTTTAAAGAGGGATAATATCTAGCTGGTATGTATCAAATGAAGTTGAAGGCACAGGGACACCTCTTAGATTTGAGGTGAGATACAAACAGTGATGATTGGAGGGAAACCAGAATATTGGCTTAGAAAGACATTTTAAAGGGAGATACTATAGAATTGTAAGATTTGGCCTATTTGGATTATGAGAGTGAAGCATTGGGTTAAGATGAGGAAAGTATTTGAGCCATTTTCAATTGTGGTTGTGAAGATGAGTTTTTCTTCGGATGTGTTATGTTTGCAGTAACTACTGTAATCATTTGTGTTATATCCTGTAAGCAGTTACAAACGTAAGCCTGGACATGTTTGGTCTTAAGATTGGGGAACGATTTGAAGAAAATATGACCCCCCCCAAAAAAATAATAAAAATGAATTGTTGTGGAGTGACTTGTTTTATCAAGGAGGGAGTAAACCAAGAACCAGATATTGAAAAAAATGCATGTTGATTACACACAAAGTTAATGATAGGTAAACAAAACAAAACAAAACAAAATTTTAGGAAGGAGACTAGAAAGTGTAAAACAGAATTAGAAGGATGACTGAAAGATATAGATACCAAATTTATGTGGCCTTTAAGTCTTCTTTTTTTTAAAGATTTTATTTACGTATTTGAGAGAGAGAAAGAGAGAGAGAGAGCACCAGTGGGGTGAAGGGCAGAGGGAGCCCGATGCAGGATTTGAGCCCAAGACCCTGGGATCATGATCTAAGCCCAAGGCAGACACTTATCCAGCTGAGTTACCAGGCGCCCACCCTTTAAGTTTTCTCTAGAAACTGGCAATATCTTTTTTAAAGTAGCCTCTTGATTGAATTTAAATGTGTTTTATTTGTGCTTGTCATTTTACAAATATTTCAGGTGTCCATGTTATATTTTCCTTTTTGCCTTTTGGAGGGGAGGGTGGAAGTGGGGGGAACAAGCACCACAGTAGATATCTTTAAAAGGAGAAAAAACAGCTCCCATAATCCTACGGTGTTAACTGTTTCTGTTGATAAATTTTCCCTCTCTCATTTTGTCACTTAGTTTAATTTGAAGGTGTTTGTTTTTTTGTTTTTTTTATTTCTAAATGAGTATTTCTTAACCAGATGATTTCACTGACATCTTTTGGAGGGATTGGGAGATGAGAGAGAAAACTATGTGTGGCTGTATCTGTCTGTGTGTCTCTTTGGAGATAATACAAAAGCCTTTCTGTGACAGATAACTTTGCAAGAGCTCTGTACAACCCTGTGCTAAGCACCTGTATTTATTTCCTCTTTCTTCTTCCTCCTCTACCTCTAAAAAAAGAAGAGCTGGGTCCCCATTTATCGTTTATACACATTTAAAAATACAGATTGTTTCTGGTAAATTTAATATGATTTAAAATAAGAGGAACAGTTTGATGCCTAACTTGCAAATTGTTCTACTAAAATTTGTTTTATTTAAACTAATGGCAGTTAAACACTGCAGAATTTTAATGACTTAAAATGGTTTTGTGACCAGTGTTAAATGGAAAGATATAAATAAGAGACAGAAATAAAGAGCAGTTTGAGAAGAATGCAAGTGAATAAAGTGGCTCAACTCTCAGGGGATCTGCATGTGGCATTGTATGTATTTCAAAAGTTTCCGTTGAAATAACAGATGCTGCTGATGAAGTTGGGCATAGTAACTTCATTTGTGGCTGGTTCAGTTGCTTATCTGAAGTGAGAAGATCCCCGGGGGAAATCTGGTGTAGTGGAATTAGGGTTAGGATAGGACATGACATAAATAATCTGCAGCTTCATCTTTGTGATCTTTATTCCATAAGCACTGGCTAGGTATAGGTATGATTATAAATGTCCAGTTATCTTATATTTCAGGTGGATCCTGTGTCTACCAAGTGATTTTATTCAATAGCAGTGATTTTAAAGATTTTATAGTTCCTAGAATTTTTTACTACAGAAATTACAAGTCTTTTTTGTTTTTTTTTTTAGTCATAGAGAATCATCTTTTTTTATATATATTTTTTAAGTTTCTATTTATTTATAATCTCTATACCCAACATGGGACTTGAGGAACTCACAACCCTGAGATCAAGAGTCTTGTGCTCTACCAACCCAAGCCAGCCAGGTTCCCAAGAATTGTCTTACTAAACTTGTATATATGTACAGTGACAATCTGTGAAATTGGCTGTTGGCTCATTTACCCCCAGTTCAGAATAGTGTTTACTCACACAAGTGTGCATATTAATGTTTCCCTTTTTCTTTTAAATTATTTTTTCTAATGTAATTCAAAGTATGCAAGATGTCATGCTGATAACTGGATAGGTGAATGAAACAGATGGTCCATAGAGGTCTGTAAAGAACTTACAGTGTAGTGATGGAAGTAAAATATTTATTAATATAGCTATTAACACAAGGTTTAGAAGTACTTAATAGCCTAAGACATAAATAGGGTATTTTTAGGGAGGCAGGAAATATTTCCACCAGAGTGAAATCAAGAGAGGAAACGTTATTTAAGTGACACAGTAAAACCCGAGTACCTATGATAACTAAACAATCCTGCTTTGGAAAATACAGAGATAGAAATGACACGGTCAAACTCTAGGATGTTAACAAAGTTGAGAGTGATCATCTTTGCTTTTGAAGGGTTATCAGAGGAGACTTCAGTGGAGGAGGTAGCACATGATTGGTGACTTGGAGACCAAGTCTTAGTTCCATGTTGTGAAGTTGGGGGTGGCTTGTGTTCTAGGGAATCTGCATAGCCATAGTTGCAGAGAACAATAGGACACATTGAGGAAATTATTAAGCTTAGCTGGAGCACTGGGATCAGGAAGATGAAGCCAGAGAAACAGGTAAGGACCAAATCACGAAAGGCATTGTGTGGCATACAAAGGAGTATTAAGTTTATCCTGTAGGCATCGAGGGACCATTCAGGGCAAAACATATTTATATTTCCATTTTAGAAATTCCATTCGCAGTATATTCAGATATCAAATCATTTTGTCGTACACCTGAAACTAATGTTGTAAAAAATAAAAGCATTCCAGTAACAGTGGAGTGGGAAATGAGTTGTGGTGTTAGAGATAGTCAGAAGTTATTTTAATAATCTAGCTGAGAAATGAAGTATCAGTGGGCCAGTGTAATGGTACCAAGGCTCTGATGGAGAGAGAATTTTTTGGTAAGTAATGATATGAAAAGTGAGAAGAAAGAATTGAGGTTATTTTATATGGAAAATACATTGAGACAAATTACTGAGATAGAAAGTACAAGGAGGAGATGTAAGATCTTTTGTCTGTGTTTAAGAGCCAGAAATGCAAGGAATGGGGAGAAAATGAAGAATTCACTTTTAATGGTTATGAATCTGAGTTACCTGCGAGATGTCAAATCTCTATGTCCAGTAGATCAGAACTCAGGGAAAGATCTGGTTTAGAGAGACAGATCTGGGAGTTCTCTCCATGGACATGTATGACATGAGCTGGGACTAGGAATCTAGAATGAGGAGGGCAAAGAGCGGAGCATACTCAGTAACCTGTGGAGGAAGAGGAAACTGTAAAGCGGGGTAAGAACTAGGAAAGTATTTTGTTATATCAACCATGAGAACTATAAGTGCTCACAGAGGTCAAGTGAGAGGGAAGGACTGAATATTACCCACATGCATTGGCTATGAGGAGCTCAGGCTTCAAAGGACATTTAGAATTTGTAGTCATGGAAATTGGACCAGGTTAAATGGAAAATTGGGCAAAGAAGGAGACAGTGTTGGAGATCAAGGGGATAAAATGAGCAAAAGCACAGAGAGGGCAAAGCACTGGGAGTGTTAATTTACAAACAGTAAGACCTTTTATTTTAAAAAATATTAGGTATGTAAAAAGGGACTGTGGGCAATAAATTCAGAATTGTAATATTATTAATCTGCTTTTAATACTATAACTGCCAAATTATTTAACCTCAGGTTATCTGGTGGTAGGGTTATTCACAACCTTCCCCACTTTTCTTTATTTTCCTGACCATTTAACTGTGTTTTAGAGGAGTGAAAGAATTGCCATCTCATGCAAGTCAGAGTTTTGTCTGTGCCCTGCAAGTGAGAGGATACTGAGAAGGCCCAAATCTTGGTTCCTTAGGAATTGCAAGTATATAACAACTATTGTCTTTTTGTCCTAGTTCCCAGTTGTGAGCTGTCTACAGACTCACAGATTATTTGGGGGAAAAAACACTTGCTAAAGGTCTTACATACTTAGAATTATAAAGAAGACCATTTTGGTGATACAGTCATCATAAATTAATTAGTAGAATGCAGTATTTCTTGTTAAATAACCCATTCCCTCAATAATAGTGGACTTTTTAATCTTTAAAACTTGATTAATCATCTATTTCATTTTTTTAAAGATTTTATTTATTTGAGAGAGCACGCACTCAGGGAGAAGGGCAGAGAGCAGAGGGAGAAGCAGACTACCCCCTGAGTGGGGAGCCCAATGTGGGGTCTGTCCCAGGACCCTGAGATCATGACCTGAGCCAAAGCCAGAGACTTAACCAACTAAGCCACACAGGAACCCCTCATCTTTCTATTTAAAAAAATGAAATTATCATGATTACTTAACACAGTAGTGCTTTTAAGGTGGTTTCGCCCAAAGATGCACATACTACTCTGTGATAAGTTCTTTAAGGGCAAGCACTGTGCCTTAGTCATCTTTCTGTCTCCTGTACTGTCTTTTACATGAGAGATACTCAGTAAATATTTGTTGAAAATTAACTCAACACTATATTAAATGAAAACATTTTACACATTAAGGAAAATCGCATTTACATTCCCTTTTTTTAAGTAGGCTCCATCCCCAGCATGGGGCTTGAGATCAAGAGTCCTGTGCTCTACCGACTGAGCCAACCAAGTGCCCCACATTCACACTGTTAAATAATCAGTAGGGAAAATAAATTTTTATATCTGATTTGCTGAATATTAAATTCAAGCCCATTGTATGCTTGGAAAATCATGCACACATACCCTTTCACTGAAATCTAGTAAGATTTATAATTTTAGGTGTTAGAAATTAGGATATCTAGAAAATATAAGGCATCTCTGGCTTCCTTATAAGAAGGAGCTACAGGGGTATTGGGCTCAGGAAAAGATTCTTCTTAAACCCTGGCACCTGCACTGCAAATAACCAACCGGATATGCCGCACTGTCTCCTTCTGTAATCTTTGGTGATCTTTGGAATACATTAATTAACTCCTGTTTTCTGTGATATTACTCCAAAAGATAGAACCAGCTCTATAATTGTGCCTTCAGCGAAGGAATGATCGTCGGCTTTTCCCACCCACCAGAATGTAGGCTAATGTAACTGAAGCAGAGCGAGAACTGGCTTTGCTTCTAAGAAATCTAGTCCAAACTCTTACATCCTTTGAAAACTGAATGCAGTCTTACAGGTAAATAGCTAAATTAGCACTGCCTTTCACAGAAAGCAGCAGTTGCCGTTTCTTATAGCAAGTACACACATAAAAAAGTGTATATTTGTGTAATCATACAGGGTACTGGGGATAAAATATATTTTAAACAATTTATAGACTGAATCACCATATAAACATGAAAGATGTTTATATTTATTACCATACAGTAGAGAAACTTGTGCATGTGTGTAATTAAGATAGAATAGTTCCAGGGACACCTGGGTGGCTCAGTTGGTTAAGCAGCTCCCTTCAGCCCAGGTCATGATCCCAGGGTCATGGGATCGAGTCCCACGTGGGGCTCCCTGCCCAGTGGGGAGCCCACTTCCCTCTTGCTGGGAGGGAATTCTCCCTCTCCTGTCTCTATCTCTGTCGAATAAATAAAGTCTTAAAAAAGAAATAAACAAAAATTTTAAAAAGGAATAGTTCCAGAAATAGGAGAAAATTTGTAAAATATGTGTAAGGTTATGGGTTTTCTTTTTTGTTTTGAAAGTTGTTTCAGAAGAGATGAAGTATTCTGGGTGTTGTCAGGTGTTACAGCGAACACTGTAATACTGTTTTACTCTCTCTGCCTTCAATATTACTACTGTGGTAGAAAGAGGCCTGCTATACTGTTCCTTGTGGAGAGCTCACACAGTAGAAAGTAAAGGTATTTAAAGTTAAACCACAAGAGGACATGAAAATTTTCTTAGTTGGAAGAATAGATTTAATATTAAGTCTTCATATGTGTTTGAGGTAAAAGGTGTCTTATCAGTAATAATATTTAATGCTCGGTATTCTCATATATATAAAAATGTCTATGACACTTCTTAAGAAATTACCATACCCTCTTCCAATAAAACTGTATCGTTTGCTATATCCTTTTACCCCTTCCATTCTGTTGCATGTACCTTTCCTTTTTACTGGTGTCCTCTCTCATCTCCATCTATTAAAATCTATATATGACTTCCTTTCCAGTTCTATTGTGTAAGCTTACATCAGCCTTGCCCCCTTGACAAGAAATGATGAAATTAACAGAAAAGGACTTTAAAACAGTTATTATCAATATACACAGAGGTTTAAAGGGAAAGATGAATATAGACAACAGGCAGTACTGGGCCATGATTCATGAGACTATGGAAACAAACAAGGTGTACCCTACAGTCAGCCTAAATTTATGCCTAGACACCTACATCATGGTGCCAAAAGAGGGAACCCAAGCACAGGACTACAGCCTCACTAAAATGAGAAGCAGAGATCAGAGTTTAGAGAGGCTAAGGAAGCTATTCTTTGTGGGGCAGAGTACTGGTGGGAAGGAGCTGCGGAGGAAAAGAACTCCAGAAATCTGCATAGGATTGTCCAGGAACACCAAGGATACTGTGTTCCTACCTGTGCACAGATAGGTCCAACTCCACTAGACTTGGACAAAAGCCTACTGTATATAAGCTCAACCAAAGTGAAGAGAGAGTATGGAATACCTGCAACATTTAATAGAAACCCCAGAAGGTAGGTTAAGTAGGGCTAAATTAGCTCTAGAGTATATTAGCTCTACTGTGGACCTACCCTAACAAAGCTTTAAAGGTCTCAAAAGAGTCAAGCTAATCTGAAATTTACTTCACTGCTTGTCAAAACAGAGCCTAATACTTTAAAGTAAGAACACAAAATGAAGACATTCAACAGTCTACCATTTACAATAACTAGCATCCAAGAAAAAACGTTACTAGACATACAAAGGACAATGTCACTCATAACCAGGAGAAAAATCAGTCAAATAAAAGAAACCTAGAAATTACAGAGATGATGAAATTACCAGAAAGAACTTTGAAGCAACTATTAAAAATATACACTGAGGTTTAAAGAAAAAGAAATATAATAAGAGAAATGGAAGATATAAGAAAAGAACGAAATGGATCTTGTAGAACTGAAATATACAGTATTTGAGATAAAAAAATTTACTGAATGAGCTTAAGTACAAATTAGCTAAATCAAAGGGAAAGAATAAGAATCTATTATGGACATTTATGCTGATAATTTCAACAATTTAGAAGTAATAGACAGATTCTTTCAAAGTCACAGATTACCAAAATGGGCCCAAGCAGAACTAGAAGATGTGAATAGCTCCATACCTACTAAAGAAGTAGAATTACTATTTCTGTTACTATTTTTAGAACTTCCCTGCGAGTAAAATTGCTGGCTCACAACAAGGAAAACTCCAGCCTAGATGACTTCACTGGTGAATTCTATCAGATATTTAAGGAAGAAGTAATACCAGTTCTCCCCAATGCTTCCCAACTTTTATGAAGCCAATTTTACCCCAATATCAAAACCAGACAAAGACATTGTAAGAAAAGTGTAAATCAGTATCCTTCATGAACACTGATGTAAAAATTCTTAATAAAATACTAACAAATCGAATTATACAGTATATTATAAAGCATAGTACATCCTAACCAAATGGTATTAATCTCAGAATACAGGCTTGTTTTTTTGAAAATGAAACCCTGTCATTCACCAAATTAACAGAAAGACGATGGGGCGCCTGGGTGGCTCAGTGGGTTAAAGCCTCTGCCTTCGGCTCAGGTCATGATCTCAGGGTCCTGGGATTGAGCCCCCGCATCGAGCTCTCTGCTCAGCAAAGAGCCTGCTTCCTCCTCTTTCTGCCTGCCTCTCTGCCTACTTGTGATCTCTCAATCTCTGTCAAATAAATAAATAAAATCTTTGAAAAACAACAGCAACACAACAACAACAAAAAACAAAGACGAAAAACCACAGGCCCATCTTATTTGATGCAGAAAAGGCATATGATAAAATTTAAAGCATACTCGTATTAAAAACTCAGGAGAGTAGGAAAAGTAGGAAATTCTTTTGAATTTCCTCAACCTGTTATGAAAAATCTACAAGCATTTTGCTTAATTCAGAAAGACTGAATTTTTTCACCCTATTGGAACAAAACAAAGATTATCTTCTGTCACTACTTAAAATATTGAGTTTTACACCTGAAAGTCCTTTATAATTCATTGAGGTAGGAAAAAGCAATATAAGGGATATAGATTAGAAAGGAGGTGATAAAACTGCCTTTATTCACAGGTGAAGTGATAGTGTATATAGAAAATTGGGAGGAATCTATAAAAAGCTTCTAGTACTAAGTGAATTTAGCAAATTTATAGGATGCAAGGTGAATAAACAACCAACTATTTCTATAAACTTGTAATCAGAAATTTAAAAATGAAATTTAAAAAAATTAAATGTTATTTAAAATTTTTTTTCAGTAACAGGAAGAAACATGAACGACTGAGGGATGAATTCAGTAAAATATATGCAAGACCTGTTCACATAAACTCATAAAACATTGCTGAGAAAAAGAAGACCAAAGTAAATGAAGAGATATACCATATTCATGTTTTAGAAGACCTGATATTTTTAAAATATCTTTCCAGACTGAGCTATAGATGTAGCATAATACCAATCAAAATCCCATCAGGCTTTTTTTTGTAGAAATTATATTCTAAAATTTATACAGAAATTAAGGGTCCCTGGCTGGCTCAGTCAGTACTCTTTTGACTCTTAATCTTGGGGTTGGTCATGAGTTCAAGCCTCACATTGGCTGTAGAGCTTACTTTAAAGAGAAAAAAAAAATGCAAGTTAAAATTTATACAGAAATCAAAGGCTAGCCAAAGCATTCTTGAAAAAGAACAAAAAAATTAGAAAACTTTACTCTCCATGATTTTGGTTTTTTAAAGTGAAGTTGTAATATGGTATAATGATAGACCTGTACCTCAACGTAACGTACTAGAACTTCTAGAAATTGACCCACATGTATATGGTCAGTTGATTTTCAACAAAGTTGGTAAGGCAATTAATGAACAAAGGGTTTTTTTTCAACAAATGATGCTGGAACAACAGGATATTCCTATGGGGAGAAATGGGTAATAACTAAATATAAAATGCTAAAACTATAGAATTTCTGAAGAAAACATAAAAAGGACTTGCTTTTGTAACCTTGCATAGGGAAATTTCTCTGGACACAGAAGACCATAAAGGGAAAAGTTGTCAAATTAGTTTTGCTTTTCTGAGAACTGTGTTTTAAAAAACGAAAAAAACAAGCCACACTGGGAGAAAATATTTGCAAATGCATGTCTGATAAAAGACTTGTATCTAGAATACATGAAGGACTCCTATAATTCGATCAAAGAAAGACAACCTCCTTCACTACTCTCAAAAAATAAAAAATAAAAACAACTCAATTTAAAAACAAGCTAAGGGGTACCTGGGTGGCTCAGTCAGTTAAGTGTCTGACTCTTGATCTTAGCTCAGGTCTTGATCTTAGGGTTGTGAGTTGGGGCCCCGTATTGGGCTCCACATTGGGGATGTAGCCTACAGTCAATCAATCAATCAATCAATGCTAAAAACTCAAATACTTTTTGAAAGAAGATATGTGAATGGCAAATAAATACATGAAGATGCTTAGCATCGTTAGTTACCAGAGTAACACCCATTAAAATCCTAATGCATTACTGCATACACATTTGAAGACTAAAATTGAAAAGACAGTTTCAGGGCACCTGGGTGGCTCAGTCATTGGGTGTCTGCCTTCGGCTCAGGTCATGATCCCAGCATCCTGGCATCAAGTCCCATATTGGGCTCCCTGCTCAGCGGGGAGCCTGCTTCTCCCTCTCCAGCTCCCCTGTACTTGTGTTCCCTCTCTCACTACTCTCTCTGTCATAAATAAATTTAAAAAAAAAATCTTAAAAAAAAAGTTTCAAGTATCAGTGAGATTATGAAACTATGGAATTCTCATACATGGCTGATGGGAATGTGAAATGACAGAACCACTTTGGAAAAATTTACCAGTTTCATGTAAAGGTAAAGATACACTTAACCATATCCAGTAATTCTACTCCCAGTTATTTTCCCAAGGCAAAATGAAAACTTTTGTCAATTAAAAAGAAAGATTTTCACTAGGATGTTTATTGCTGCTTTATTTATAATTGCACAAAATTGGAAATAACCTAAGTGTTATCAGGAAATGAATAGCTAAAAGAATTGTTAGAGCCACACACTGGAATACTGCTCAGCAATAAAAAGGGAATCACTACCCAACAACATAGATAATCTCACAAATAATCAAAATGAAAGAAGCCAAACACAAAATGGTACATAATATATGATACTATTTATATGCAGTCCTAGAACAGGCAAAAAAAATCTATGGTGACAGAAAGCAAATCAGTGGTTCCCCTGGGGTGGAGGATCAACTGCAGATACGCACAAGGTAACATTTTGGGATGGTGGAGATGTGCTATATTTGATTGTTGTGGTGGTTACACAGGTGTATACATTTGTCAAAATATATCATACTGTATTTTTTACGTGGGTGTATTTCATAATATGTAAATTATACTTTATTTTTTGTAACATCTTTATTTTTTCAGTGATCCAAGATTCATTTTTTATGCACCACACCCAGTGCTCCATGTAATACGTGCCCTCCTTAATACCCACCACCAGGCCTACCTAGCTCCCACCCCGTTTAATAAAGTTTTCTTTATAGCACAGTCTTCTGTGACTTTTTCCCTCTTTTCCCCCTAAATTCAGACATTGTCTATTCTTCCTCTAAATTTACTGTAGAATTTTCTTTGGTCTTCTCTTAATCCTTTCTTCTTCTTTCATTTGTCTTCTTTACTAAGTTATAAGCTCTTAATCATCTTTGTTTACCCTATAGCACGTTGCTCGTTGTAACCTTTCAGTATGTTTATTATACTTAGTTGATTTGATACAAAGAAGGAGTTACCAGCTATTGCTTTGATTATAGTTCTGAAGTTTGAAAAAAATCACAGCCCCAGATATTAGCAAGACAAGGCTCTAAGGCAGCTAAGAGTTAATATTAGGCATCTTTAGGGCAATTCTAATTTTAGGGTAATCCCATTTTATATTATATGGCAAAGGGTGGTAAACACATGTAAGATGAGTGCTTCTGGGCCCTGTTGGAAGTTGTCTTTAAGGGAAGACACCCTGTGCCAGTTGCAGAGGCCTGGAGGACAATGGATTTGATTTTAATAATGAATGAAAATTCAAAAGAATCATAGAAACTTAGTGCTAGACGGTACCATGGATGCCATCTAACCCAATCCATTATACAGGTCCAGTAAAGGTCAATAACCTGCCCAACACCACACAGCAAATAAGAGATAGGGTTAAGACTGGAACCCAGGTTTCTGCCAAGTCCCATATCAGGAATTTAACAAAGCAGAGAATTGTCTCCTTGCAGAAATTCTAATTAGTTTCCTTAGACAAAGCTTCCCTTAGTTTGGGATTTGGAGTTAAGAAGAAAACAGGATAGATAGAAAGGGCAGGAGTCAGCTGTTATTGCCAGGATTGAACCAAAACTGGAACCATTGAGTAGCATCAGGAGTTGGCTCATGTGTTTCTGGTGATGTCTTTGTTCCATTTACCATTGAGAAGTCTGATTTCATCTGTAATTGAAACCTGTTTTGTGTACCTGTTCATAAATTTTCTGCAGTAAGAATATACTATAGCCTGTTGAGGAGTCAGTATACAACCTAGAATATTGTTGAATTCTTCAGAAATGTGGAAACAATCTAAATGAAGTCGGATCTTCCTCTCAAACCTTCCCTTTTCTCACTATTCTCTGTTCAACTGTAAATTTATTTGAAATTGGGGGTGGTAATAGTTGCTATTTTGCATTTCACTGGTTTTTAGGTGTGTGGTTTTTTTTAAGGGCAATATTGAGGCAGTTTTTTAATTAAAGTGATTTTTAGTGGTCATTTGGAATTTTAAAGATCAAGGACATGAAGGTACAAAAGGCAGCTTTAAAACTTTCAGCAGAGCATGCTTCTTAGATGGATCTTTTGAATGAAAGAAGGCCGTTGTGGATGGTGATGATGCATAGCTATTTAATGTATTCTCCACACTCCGTATATGGATGCAGCCTCCAAACTTTACAAAGGACATAAACATCTGCACAGCATCTTTGCTCTCCTATGGATTGGTCTTTTTATAAAGCAGCCTTTTGGTTTTCTTAGTAAAACTATTTTATTTTAAAATGTATCTCTAGACACTTACTCCTGGTAGGCCTGGGGAAATGTAGATTACTTCATGTCTCCTCAAAATTCCTTTCAAAGAGTCAAGCTCGATTTACGTTTTCGAGATAGAGAAGAGGAATAGATAGGAGGAAGGAAGAAATCTTAACTTTGCTTCAAGGAGAGAAAAAATCTTTCAATCCTCTGTTGATACCATAGCTTCTGCATTAGTCATATGTCCCTTCCTCCTGGTCATGAGTGGACCAGAGGAATAGCAGCCATTTGCAAAGTGCAAAGAGAAGAAAATAGCTGATAAAGAAGAATGTAGGGCTCCCAAGCCCCCTAGGCTTTTACACTTGTATTTTTAAATCGGTAAATCGTTTCTGGGTATTTGGTCTCCTTATTTGTTGTTTTATTTCACTGTATTTGATGTTATAAAATACAGTGCTAAATTTCTAGCCCCAGTCGTGAGATCATATTCATAAAGTCCAGTTTTTAAAACTGTTACAATGAGGGCGCCTGTGTGGCTCAGTGGGTTAAAGCCTCTGCTTTTGGCTCAGGTCTCGATCTCAGCATCCTGGGATCGAGGCCCGCATCGGGCTCTCTGCTCAGCAGGGAGCCTGCTTCCTCTCCCTGTCTCTCTGCCTGCCTCTGCCTACTTGTAATCTCTCTCTCTCTGTGTTCAAATAAATAAATAAAATCTTTAAAAAGTTACAATGAAAGTCAACTACAATGGGAAGCTAATAGGCATAGTTAATACTGATATTGGAAGGCAAAACCTTTCCTCTGCCTTGGGTCTGAATGGTGGGGGCCTGTGAACTAACTAGTAATAGATGGACAGGAGGAAAGACAAAGTGAGGGAGCGCTCAGTAATGAGCAACTCAACTCAGTTGCCAGAGGTAAAGGTTTGTTTACCAAACAACTAAAGGTTTTTTTACCAACACAAGTATTTAGGGCTTCAAAGGATGGAACGTTTTGATGATGCTGATTTATACAACTTGGTGTTTTGGGGATGCCCTAGAAGCCAAAGTCAGTCACTTCCCTGACTAGAGACCCTAGGTGGGGGTTGGGGGGGGTGCCGAGCAGCTGACTTTCATAAAGCTCTGCTTTAATCAGATAAAGGAAGTTTAGATAATATTTCTTTCTGCATCTGCTACTGGGTTTTTTGTTTCTTTGCTGACTTTTTTTTAATTTGTTTATAGCTTGATGATTTTCAAAGCATTTTCACATATCTCATTTGTCTTAGTATTTTTTAGGTAGATGGGGCAAATATTATTCCCATGAATTTCACAGGTAAGAAAACTGAGATTAAGAGAGGTTGAGTATCAAAAAAATTTTTTAAAAGAGAGAGCTTAAGTATTTGTTCAGAGCCACACAAGTAATAATGGAGCCAAGGTAAGAGGTTAAAGTATTCACATATCTCACTACCTTTGGGTCCAATTTCAGTACCGACAGATTGAATAATGTCAATCTGTAAGTGCTTTAAAGGTGTCAAGATTTGAGTAACATTTTATTTGTTTTGTAGGAGAAGATGATGTAAGTTGGTTCATCAGTGACAAAGACACGGAGGTAAAAAATTTCTTTGAAGTTATGAATAATAGAGAAATTATTTTGATTTGAAGTTTCCTTTCACTTAAGTATGATGACTTAATAAACATTTTAGAGATGGCTGGTGTTCCAAGTATGTTGTAAGAAAAAGTTTGCTTTCGGTATATGGTGATTGAATTTCTCAGAAGTGCGGTTCAGCCTTGATTTTTGTCAGTCTGTTAATTGCCATAATGATTTAGTCCCCTTTCCCTTCTGTTTCTTCTCTGCCATGGTGAGTCCTCTCAGCCCTTATTGCCTGGTACCACTAAAGATCAACACCGGAAATAACTGCTTCTTCAGTGTAAGGAAATGGTTAGTCTATATTTAGTATGTGGCAGGTGTTTGTCTTTGTCAATTATTAGCCTTAATTGTGACAGATGGTTAGAAAAGAATAATTTTACAACTTGGTGTAAAAAAAAAAGTTTTAAGAGATAGATTGTATCTACTTGGGGCCTACCTGGTTAATCCAGCAGAATAACAAGTAAAAGATGAAAGCTTTTCAAAGATGGATTCTACCCCAACAAGATAAAAGCATGGTTGGCATTTACATATTCCCCTTTAGGTATTCCATTTGATATATTTTGCTGATATTCTTTTGCGAGACACTAGATTTTGGTTAGTATATGGGAGAGCTAGAATTGGGTTACTGTAGGCAAAAATGGATCTTAAAAGTACTCTATTGGAAGGAAATTATCTCACTCTGTCTTAGAAATTAGAATCCAGTTTATAGGCAGTAACCTTGGGCTGTTCAAAAGAGAGAATGGGTTCGGTTGTTACATGGTTTTATAACTTTGAAGACAAAAATCATTTAAAAAAATCCCCTAGGTAAAAATTTAAGCAAGTTTCTCATTCAGGAAAATATGGTATACATTCAGATATAGAAATCAGCAATATCTTTGACTCTGAATGCCACAGAATGTCTAAATTATGCCTATCAGTACCCCTACTGGACCTGAACTGTAAGTAGAGAGAGATACAAAAGAAACAGAACCATATGGAGAAGTGTAAAAGAATGTGGGGAGGGACAGACAAGAAGTACAGCTGTCTTCATGGCAACCCCTTTTATGTTTTTTTAACTTCTTTTAAGAACACAAAAGTTCCCTGTTGCTGGGTTCTAGATTAAATAGACTATAGCTGTTAATTCTTTTGAATAGAGTGAAATATTTTTTAATTATTGATTTTTTTTCCCCTTAGGCCCAGATAGTTAATAATAGATCATCTGGAAGATGGACCCACCGATACTATTCAGCCAACAAAAATGTTACCTGTAGAAATTGTGACAAATGTGGCCATTTATCGAAAAACTGCCCCTTTCCACAAGTATGTGAAATACATGTTTCTTTCCTCATTGTTAAAAATCAGAATCTTGTGGGGCGCCTGGGTGGCTCAGTTGGTTAAGCCACTGCCTTCAGCTCAGGTCATGATCCTGGAGTCCTGGGATCGAGTCCCGCATTGGGCTCCCAGCTCCACGGGGAGTCTGCCTCTCCCTCTGACCTTCTCCTCCCTCATGCTCTCTCATGCTCTCTCTCACTCTCTCTCAAATAAATAAATAAAATCTTTAAAAAAAATAAAAATTAAAAAAATAAATAAAAATCAAAATCTTGAGAGTGGACCCCTATAACCTTAGAATCTAAATCTTGTATATGTATAGATTTCACATTACATTTTCATGTAGGTGATAGCCTAGAATAGTAACAGAGAAGGAACAATGAAGTTAGAGTCAGAAAAACCTGGAATCAGTGTACCTTTCCATTGGTAGTTGCACAACCTTGGGCAAATCATTTCACCCTCTGTGCCTCTGTTTTCTTGTCTATAAAATGAGGAGATTAAATCAAATGATTCCTGAGACCCTCTCACTTCCAAACCTCCTACTTTATGGACGGCTCGTTTCATTGTGGGACAGTTTTCATTGTTAGAAAGTTATCATTTTAAGCATTTATAAATGTGTATTGGTGCAAGTTATGTTAAACAGATACATCAACCCTTGGAACAACACAGAACTATAAAGTTCTTAGATGTTCCTTGACACATAGTAAGCTCTCAAAAAACATTCCTTCCATTTACCTACTCCTTCTTCCAAATGATTGTCTTTCAGATGTTTGAGGCAGCTCTTAGGTTTCCGCTTTGTCTTTCATCCTCCAGGCAAAGCAGCCTTTCAGTATCTGTTCCTCCTACGACTTCGCTTCCAGATCCTCCTCATCCCACTTGCCCTCTCAGGCACAATCCACTTTTGTTGATATTCCTATAAGACGAGGCATAAGAAGTAGATGCCAGTTGATGGTACATGCACAATAAGCCTTTTTGGCAACCACAGAATACAGATAGCTTGCGTTAAAGCTCAGATTTCAGACATTTTATTTGATTTTACAGTTACACTCAAGATTTGACCTTCACTGGGGTCTCAAATTGGAAATAAACTTTATGTAATTATATAGAAAAAGAAAAATTAATCTTCTATTTGAGACCGAACTATTTTGCTAAAAAGATTTTCTGTTTGCCACCTAGAAAGTCCGCCCCTGCTGTCTCTGTTCTGAGAGAGGACACCTCCAGTATGCCTGCCCGGCCCGCTTTTGCTTAGGCTGTTGTTTGCCTATGTCTTCCACTCACAGATGTCTTGAAAGACCTTCCTGGAGAAAACAATGTGACCGATGTAATATGATAGGCCACTATGCTGATGTGAGTATCCTGCGTATAACTAATTTGTCGGACTTCGGGGGCAGTGTGCCAATTTGTAACTATCACTCAGCCTGCCTAAAAGAATGTTTATTCTATACGATATGTAATGATAGCCATGTCCTTTTGGCCACTGATCATCTAAATCAATGTTCCAATAGGGATCCTACTGAATGGTTGGTTCATTAGGAGGCAGTATCAAGAAATGTGGTAAACCCACGCTTGCGTCATTTGCTTAGTGTGTTTGCCAAGTAACGGTTTGAAATAAAAGAGGTATGTAATAAATAACTCGTAAAATTTATGTACCTATTCATGCATATTTAGATGACAATATGTACCTACTTAGCAGATGTATACAAAGGTCTATATGAAGCCTAGCTCGATGCTGCTTATTGATGACTCTTGCCGATTAATAGTCTTAAGCAAGAAGGACAAAACTGCCACTACTTTAGATCTGATTATCTTAATTCATTTTTTAGATTTAAAAACACAAAAGCAATTTAGAAGACATCCAGTTACCTGTAGCATATTAAATTCTAGCACTTTGTTATATTGGACATCATTTTGCATCATACAGAGTTTTAGTCAAAATTTCGAAGACCAGAGGGGCTGTAGAAGTTATTTTTTTTTTAAAGTAACAATCTTTAACTTTTAATTTATACTTTCCAAAGATATGATACAAAACACAAACATTTTTCTAATTTTATTTATATTTGAGTATACCTATAACCTTTTGCCTAAGAAAGTGATATGGCTTTCTATTGAGATGAATTTCAGATTAAAACATACTAAAATATGAATGTTTGGTATATGTTTCTCATGTAAATATATCAACTATTATAATTTTTTAACAAATAAGGTCACTATGCTATACATTGTTCTACAATTTAACTTTTTTCTGCTTAATTCCTTATGATTGCATATCTCTGCATTAGTCCATAAAGATCTACCTGTCAAGTGGCTTTTATTCCACTATATGGATGTACCAGTACCTAACAATTTCTCTACCAGTACATCTAGACTTGTAGTTACAACCCATTTTTTAAGCAAACAGTGCTACAGTAAATATCTTTATTTGTGTGTGTATGTGTGTAAGATTATTTTAGTAAGTCAGATTTTAAGTGGGATCATGTGATTAAAGGATATATACATTTATGTATGGATAAATATTATCTAATTGCTCTTCTAAAAGGTGGTACCTGTCCGGGCATTTGACTGGCTCAGTCAATAGAACATGCAATTCTTGATCTCGGGGTTGTAAATTAAAGCCCCACGTTGGGTGTAGAGATTACTTAAAAATAAAACCTTTAGATAGATAGATACATAGATACATAGATAGATACATAGAAAGAAAGGAAGGAACGAACGAACGAACGGACCAATATATCCACCTGCTACATGTGTTTAAGAGTACTCTCAACAGGGGCGCCTAGGTGGCAGGGGTGCCTGGGTGGCTTAGTCTGTTAAGCATCTGCCTTTGGCTCAGGTCATGGTCTCAGGGTCCTGGGATCAAGCCCTATAGGGCTCCCTGCTCACCAAGGAGTCTGCTTCTCTCTCCTTCTGCCCATGTTCTCTCTGCTCATGTTCTCTCTCTCGAGCACACTCTTAAATAAAAGCTTTTTGTTTTTTTTACAAAAAAAAAGAGTGCTCTCAACACTATAATCGATCTTTTAAAATTTTGGCCAATCAGATAAGGAGAAAATGATATCTTATTGTTTTTATTCGTATTTCTTAGGCCACTAGTGACATTGAATGTGATTCTCAAGACTGGGTATAGAGATAGAAGCTGTTATTTCTTTCCAAAGTAGCTTAAACAGGGGTGCCTAGTTGGCTCAGTTGGTAGAACATGTGACTTGATCTTGGGGTTGTATGTTCAAGCCCCACTTTGGGTGTAGAGATTACTCAAAAAGATAAAATCTTAAAAAAAAAAAAGTAGTCTGTATCCAACTCTTCGTTTTGGCTCAGGTCATGATCTCTGGGTTGTGAAATCCAGCCCCACATCAGGCTCTGGGCTCAGCACAGAGTCTGCTTAAGATTCTCTGCCTCTGCCCCTCCTCCATCCCCCCCCCATGCTCACTCTCTCTCTCTCTCTCAAATAAATAAAATCTTTTTTTTTAAATAGCTTAAACTTAATTTTTAATATTTACTGTCTTAAAAATAAAAATCCTAAGCTGGCCTAGTTTTATACTACTGTTCTCTGCATTAACGTTGTCAGCTACAATTTTTTAGGCAGATTTTCTAGTTTGGCAGTTATATTTAATACCATATTTCTTTACTCCTTTTACAAATATGGTCTTATTTGCCTATCATAACAGAAGGGTCTCAGACATTATCATGAGCAGTTTTTTTTTTAATAAGAAACTGTAGTACAGAACAGTTAAGAATGATTTGTAAAAGGTTATATAATCATCTGTGAATTAAATCTGTAGTCCATTCTGCTTAAGTGCTTAATTTTGGCCTCAAATGTATGTTAAACTCTTTATCTAAAATGGCCTTGAGGATTAATAACCCCAGTGAATATAAGTTTTTAAGATAGGTTGAGGCTATAGCTGACTTCAGAGAAGCAGCACCTTTCCCCTAAATCTGCCAAGATCTAACTGTTGGGGTTTTTTATAATTACATGGTGAAGGTTCTGGACACTAACTGATTTTTTTCTAGCCTGCCCACCTTGTATAAGATTCCCTTGGAACCCAATCAAACCTGGACTTCACTGACTCCATCTGAACAAGCTTGTAGTCCTTCCACCATCCCAGAAGTGCCTCCTGAGGAATCTCTTAGAACCACAGTCATTCTGGCCTCAAATTGCTGGAACTATTCATCCAGTCCCATACATGCTTTAAATTTGTCTTGAAACCTGGCCCTCCACAGAAAATACTGTTTCCTCTGCAACCTTCTCAAATGCTTGCTGCTCATTCTTTCTTGACCCACATTCCTGAATTAGGTTGATTAGGATTAAACTCTCTTACTCACTGTCGCTGCTTCTAAGTCATTACTGCTCCCTCTTTATGTGGATACTTTCAGCTTATTTAAGGCCACACCTCTGAAAATACTATTCTCCCTTCTTTGTCATTTTCATCTTCTCACCTGCTAGACTTGCTGCTCATTCACAAAGGATTTCTGAAGCCCTGGGTAATTATAGATGCCCTACCTTCTTATCAGTTAAAGAGATTAAGAAACTTCCATTTACTTTATACATCCCTCTACCACTGATCTCTGTTATGCCAGAGTACCAGTCATATGTGCAAAGAGAATCTGTAATGAAAACTGGTGAGTCATAGTCATATTCTTGCTGTAATGAAAGCCTTTTCCTGAACTCTGCTTGGAAAATGCCTCATATGTTAACTACTGCATAAAAGTAATTTGGTTGAAATTCCAGAGTTTTACAATGTAAAGGATAGAAAGATGGCTCAAAGCCTGGTAAAGTTAACCTGTATCATTGATACCTTCCAANTCTCTCTCTGCCTGCCTCTCTGCCTCCTTGTGATCTCTCTCCTGCTGTGAAATAAATAAATAAAATCTTTAAAAAAAAAAAATAATAAAAATTAAAAAAAAATAAATAAAAGTAATTTGGTTGAAATTCCAGAGTTTTACAATGTAAAGGATAGAAAGATGGCTCAAAGCCTGGTAAAGTTAACCTGTATCATTGATACCTTCCAAAGGAAGAGAATCTGCAGTGTGGAAAGAATCCCAATTCTGAGTCTGCCACAGATTCTCTCCTCTTGTCAAGAATTTTTAAAAAATATACAGAAAACCTTATTTTTTTAAAGATTTATTAATTTCAGAGATTAGTGCACATGGGTGGGAAAAGGAGAGAAGCAAGACTTCTTGCTGAGCATGGAGCTGAGCACTGGCTTGATCTCACTCACGACCCCTGAGATCACGACCTGAGCCAAAATCAGGAGTCGGACGCACAACCAACTGAACCACCCAGGCACCCCTTAAATATACAGAAAATTTTAAAGTATTTGGACACATCTTGTATGTGTAATCTCATTCTGTAAGGTATATCTGACATTAACAAGATAATAATTGCTATAGTTAATTACATACAGTGTTTCAAGCACTGTGCTAAATGCATTACTAACTAGGGAAGGGGGAGTGCTTTGTTCACTGCTGTATCCTCAGCACATTGTAGGTGTTCTGTAGATATTTTTGATTGTGTTGTGTATATAATCCTTGCAACTACCGTATGATAGATACTGTTTAATGTTCCAGTTTTACAAAGAAGAAAACTGAGGGGCTCCTGAGTGGCACAGTTGGTTAAGCGTCTCATTCATGGTTTCAGCTGAGGTCATGAGATGGAACCTTGTGTCCGGCTCCACGTTCAGCGTAGAGTCTGCTTGAAATTCTCTCTTCCTCTTTCTCTGCCCCTCCTGCTCATGCTCTCTCTCTCTCTCTCTCTC
>LNAC01000376.1:1672720-1707047 GCA_002007465.1 Ailurus styani | reverse complement strand
CCTGCCTCTCTGCCTACTTGTGATCTCTCTCTATCTGTCAAATAAATAAATAAAATCTTTAAAAAAAACAAAAAATAAACATAATTTGACTAGAAAATCCTACACACAAGTTAAACGGAGAAGTGTAACATGCTGTGTCCACACATGTTGGGCGTTTACCTGGTTGAAAGATCAAAATTGAATCGGCTTAATTGAATGTTGAATGCTCCATAGTTAGTAGAGACTCACTATTGAAGCAACCATCTCAAAGTTTGTCAGGATTTAAAAAAAAACTCAGGTTATCGTTGGGTTTACTAAAACAATGTATCTAATTTTACTGATTTTTTTCCCTTAAGTAATCAGTTTTGAATCCGGAACTGAATATCAAGTACGGCTCTACATTCACTTTCTCCTTTCCTTTTTTTTTTTTTTTGTGAATTCCCGGGACCTGATGATAATCGGTCTCCTACTCCTCCGCCATCTTGCCGCTCCTCTTAAGAGTTATTCTTATAGTTGAACTATATAGGTAGTTGAACTTTATAGATAGTCTCTTTGCGTCTTTTTTAAAAATGAGAGCAAATAACAGTTGACTTATCATTAAAACTTACTCATGCTTAGAGTTTAAAAGAAATAGGGAAGAAAAAATGAAGTAGCATTAACTTCTCTTCTCCAACTACATTTCCAGTATAAGAGCTTACTCTGAGTAGTTTTAGTCCCCTCATCTCCCTCTCTTCATTGTTTTTTTCCCTCTACAGTTTGGTCAAAAGTCCTCTGAGAGCAAACATGTCCCTTTCCCATGATTTCATGGATACATGAGAATATAAACATGAATCCTCTGACTAAATTTCCAAGACCTTTCCACTTAGCTCTCCTCCCCTCTTCTGATTTTTTTCCTTTGCTTTCCATAATTGAACTCTTGGGGTCCAACCAGAATCTGATTGTCTTTTTTATTCCCTTCTTGTATATGCTTTCTCCTAAAGCAAGAGTCAACAGACATTTCCTGTAAAGGACCAGATAGTAAATATTTCGACTCTGTAGGTTATCTGGTCTCTGCTGAAACTATGCGAATGTGCTCTTGTAGTGTGAAAGCAGTCACAGACAATACATGAGTTTTGTTTCCATCACACCTTATTTATGGTGTGTGACATTTGAATTTCATATAATTTTCACATGTCAAAAAATATTATTGTTCTTATCATCCCCCCCAATGATTTACAATGTTAAAGCCATTCTTAGCTTGTGTACCATAAAAAGAGAGGTGGCATGTGGGAGTTGCCCCACATGCTGTTGTTTTCAGACTCTGTCTTGAAGCAAATAATCATTCTCTTTATAAAATATTATAATGATATTCTTTTTTTAAAAGATTTTATTTCTTTGAGAGAGACAGAGAGCATGAGAGCATGGGGGAGGGGCAGAGAGAAGGGAGAGGCAGAGAATTCCAAGCAGATTCCCCCCTGAGTGCAGAGCCGGACATGGGGCTCGATCTCATGACCGATGAGATCATGACATGAGCCAAAATCACGAGTTGTATGCTTAACCGACTGATCCATCCAGGCACCCTGCAATATTCCTTTTTATTCATCCCTTAGGTAGTGAATGCAATTTCTTCATTAGCCCACATTTTTAAAAAAATATATGTTGTTCCAATCTACTAGATGCTGGGGAATGCAGAGCACTTAGACCTGTTTTTCATTCGCCCTAAAATTGTATCAAAGAGACAGGATATGTATACGAACAGATAAACAGCATTATAAAGTAAAATTGCACTATTATGACTATTGTTCAGAGCCACAGCTTTTTAAATGACACAGATTTTTAAAGATGTGTTAAGTAACATTTTCTTGATTTATAAATAGGAAAAGTTTGAGAATTTTTATGAGCTTATTTACTCCCTTGTTTGGGGAAAAATATTTACTTCCTATATGGGCTTTTATCTTAAAATGTCCTTTTTTTTATGGAGTATGATTGAGCTATTATTTTATGTAAGTAATTGCTAAAAATTGTTATAAAAATATCCTCATATTTAGTAACTTTGTATTATAAAATAAGATAATAATCATGCCTGGGCACCTGGGTAGCTCAGTTGGTTAAGCATCAGACTCTTTATTTCAGCTCAGGTCATGATCTCAGCATTGTAGGATCAAGCCTGACATCAGGCTCTCTCTCTCCCTCTGCTCCCTGCTCTCCATCTCTAAAAAATAAAAATTAAAAAAAGATAATAATTATGCCAATTTGTGGTTGAAATGGATTTTATTTTGTCTTTTTTATTTTTAGTTAATGCTGTACTCTTTCTTTGGAGATATAAAAACATGTCTCAATCAGAATTTTGTATATGTACCAACTCAAAATAATACTAGTTTATCATCTCAGCATAAATGTTCACAGCTAATTCCATTCTGTTATCCATAAGTTACAAAGTAAAATATCTTTGTTGTATATTTTCAACAGTTTTGATTATCATTATTTGAGAATTTAAAAGAATTTTGAATAAGAGCAGCTAATCAGATCTGTTTATAAGTAGAAAAGTTGAGTTTCCTCTGTAGTTCTCCAGGAATTTTAGCCACAATTTGAAATATAAATAAATACTATATATGCTTAGGCAAACTTTCAAAATTATGGGGCTATGAAATACTAATAGTTCATTCTTGACTTCGTAATCATAATGTTTATAATATAAAAATATCCATACACTTGTTATTGAATGTAGTAAGTTTCTAATTTACCCGAAGGCAAAAGAATAAATCTAGAGAATTTCTCAGGGTATCCCCCAACTCTGATTTATTGCTCACACTTAACAGTTTGCCAAGTGATGTCCTAGTGAACCGAAAGAATTAATGCCTCTATGAGGAGCTGAAAAAGTGTGCAGCATTTTGCCAATTAAGAAAGGAAACGATCTACATCTATCTGTCTTGAATCCTTGTTTAAGAAATGCTGAGTTAAGTCATGAGTACACCTTTATAATATATACATTTAGTAGACTGGCCTTGTGATCTTATACCGTCATAACCATTGAATTTAGTTTTAATCTTGTCTTTTATTTGTTGGTTAATCTCAGGCTGATTCTGAACCATTTTTGGCAATCAGCATCAATTATAACAATCCTGCCTACTTTAAAGGCTGTCATGTTGGGGGCGCCTGGGTGGCTCAGTGGGTTAAAGCCCCTGCCTTCGGCTCAGGTCATGATCCCAGGGTCCTGGGATCGAGGCCCACGTCGGGCTCTCTGCTCAGCAGGGAGCCTGCTTCCTCCTCTCTCCTCTCTCTCTGCTTGCCTCTCTGCCTACTTGTAATCTCTCTCTCTGTGTGTCAAATAAATAAATAAAATCTTAAAAAAAAAATAAAAATAAAGGCTGTCATGTTGGTACTTTGTAAACTATAAAGCGCTAAAAAATTAATAAGGATATAAAATACTAAAAAGTAGGAAATGACAAAATTATAAGACAATAAAGCTACCTGTTAAAGGAAAAGATATAACTAGGAACAGAAGCTTAACTCTGGAGAGATTCTTTCTCCAAGCTACATACAATTTTCAAAAAAAGGCCAACTGCTCTTACATTTCTACTAAGCAAATTACTGGGGTATCAAACGCCCAGGGAAACTTTATCAGAGAATAATCTGTCTCAAGCACTAATTATCATGTAGCATGATAATAAGTGACCACATCCCAGTTTATTTCACAGTGATTAAGAAGTATTTGAAGCACTAACCTAAAAGAATGGGTAGGAAATTAAGAATTCCTTAGAACTTTACTTGAAATAACAGTCAAGGAAATTATTTGTCAAAATCACTGTGAATATGGGATTGTCTAGATTTTGGAAGTTCTTTCTAAAACGTATTCTTTTCTGGGGCACCTGGATGGCTCAGTTGGTTAAGCGTCCAACTCTTGGGCTCAGGTCATGATCTAAGGGGGATAAGATAGAGCCCAGCATCAGACTCCACATGGAGCCTGCTTAAGATTCTCTCTCCCTCATCATCAGCCTCTCTCCTCCCCCACCCACCCCCCGCTCATGTCTGCACGTGCACACACACACCCTCTCTCTCTCTCTCTCTCTCTCAAAAATATATTGTTTTCTAATGAGAAGTCATCATTAAGGGGTGAAAAAAATCTTATTCACTATATCATTTCCTCCTAAAGGGGAAATTAATCTATATGAAATACTGCTATATAGAATACCAATTTTAAAGTCTCAAATAGAAGAGCAGAATTTTAAAGTATTTTGGAAATATGTGAACCAATTGAATTTAAAATAAGAAAAATATGTCATTGGAGGGTAAAGGGTTTTTAAAATTACATTTGTCACATATATCAGGACTCAACCTTTCAAGATGCAGAGTAATTTAAAAAAATTAAGTAGAGGGAAAATATAATGCCAAGTTGTCCATAAACTATATTTAATATAGCAAGCAAGGCAGATAGAGCCATGTGCACAAATAATGGGCAAGCCCATGGTCATATAATTCATTTACAATGCAATTTATCTCATAGAGTTTTCAGATTATGCTGTGAAATTTAAATAATGCTAGTAAATGCCAAGAGAATGGAGAAATCAATTTCAGAGCAACCCCTAACAAGTTTTGGATTACTTTTCTAACTTTAAATATTTTTCTTCATACTTATCACTAAGAGGAGAAAATAAAGATAGAAAATAAAAGATCAGGTCATATATTTGTTTTCTCATACAGGATTTTTGTAGTCTTCAAGGTCAAGTTTTATTCTTCTTCCTAGCAAGCAATATTTTTGGGAAGCATGATATAAATAATAGAGATTTACTTTTTAGACTGCACCCATTTATTTGTTAGCTTAATGAGCTCTAGGCCGTCCAAGTCTTTACCAGCGTAGGGTTACATGGTTAAGAAACCATGTATGTAGCTTAGAATTTGTCATTTCTAAATAAGATTACCTGAATTACCTAGATAATTACAACCGCATTCATAAAAGAAATTCTGTTCCAGATCATACCCATCAGTTCACCAGTCCCAGATTTGTCTTTGGGTCTGCTTTCCAGTTTCCCCTTTTCCTTCTGTGTCTGTACCCCCTGTGGTTACCTACAATCCTCCTGGTGACTGGTACACTAAACAAATAGCTTTCCCATCTTGGCATATTGCCCTCCTTGGCAATTTAGGGTGAAAAATGTAACAACGTTTTTCTGATGGTTTAATTTATGAAATCCAGGTAATTAATGTGTTTTTTCTTATTAAAGACATCCCATCAGATGTCAAATTCAAAGGAACAGTGTTTAGAAGTCCTAAATTTAAGTTAGAGTAAAAAATCCATAGCTCCCTTGAACACAGGCAAAATGTACCCTGACAAGTCAACCGGATTTTCACAGATGGTCTGTAGGATTTGAAGGCAATTTGATGAAATAAAATTAAATGAGTGAAATTGTATGCAGTCATTAATGCATCACACCACTACTTAAAATGCTTCATTGAAATTGTTTTTACTGTTTTTACTGTTTCAAATGAAAAAAAGATACACCAAAATACGGAGAGAAGCATTCAAAACCCATGTATACCGTAGATAAAACTGCGTTGAAGATTTGTAGAACTTTCTCTGATGCGTTTAGAAAGTATGTTGCCCACAACTATATTGCTATTAGACTATGTTTTTTGTTTTTGTATCCATTCAATGCTCAACTCTACCAGCACCAATGTGAGAAACTCTCCTTCAAATATAAAATGATCATCAACTTTAAAAAATCCATCATTAACTTTTTATGCCATCATATCAAAATGAAGTACATTCAATTTCAAATTATAAGGGCAGTCATGATTTTAGATACTTAGATCCGATGTCACCACAAAGCATAATAATAGCCACCAAACTTATAACATTGCAGATACTCTGTCCCATTTATTTCATGGTAAGGACTGGGCCCTTCCTCTGTAATGGAAAGGCCAAATGACTAAAATCTCTCAGAATAGTACTGATTGTAAATACTCTGTCTGATTGTCCCTACTTGGGATTTGTAAAATTGTGACTCTCTACGCTATCCTACCCAGTCTCACCTAATTTACTTGCATATTATGATGGCTACTGTCAAAAACTATTTAAGCTAATGGTTCCTTTTCATTTAGATAAGGAGTTTAGCCTAGCTTTTCAAGTTTATACTGAGGTTACCCTGCTAATCATAGAATTCAGTAGAAAGTTTTCAATTTTAGATTTTTTAAGTTTTTCAAATCTCTTAAAACCCCTCTTTCATTAGGACATTGAATGAACTTAAAATCTTATCAAGATGGCATGTGAATACTTACATTTACTAAATGTATCAAATGTAATTCCAGTAAAATTAAAAATTGAGTGAGAAGAGTTCTGTTTGTTACACATCATGGCAGATATCATTTCCTATTGGGTCACAATATGAATTCTTTTTCATTTTTGTGACCTGAATTAAAAAAATTAGTTTAAGTGACTTCTGTATTTATTGAACTAATAATTATATATTCTGACAATATTTCATAAAGATGAAAACATTCCTGCTGAAATTTTCATCTGTCTAAAGCTTTTCACCTGTCTTTAAAACATTTTTTCAGTGAGAAAAAGCATGCTAATGCTGATAATTGTAAGTTTTGGACACTAAAAATTATCCCCATTTAAGGGTTGTATTTAATCGTCTTACTAAACATGAAACACAACTTATTTTAAAACTCTATGCCCCATTTTCTACCACAGACAACTTGTCTCAATTCAGGAACTTTCCTTCTCTCATCCATTTTTGTTTTTAAGTTTGAGCTTTCTTAAGATTATGTTGCTAACCATCCACCAACCATATCATCCACCATTGGTATGGCTATATTATAGATCAAAAAGATGGTAGCATTATCTTGTGCCCACAAAAGTAATCTCTGTTACCATGTCATCAGCTAAATTGTTTGTTCTTTATTATCATTTATTACTATTGGGTGTCCATTATGCACCCAGATATACAGAGGACTCGTAGTGATATGTACAAAGGAAGCAGAAGATAAAAGAGCCTGCTCACAGCTACAGAAGTTAAGATATTTCTGCAGCGGAGCTCCAGATCTCAGATATGCAAGTATGGATGACATGAGATAGTTATGCTGTGTCATTATAACAGTAAAGTGTCGGTATATCAGCATGTGATGCAGGTATTGCCAACTGCAATGTGTACATGAGCTAGGCAGGTAACAGAAAAAGCATGAAGTCACACAGAACCAAGCAATGGGCACTAAGCTTCCCATGTATGGAAATATTTAAAGATTGTGTGGGGAAATAAAATGGCTGTTAGAAGAGTTTGACTGCCAGCTCCAGATGTGTGATCCTCCTTCCAGTCCCTGAATACATTTGAAGCCACAGTTCTCTGTTTTTAGTTATTGTTATATATTTATTTATAAGCTAGTACCCCTGTGGTGGAAGTTCTATAGAAGGTGGGTTGGAAAAGATGGATTATGGGAAGAAAGTTTGTACAGTGCTATTGCCCTAGGTTCAAATCCTATATAAAATATAAACATACTTGGAACATTGAAAAAATAAAGTATAATTAATTAATAATAATAATAAATTAAAAAATAAATAAAATATAAGCACATGAAACAGGTAGTGAACACTGAAAATAAGCCATTGATAGTATTTCCACGAGACTGATTCAAACCACATGTATGAAGAGAACTTAGCAAGAAAAATATTAAAGTGGGAATTAAAGAGATTCCTTCATGGATGCTTGATATGTATATGTAATATTTGAAACAGTTCTTATTTAGGCTGTGTAGATTTTTTTAAAACAAAGAAGATTCACTCTCTTATGGAGAGAAAAAGATACCATGACAATTGTTACAGAAAAAAATTTTTGTGAGGATGAGTACAAGACTGCAAACAAAAAGCAGCCTAGAATTTGCCATGTATTCTGTTTCACTGTTTTAATTAAAGACTAAAATGTTCAACATTTTGGCGGCGCCTGGGTGGCTCAGTGGGTTAAAGCCTCTGCCTTTGGCTGAGGTCATGATCTCAGGGTCTTGGGATCGAGGCCCGCATGGGGCTCCCTGCTTCAGCAAGGAGCCTGCCTCCTCCTCTGTCTCTGCCTGCCTCTCCGCCTACTTGTAATATCTGTCTGTCAAATAAATAAATAATCTTTAAAATGTTCAACATTTTTTAAAAAATATTTTATTTATTTATTTAACATACAGAGAGAGAGAGATCACAAGTAGGCAGAGACGAAGGCAGAGAGAGAGAGAGAGGAAGAAGCAGGCTCCCTGCCGAGCAGAGAGCCCGATGCGGGCCTCGATCCCAAGACCCTGAGATCATGACCTGAGCCGAAGGCAGAGGCTTTAACACTGAGCCACCCAGGCGCCCTAAAATGTTCAACATTTTTATATGAGTATTATTTCCACTTACTTTATTGCTCAACTTTGTTACCATTTTAAAAACACCTATGTTGATTTCTATGCCCAAGGAATTTTAGTTCTTACCATGGTCATACTTTTATATATTCCATACACACACACACACACACACACACACACACACACACACACAATGTATTTAGTGTTCTATCAAGGGAAGAATATATTTGTTATCAAGTTAAACATTACTTTCAATTATTAGGGGAAATTGACATTAGAATGTTATACCTGATTTTATTTCCTCATTTAAGCAAATTAGCTTAGTGAGAAGAAAATAAGTATAGCAGGTTTTTTTTTTCAAATTTACACCATATTCAATTATTAGAACAAACAATTTTTTTATAGGCTAGTATTAGTTTCAGTCACAGCCTTGGAATTGCAATTTGACAAATTCTAAACAGAGAAATAGAGAGTTTAATAACAGTGTGTCTTTGGCTATAGCTTCTTCAAGAAAAAGAAAGCAATTATATATGTTCACATAGCACTGACAAGGAGAAACACAACTTTGGATGGCAAAGAACTTGCATTAGTCTTTTTGACACGTTCCTGTGGTGTGATTTATTATGTAGACAATCACCTCAACTTCTCAAGTTTGATATCTTTGGAATCATTTGAAATTTAAATTTTAATGAAAATTCATTAATTCCAAGGCCAAAAGAAGTGATTCTAATTGCTTTTGAGAACCAAACTATGAAAGAATTCTTTGGCAAACTTGTACCGTCTTTTCTCCCGTTTATCATTGGTTGCTTTGTAGGTACTTAATTGAAGGTCCTCTGATTATCAGCGTGGGTTGACATCAGTGCACTCTCTGCATTTTAAGCAGTAAGCCAGATGTTTAAAGGATCAGCCAAAGCATCAATAGCATGCTAGTGTGAATAATAAAATTGTAATTATCTACAAGAAGCAAATAAAAAGCATAAGCTTTTCCCCCTTTAGCCTGAAAGAGAAGATGAATGTCTAAGTGGCATTTTATGAACAGGTTGACTGAACTGTGGGAGAATTTGGTAGAAAACTCAGAGTTCCCTAATGTCGACTCTTTCTCTTTAGCACACCAGGCACACACACACACACACACACACACAGGCATACACAGACACAGGCAGACATATACACACAATCATAAGGGAATTTGAGACAGTCTGAAGAAGTTTATTTGAGGAATAACAATATAAGCAAGATCCTTTAAGATACCCTATGCTTACCCGATTTACTGGTTTAATGTTTGCAAAGCCTTCAGTTATGTAAATGATCTAAATGTTTTATGACCAGAATTAATGACCTAAAAATTTGAAATCACTCGGAGATTTTTTAATAGTATTCTGAACCTAGAAAACCCAGAAGCTCATGGCATGTAAGCATGTAAGAATCTGGGTGTTGTGTGCACTTTATACTCAGAGAAATGATAAAATAGTTGGGTGGATAAGGAAAGAAATGACTTCACACGTGCACACATATTTTTCCATAATGCATCTTAAGATGTAGTAAATTTGTATATAGCTCATCTAAAAATGTATTTTATTTTATGTTTAGTCTATAAGAAATGAATAAATTGGCTTTTTCTAACCTTAGGGTTTTCATTACTTAAAAATAATTCATATTTTACATCAAACAATGAACTGGTGTCATTCTGTTATAAAGGTATATGTTTATCTCCTACACATAAAAGTGTTAGATGATTCATTTGTTAGTAGTGACCAATTTAGTGGACCAAAACTCTTAACATCTACTTCAAGCTTTGAACTACTAGTAGCTAGTTTCAAGTTCTTTATGAAATTTCCTTAATTATTTCTATTTATATCTTGATTTAGGCCAAACCACTCATAAACTTAGAATGTAAACTTAAGTAATTTAATTTCTTTATCATCCAGTCAGAAACATCCTTCATATGAAAAGCATTTACATATTATGATTTGTAAAATTTTGCTGACTTGGTACTTAGTAAGTCTTTTTTCTTTTTTAAAGATTTTCTTTATTTATTTGGCAGAGAGAAAGAGAGAGAGAGATCACAAGTAGGCAGAGAGGCAGGCAGAGAGAGAGGGAGAAGCAGGCTCCCCGCTGAGCAGACAGCCTGATGCGGGGCTTGATCCCAGGACCCTGAGATCATGACCTGAGTCGAAGGCAGAGGCTTTAACCCACTGAGCCACCCAGGAGCCCCAGTATTTAGTAAGTCTTAATATCAAATATTTTAACTTCCAGTTCATATTTCTTTCAATTTAATAGCCAAAATCTTTGCATACTTATTGAATGGACTCTAAGTAAGCAGTTGGATCAAAACCTATCCAAAAATAGCTGTTAGTAATCAACTATTCATGAATATCAGGAAAATATGAGAGTAGTAATAATTTGTGGTGGCACCATTTCATCCTTGAAATCCTGAATTTCTGCTTTGAGAGTCTAGACTTTTTAGAGGAAGGGAATAAATGACATAGAAATAATTAAGACCCCAATCTTATCTTTAACTTATCATTTTACTACCTAAAGCATAGATAACATTTTCAGTTTGTCTCAGCAACTGAGCCTAAAGTCTTGGCAACAAGTTCTCACTAGAAGGAGCTCAACTCTACCTTCCAGTGAAATTTCAGAGGTCCAGTTTATTTGTCTGTTTGTTTGTTTTGTAAAGCTTTATTTATTTATTTATTTATTTATTTATTTATTTTAAAATTTTTATTGTGTTATGTTTGTCAACATAAAATACATCATTAGTTTTTGATGTAGTGTTCCAAGATTCATTGTTTACATATAACACCCATTGCTCCATGCAATACGTGCCCTCCTTAATACTCACCACCAGGCTCACCCATTCCCCCACACTCCCCTCCATAACCCTCAGCTTGTTTCTCAGAGTCCACAGTCTCTCATGGTTCATCTCCCCCTCTGATTTACCCCAATTCACTTTTCCTTTCCTTCTCCTAATGTCCCCCATGTTATTATGTTCTACAAGTAAGTGAAACCGTATGATAATTGACTTTCTCAGCTTGACCTATTTCACTCAGCATAATCTCCTTCAGTTCCATCCATGTTGATGTAAAAGTTGGGTAGTCATCCTTTCTGATGGCTGAGTAATATTCCATCGTATATATGGGCCACATCTTCTTTATCCATTCATCTGTTGAAGGGCATCTCGGCTCTTTCCACACACAGTTTTGTGATTATGGACATTGCAGCTATGTTTATTTTAGAAAGAGAGTGTGTGCTAGTGGGCAGAGGGGCAGAGGGAGAGGGAGAGAGAGAATCTCCAGCAGACTCCGTACTGAGGGTGGAACTAACCCTGAGATCATGACCTAAACTGAAATCAAGAGTCAGCCACTTAACCAAAGGACTGAGCCATCCAGGTGACCCTCAGAGGTCCAATTTATTGACCATGCAGCAGTTGAAGGAACATAAAACTCCCAGGTACTTGTCATTCCAAAGCGTAGATGATGTCTTTGTTAAACTCAATGAAAAAGATTATAATGAAGTCATATTTGGATTTTGTCAAAGGAGATAGATGAGTAACTGTGTGTGTGAATTGAGTTAGATATAATTAAAACATAATTTGGGCGCCTGGGTGGCTCAGTGGGTTAAAGCCTCTGCCTTCGGCTCAGGTCATGATCTCAGGGTCCTGGGATCGAGGCCCGCATCGGGCTCTCTGCTCAGCAGGGAGCCTGCTTCCTCCTCTCTCTCTGCCTGCCTCTCTGCCTACTTGTGATCTCTCTCTATCTGTCAAATAAATAAATAAAATCTTTAAAAAAAACAAAAAATAAACATAATTTGACTAGAAAATCCTACACACAAGTTAAACGGAGAAGTGTAACATGCTGTGTCCACACATGTTGGGCGTTTACCTGGTTGAAAGATCAAAATTGAATCGGCTTAATTGAATGTTGAATGCTCCATAGTTAGTAGAGACTCACTATTGAAGCAACCATCTCAAAGTTTGTCAGGATTTAAAAAAAAACTCAGGTTATCGTTGGGTTTACTAAAACAATGTATCTAATTTTACTGATTTTTTTCCCTTAAGTAATCAGTTTTGAATCCGGAACTGAATATCAAGTACGGCTCTACATTCACTTTCTCCTTTCCTTTTTTTTTTTTTTTTTTGACTGCTCTTGTTCTGTTTCCCACTTAGTGCCTATTTTTGTAATGTAAAGCCATTAGTGTGCAGGTTAAACTTTACTGAATGTTTTAACCTATTTAAAATATCTATCCAAAAGGGTTAGTATGAATTTATGTGACAAGCTGCTTGTTTAAAAAGATCCATTTATTCTAAAATTCTTCTTATTCATAATTTTAAGGATCTTATTTCTAAGTTGGATAAGTAACACATACTTATTATAACAAATTAAAAAATACAAGTTTGTATAAAAAGCGAATAAGTTCCTGCTTCACCTTCCTTTAATGCTGTTAAATGTTGGTAGGAATCACCCATTCATACCAATATTATCTGTACTCATATAAACATGTATATGTATATGAACATACATATGATATATGAGTACATATTTTATGTAACTATATGTATCTCATACTTAGTTGTATGCATCTATATTCTTTCCTTTTTGAAATGGAAATGAGATTATACTGTATATTCGCTCTACATCTGCTTTTTTTTGTCACTGAGCAGTGATTCTAGGATATATCCCCTAGGTTAAAACCTATACACCATGTATCATGTAATGACTCTTCATGCACCTCTTTTCTCTCTTCTAACTTGTGCTTAACGTTTCTTCATACAATACTATTGGTTGTCATTTGGTGTTCATTCTCATCAGCTCTCTATACTTCAAATAATTGTTTGATACTAAGCCAGTCCTTATAAACAAAGCAAGGGAAACGACATTAGCTATCCATTTCAGTTGAGCTGAGTCACCCAGAATATGTGTATATATTTTTCTAGAAGATTTTAAAATCAAAATTTCAAGTTTGTAAACCCATGAGAAACACTGCTGTATATCACTTAGTGGGATAATTTTACTAAATAATCATAAGGCAGCTCCCTCATGTAGACTCTGTATTTCATTAGGCTAAAAGTCTAATAATATACTTCTGAAGGATCCAAGCTACCTTCTTGGCCCGCATACATTGATTTGGCTTGTAAAGTATGGGAGGCACCCAGGTTCCCCCATGGGTATCCTTCCTTTCTAGCTCATCATTTTACAGACAAATGACACCTCTAGTTCCCTCATTCCAAGGTTGTAAACAGTGGTCTAGGCAGTTCTCAATTCCATGTGCTAAATTGTTATACCATTTTAAATGCCTGTACTAAGAATTATCTACCACCACTGAAATCATGAAGCAGACCCCACCAGCTATGACTGATATGCTTATTGCTAGAGTGCAGCTATAGAAAGAAAATAACATTTAATTTATAGAGGCATGATAATAGCTGTTTCACACCATTTTCAGAATTATGAGTTGGCCTGCTCAGTAGTTTCTTGTCAGTTTCTTGTTCTACTGAACACTCCAATTTTTTTTAACCAGCTGAGATAAGGAATAGGAGCCCAGCATGCTGGTAAAATAGGTAAATGGGAGTCATTAAAATTTGGAATAAATTCTAGAGATCTGCTGTACAACATAGTGCTTACAGTTAACAATACGGTATTGAGCACTAAAATACGGTATTGAGCATTAAAATGTTAAGAGGATACTCATGTTCAAGTGTTTTTAATACACACAAAAAAAAGGAAACACAAAAGAACATAAGAAAAAATCTGGAGGTGATGAATATCTTTGGTACCTTGATTGTGGTGATGGTATCATGGGTGTATGCCTATGTCTAAACTGACCAAAATATATAAATTCAATATGTGCAATTTTTCTATGTAAATTATACCTGTATAAACTTTACAAAACCCAGAAGAGTCAGGATAGCATTAGTCAAAATACTTGCGGTGTAGGCAATAAACAAGTAAACAGGTACTAGCCTGATTTGCCTGACTCACCTTTTGAATACTTTGATAATGTAATACCCACGTCAGGGTGCCTGAAAACAGCCAAACAGATGTGGAGAATTATGTTATATATCTTGCCTTATTCTGCCTCTGGCTTGGAGTTATGGTTTGCTATTAGCTCCGGACTTTTCCGGGAAAATGTAGAAAAGTATATGAAAAAGAATGCTTTGACTCTCTTCTTAAAGATAGTAGTGAGTTTTTATTGAGGGCTTCCTATGTGTCCAGCCCAGTGCTAAGCTGGTCTGTATTCTTATTCCCATTTTATTTGTGAAAAAATGCGAGCACTAAATACTGTCGGTAGGTTATCTCAGCTAATACGTGGTGTGCTCAAGATTTGTGCCCAGACCAACTTCCTTTAACCTCCACCAGATCTTGTTTCTTCTCTACTCAAAACGCGTCCAGCTCCAAACCTGCAGCTTTATAGGAAAGGAAATTCAGAATGGAACCACTAGGTTTAGGTCACTTACAAATTCTCTTCCTTCTCTTCTTTGTCTCTTTCTCAAATCCTCCAAGCTTTGATTACAGTCGTCTTTCACTCTGAGCACTGCAGAACTGCTGAGACAAAATTGTTAAAAGAGCTAAATTCCAATTAACTCTGCCATTGATTACCATGTGACTCTGGAGGGGGGGTTCTTTCTTGCAGGTTAATTGGGACCTTATAGTAGTATATCTCAGAGATTGAAAATAACACTGAAGGAAGCAGCAAACCAGGATCCCTCTCGCACTTCATCTTTTACTCTCCCGTGCTTCAAATGAGAATAAAAAATGGCTATGGAAACGTTGGGGGAGAGATGGTGTTGATGAAGTTTTCTGTAGACAGGTCACTACATTTTCAGTAGCCTTAGAAAGTACTGGTTCTCCAATACAATTATCAGGTTGAGGGTTCATTCAGTTTTTCTAGAGCTCTGACCACAAAGCAATCACTTGAAAAACACAGAGTAACCACCTGAAGTTGAATAAATCATGATTTCACTTACGCATTTCAGTTTCTTAAAGGAACTTTAACACTCGACAAAACATTTACATTCCTGTGTCACCATTTGAATTTTCTAGGGACATCAGTGAACCCAATGAAAAGAAATTAGCCTATGATTATAATTGACTCGCAAATTACGTCAGCATTCAAGTAATCACTAGTTCTGGTATATATGATTTTTGAGCAGCCAGGTGAACTCTTTCAAACAAAGCAAAATAACATCATTTGAAGAAAAATGTCAAACTAGTTACCCCCTCCCCAGCATCACCAATCACAATCAAGAGTTCTTTGTTTTCCTCCTTTGGAGTATAACGGTTTAAGTTCCTTTTTGAATCTCTGTGACTATTTAAAAAACATTTTATGGATAGTCTTTGAAAAATTAAACACCAAATTTTGTAGTTAAAGTCTCTTAACATCCTATACCAACTTCCACATCCACTGTTAACACCCACCCTTCCCTTGAGTAAAGGCTCCTCCTGTTCTGTCCCTGCATAGGCAGGGCTCTGTCTAGCCTCTGGTTTTGCTTTTGCTGAAATGTTGTCTGAATGGGCTCTCTGTTCCCCTCTTTCTCTTCACATCTCTTGATATTTAAACCCAGCATATATTACCTTAATCCCAGAGACAAACTACAATATTCTAGCCATGTTTCATGATGTTGAACACCTTTTCATGTACTTGTATACAATATTGCTGTTTCTCTAGTATGAGACAAACAACCAATCAATTCTAATCATTAGAGGATCTTTGTTTTATTGCTAAGTACCTTCCATTCCGTGCAGCTTTTCTCTTCTATCATATTTCCATTATAGCACTCATCACAGCTTGTAATCCTCCTACTACTGCTGCTACCAGTACTTCTTATTATTATTATTATTATTGTTATTATTATTATTTCCAGTGCTTGAGTGAAAGCTTTATAAAGGCAGAAACTGTGTTTTGTTTTACTTACTAATTTATCTTCAGAATAAAATACTGTGTTTAACATGAGGATGGAAGGAAGGGAGGGAGAGAGAAAAGGAGGGAGGGAGGAAGGAAGGATGGAAGGAGGGAGATATCCAAATAACAAAGGATGCTAGGAAGGGAGGAGTAGATAAGGTTTAGACAGGATGTAATTTAGACAGGGACTAAATTAACATTAGAAGAATAATTAGATACTCTTAATATTCAAGATCCAATTTTAGAAGATCCAATTTCTTTAAAATTAAGATATATCTTCTTATACTAAATCAAGTTTATAATATAACATAATTGTCTTTGGAAATGCTAAATCACCAGATTGTGGAATTTCCATAAATGTATCTTTTTTTTTCCTTGTGGGTTTTACTTTTCAATGTGAAATAAAGATTGGACTACCCACCAAAGATCTGATGACACTTCACCAAATCAGAGAGAATGATTATCACAGTAATGAGACTATTCACTGTCAATAATAATACAATAGAAAACTGGCAAAACCAAATAAATGTCATTAATGTAAAGTTGAGAACTATAAAAGAAAAACAATGCAATAAAAACAAAATTGTTTCAAATTCTTTAAGGGACATCAAGTGAGCTCTATGCAGAATATGACTAATTTACTTGGTGCCTTTCAGAAATCAGGAAATGTGCTATTTAGTTGTGACTCCCAGAACTTTAAAAAGGTGTGGGAAATAAAGAACAGGTTACAATCTCACAGATTAAAGGATGGAACCAATAGGACCTATTTAACTTGGAAGAAAAATCAGACTTAAGGATATCATAGCAACACCTCTTCCACAGTTGCTCTTCCTGTGTGACTTTTTGACTCTCACTTCCCTTAAAATAATATATTCTCTGAGCTCATATTTATGATAGACCAATGTAGTGAAATGAAAAAGAAATTGCTTGGGTCTTAAAAAATATACACATGCTTCCCCCTCCACACACATAGATATACACATCCAGAGATCTTACCTAGACTTTTACTTTGGTTTCTCTCATTCCACTTATTATGCCTCTGTTTCTTCATCTTTCTAGCAATAAACATTGTCATTTTTGTAAGCAAATTCTACTTCCTCCTCTGATTCTTTCTGCCCTTGCTCAAATTCAGCTTCACAGGAACCCAGAAAATCGGGACACCTGGGTGATACAGTCAGTTAAGCATCCAACTCTTGGTTTCAGCTCAGGTCTTGATCTCAGGGTCCTGAGGTTGGACTCCACACTCAGCTCAGAGTCTGCTTGAGAATCTGTCCCTCTCCCTCTGCCCATCCTGCTTGTGTGCTCGCACTCTCTCTCTCTCTTTCAAAAAAAGAAATTGTTAAAAAAAAAACAGAAAATGACCAATATATGATTCTCTTTAATTGTTGCAAAGGCAAAGTTGTAAATAATCAGAAATTAATTATTTTTTATCATTGTGACAAATGAATACAATAAAATACAAAAAAACTTTTCAAAGTAATGTAAATTTCTTATTTGATTTAGCAAGTCACTGAACAGACTCTGGTCAAAGAGAAGACACTCTTACAGGGGCCACAAAGGGAGAGAATTAAGGGCTAATAGAACTCACTCAATCATTATAACCAATGTTCTGTTTTTGTTGAGATGGGAAAACTGAAGCCCAGGGACCAGGAAAGACTTCTTTGAGAGTTATAAACAAAGCTGAGACCCAGTGTGGCAGCTGCCTAGATTCCTGAGAATCGTGATGCCTGTGATTTTTGCATTTTTCAGAAAAGCAGTGGGTCCTCCAGAATCTGGCAAAGAAATCTTATAAAATTTTAAGTTCTTCCTTTGTCTCAGTAATGAAATTTGATGTTCCAAAATTGATTGGGAAGATTTCATGACAGCTTGTTTCAAGGTGAACTATTTTTGCAGTATTTACTTTTTGAATACAGTTTTTCAGTGTGTGAAACTGAATGTCATCTTTGTTTTGAAAATACCCTCAATTTTTGCTGAACAGGCACAACCACACACTTGTGGTTACACAGTAAATTTAAATAAGAAATTACTTTGGTTCATTTGCTAGAATGGGGGACCCTAATCTTTTTTGAGTTAGAAGGAACTTTAGTGATCATCTAGTCCCAACTTCTCATTTTGCAGATAGAGAATTGAGCCTGATATAATTTAAGTGATTCTTTCCTGTGAGCAGCTTGTTAACATTAGCTCTGAAACTGAAACACAGACAGTTGGGCTCCCAGGCCAGTATTTTTTCTACTCTGCAATGCTGCCTTTAGTGTGGTTTTTAAATAGCAGCATTTTCACCATACTTCATGTTCTTCCACCGTTCTTCCTCTTTTTTTTGCACAGGGCAACTCGATTTTAGAAGTAGGAAAAGGAAATATGTCTTTGTGTCTGGCTCATTTTCTTTGTCCCTTGGTCCCTCTCTTCTCTGTCTCTCTTTGTATCTCTGTTTCTGTCCCTTTCTATCTCTTAATGGCACTGTGGAGAGGGTAGGCTATTAGAGCATACATTACGCTGTCGCATTCCCTTTACATAGAGAAAGGAATGGGCAAAGTGAAAAATGTTCCTGTCCAAATGTCGAACCTTCCATAGGCCATTTCCATAGTCTCAGCAATGTCCTATATGGGGCCTCAGGGATGTGTAAGAGTAGTCAGCTAATTCTAGCTTTAGCAAACACTTTTCATTAATTCTTTGTGGAAAAATGACTCCCCCAAAATGGAGGGGGGGGGAATGTGCCCAGGCAACTAGATGTTTTAAGCAGAAAAAGGAAATATCTCCTCATGGCTCTGGCTCATTTTCTTTGTCCCTCCGTAGTATCTATCTTTCCTCTCATGTCCTCACCCCCACCATTCATTTTCTCTCTCTCTCTCTCTCTCTCTCTCTCTCTCTCTCTCTCTCTCTCTCTGTCTCATGCATACATACACACATGACTTCATTATGGATATGTGTGAATAACGATAGCTTGTTATGCATGGGTTTATGAGTCTGATGCAAAAAGTATATGATTCCCTTTGTGCATTTAAGCCCTCCCTTTGACTTGGGTATATAACATTTTTTTTTAAAAGGGTAAAAAATGATGTGATGAAAGGAGAATAAGGTACAGATCCTGCCTTCAGAGTATTGACTGAACTGGGGAGATGAGCATGGTCAAAGACATAAACAACTAACCATTTTAGGTAACATAAAATGCAAGTTTTGAAAAAAGCATATACATACATGTAGATGCTAGAAAAGATGAAATTCAGGAGGATTTCACTGGGGAGATGCCATTAGAGCCCAGCCTTAAAAGATGAGAAGGATTTAACAACGTTTAGAACATAGGGAACTTTTGGCAGAAGGAACAGAGTCACAGTGATGAAAGTCAAGGTCATGTTCAGGAATGGAGAGTGCTTTCTGTGGCTTCGATAGAGGGCAGGAACAGCAGTGCCTTTGTAATGGGACAGTAGATTGGAGTGTTCTGCTGAGAGCTTTGACAGCGATGCTGAGTAGTGAAAGGAGCCAAAGGAGGGAGAAATGTACCTTTTCTTACATATTTCTTTACCTTATTCACATATCTTTTGAGGGAGAAATTTATTCAGTATTAATCTAATAAATTACAGTAAGATCAAATGATAAAATTTACAGGCAGTCATGTTTCAGCACACTTTATGAAATAACTTCCTCATAGTTATTCTCCTTAGTAGTTCGAGCATAACAAAGCAGTGAGCTGAAACCCTCCCAGCCAAAATCGACTCGCCATCTGTTAAGGTTGCCTAGATGGAAATTCTACATTTGATAGCTACTTAGATTCGTTGGCCTCTCTGTTCCATTCTACTATAAGATACAGGAATCAATGTACTATTATACCTTCCTGCAGTTGGATTTGCCATTTCTTTTTTTTCAATTGGGCAAGTTCCTAAAATGGTTTATAAAGGGACCTTTGGCAGTGGTGTAGAGATAGCTAAGAGAGAAGAGGGAAAGACTCCGGAAGTTAAACTCACAATTTAAGACTCATTGCCTAAGGCTTCCTGAAGTGTTTCATCTAGAAAGACATTTTAACCCTCCTTGTGGGGTTTGCTTTTATTCTGCAGCAATAATGTGTTGGTGGAGACATGCTTCCGTGCATAATTAAAGAACCCATTTCAATTACAGTTTATCCACTGCTGCTCAAAGTACCACAGATGCTTGGGTCTACTGCTGTCATCCATTCCCAATTAATGTCTGCCTTAGATTTATTTCAATATGCTCTGTTATAAAACTTGATTGTTGTTGATCCCACCTTCCCACTTAATTTCAAGCAGGCTTCTTGATGACCTGGTAAAACCAATGAAAAGCTAAATGAAAATATCTTTAGACTGTAGTATAATGCTGCAGAATTTTTTATGTTAGTCAAGTCATATTGATGCTACAATTTTCACATAATACCACAACACATTCTTCTTTGGGTCCTTTTCTTTGATTCTGAATATCTAAATAAGAAGACCAATGGAATAGGCTGACAAATAAAATGAACTCTGGCCCCCAAAAAGTGACAGCTGGATCAGAGACACCAGTAAATTTTGTATTCCAGAGTGACAAGCTGATTTGGGTAGGTGACTGCCGATACAAGGGAGAAACTCTAGTTTTTGAAGTATTCCATTCATTTATTGGTATTGAATTAGGATCAAAAACCTAAATTTCATCCCTCTGGGGGTTAGGGATCCTATTTAATAAGAAAAAAGTTATGATAAGTGAAATAAGTCAGACAGAGAAAGACAAATAATGTATGATCTCACTTATATGTGGAATCTAGAAAACAAAACAAATGAACAAACCAAACAAAACAAAACTCATGGATATGGAGAACACAGTTAGAGGGGATGGGTGAAATGGGTGAAGGGGGTGAGGAGATACAGACTTTCATCTGTGAAATAAAGAGGTCATGGGAATATGGTGTTCTGCATGGTAACTATGGTCATTGGTGTTGTGAACTTTGTATGGTGACAGATAGTAACTATACTTATTATGGTGATCATTTCATAGTGTATATGTGTGCTGAATCATGTCATACACCTGGAACTCATATAGCATATATACTTTACCTCAATAAAAAAAGAAAGAAAACAAAATTATGGGCCTTGGTTTATCCACCTAAGAGCTATAGGAGAAAGGGTATATCCTTCTGTGGTTTAACTTTCCTGAGTGAAGTGTATCTAAGGATTAGTTATTGTGGAAGTTTACCTGCTCAAGTTAGATGCCTGGATGGCTACCTAAATTAGAAAGTTTATTTTGCTGGTCTCCCATCCTGTGTTTGACACTTCTGTGCTACACTTGCAGAAAAGAAAATACTGCTTCCTGAGACTTGAAAGTCCCAGGAACAGTTTTTTTTTCCACTTATCCCAAACCATTTCAAAAAGTCTACTTTGGTTATTTCATAAGTACCATTACAATGAGTATATAGACACATTGGATTTTGTCCTGTGAATACAAAGACCTTCAGTTTAAGGAGTAAGGGGTGCTCACACTTTCTACCTAGGGCTCCCTTGTGGCAGAGGGACATCTGGTTTACTTGGGAAGATTAGTCTGCTGCCCCAAATGTCAGGTATCAATAAAATTCTTACTTATACTTGCCTGTCTTAACTTCTCCAGGGATGCTTAACACTAAACTCCTAGTTTGTATCCCTTAATTGTGCAAATAAACATGTGAAAATATTTTAGATAGATTTTAATTATCCTAGTTGACTTAAAAACTAGGATTTAAATGTCAGTAGATCCTAAATATCAATATTGAAGAGTTGGGAAGGAACTGATCTTCTATATGTTCATTCATTCCAACCATTCTGGGTATCTGCTATGTGCCAAGAAAAAAAAAATTATTCTTGAAATTCAGCACTCATGTACTTGACATCATACAAAATAGGCCATTTCTTTTGGTTTTCAAAATTATTCATTTAAAAATTAACCTACATTAAAATAAAATTATATCATTTTGCCTATATTCCAGTCCTATGGCAGGAGGTCGATTTTGTGATTTTTTCCCCTTTTGTGAAATATATAATTGAAACAAAAATTACATCTAAGTTCCCAAGAGGCATTTTTGCTATAGGAATGCACATCCATAAATTATAGGGTGGTTTCTTCATCAGCTTTCATATTATCCAGTTTCTGTCTCTTCATGATAATAGGGAAAGATAATAGACATAGAAAGAAATATAAATGACCACTTTAAGATATTTCATTATGTGTTAATGTGTCAAACCTACACTTTACATTTAAAGATATTTCTCCATTTGAAAAGAATTATCAGTCATTGTGTGATCAAGAAGGCAGCCTAGGGCAATGTAGAAAAAAGCTGTACACACAATTCATATTATTCACATGAAGATGTGTCAGGGAACATTGTAGGTATGTTCTATTACACTATTTTACCAGGATGCCAAAAAATTCAATGTGTTTTTATTCGAGCTAATTTAGAGAAACTTACCTAATCTGTGCTGCTTCTTAGTGGATGCAGAGGTTTTAAAAAGTAGCTTGAAAAAGCCCAGGTGGTGAAGCATTGTTAATAGGCTTAAAAACATCTAATTTATCTTTAACATTTTTTGATACTGTTGATTCTAACAGATTCTCTTCTTTAAAAAATCATTCTTTGTAGAATATAAGATTTGCCCCTATAGTCAATAATTTCTATTCTTACTATGTAACACATTTCTCATATGAGTGATACAATTGCATATTTAGTAGGCTTAATTGTACATTTTAATACAGCAGCCAATTCAAAGCTCTAATTTATTAACAGTATTAGAATTATTTTAAATTAAGCACAGGTAACATTGATTTAGATAAATGGCATATGTGGTGGTTAAATTTTATTTTCAATTGTGTAGTAATTCTGGAACTTAGGCACTGTGGTTGGTAAAATTTATATGTCCTTATTACAATAGATTTTTCACTCACTTGGCATAAAGAGAAAATAGAATTTTCTATAGACTGAAGTAGCTCCTTAGAAGCCTCTTTTAGACTCATATGATATTTGGTTTAAGCAGGGAAAAAATGTACATGTAATGTTCAAGTTTGAAAATGACTAGTGACTTCTGATACTATACTGAAGATAAATATAATCAAGATTGTAAAGATGGTTTTGGACCAACACATTTGTTTTATTAAAATGTAAAATGTTCTATGATGCATTTCTTTTTTTAAGTGTTTTTATTTTTTAAGTTTTTGTTTTCATTCCAGTTAGTTAGAGTGTTATATTAATTTCAGATGTACAATATAGTAATTCAACACTTCATACATCACCCTGTGGTCATCATGACAAGTGCACTGCTTAATCCCCATCACTTATTTGATGTGCTTCTTTTTCTTTGTACTGTAATGATTTTAATTAAAAATAGAAATGCTTTTCTTTTGCTAAGAAACTAGCAGAATCTAATTTGGGTAAATACATTTAACTAGGAAAGTAATTAACCGTGTGAAGGAGATTATAATTTATAGAGAAATGTGGTATATTGCCAACTCATGTCAAGATACTGAGTATAGCTCAGAATGAGTGAACAGCAGTTTGTTAGTGATGGGTTATATTGTAAGGAATCCCTTACTAAGAATACAAGCATTACTGAAAAGGATGTTTGCTTCCTAAAAATGTGAGTGTGGCCCAAGTACAGAATGTCACCCAGTTAATTCTCGGTGATTAGTAAAGCCCAACACCTTCCATTTTACAGCTCATTCAAGCAACATTTTGGGGTCTTTAGGCTAGAAGGTGTAAAGAACTGTGAAAACTCTTAATGGTATCTGATGTGAACTGTAGATCACTTTGACCCATCACTTCTACCTCTGGATCTTGTATATATTCCCACTGCTCTGGTGGATTGTATATGTTTGAAATGTGTGTTTGTGGGGGGGGCATCACTTATAGAAAATGGAGAATCCAAAAGGATAAGAAATTATTGTATTGCTTCCAGTCTTTTGTTTTAACTGGGATTCAGAAAGCCTTTTCCTGTCAAGCCAGTCAAACCATTTCCATCTGGAAATTATATATGTACTAGCACATATCTGTACATGCTTCTTTATGCCTGTTTCCTTGAAATTATGGTTGGGCACACATACCAATTTATCTCGTCTTTTGTCTATAATAGGCAAAAAAAACAGTTCTGAAAGCTTTCTATATTTATTTCCAATAAGGGTAAGAATTTTAAAAATTTGGGCAAGAGTCAGTGGGACAGTATTTCCCATTGTGAGAATTCAAAATGAATGTTTGCTGTTTGTCTCAAGTCCCAGTTAGATCCGATTTTGAGATCCCTTCACTGCCAGTGGTCTGCTCTCCTCACCCTAATTTGAGCTTTTCCTCCTGGTGTGGTCAACTCATTCTAACACCTCTGTTGTCCAAAGAATGCCAGTGCCTTTTATTCCCTTCCTTGTTATACTTGTGCCCAGGTATCTCATAGATAACTCTCTTTTCTTGATCACTCTGTTTTTCCAGAGCTTCAAAATCCTGCTTAGGTAGTTTCTTGTGGTTTCTTTTCTAAAATGTCTACATTTCACCAAAAAAAATTTTTTTGCAATACTATCTGAGATCCCCATCAGCCTCTGTCCATGTGATTTCCCTATATGCAAGGACTATTGTTACATATCTAAGATTTCAAATCTTGAATATAAATCTCAGTAGTCATTCAGTTTTGTTCTCATTCTACCAATATTTGTTGGGCAGCTCTTGCCATGTTTTGTTGTAGGTACTGGGTATATAGCCATGAGCAAAACAATGTCCCTTTCTTGTGGAATTTACATTTTAGCAGGGGAGGCAAAAAAATAAGCAAACAAATACGTGATGAAATATAAAATAACATTGCTTTAAGAAATAATTGGGGTAAAAGAGAAAGGAAGTAGTATTTTAGAGTGGTTAGGGAAGGAGGTTGAGAGTATGACATGAAGCAGAGATATAATGAAGTAAAGAAACAAGCTACTAGCTAGAGAAAGCAAACTGGGGTGATGGACCAGTAAGTGCTAAGGCCTGAGATGGGAATATGCTGTTCCAAGAATAGCAAGTAGACTGCTCTCCTTGCCCTAACTTGAGCATTGGTTGGTATGATATGATAAATGAAAAGGAACCTTATGATAACAAAATCTGTCTTGAGGGGGGAAAAAAGCATACATGACAGCAGAAGCCTCAATATGAGAAGACATGCTTCAAACATTTGTTCTTGTATTTAGTTTGCTGTGCAATCTTGGGCAACATGTTACATTTTGCTAAACCTCATCTTTCTCATTTAGAAAATGAGCATAATAACATCTATCTCATTGATTTATTGTGAGGAATACATATGAGATGTCTGGCATTATATCATACACTTAATAAATGATAGTTATGTCAACTATTCATTATTATTTTTATTATTATTCACATGCATAGACATGCTCATAAGATAAATGAAGCAGAAACTGAAGATGTTATTAGGAGCTGACCCCACTCAGTTCAATGTATTTGTTTTAATACAATCACCAAATGTGTGAGGATACCAGTAATTAAATTTCAATACATTCTTCCATTTTACATGTTTTTATAAACTGATGAAATACCAGAATGTAAATGGGCAAATTCCGTACTCAGTCTTCACTACAGATATATAAAATTATTTGTAAAATTAGCCCTCATCTTTCTAATTTCTTATTGTCATATTCCACAGAAATGCATAATCTAAACTTCCATTTTAAAGGTCTGCAGAACTGCCTAATGTAGGGTCTTGGTGACTACCTCCAGTCTGTCCTCCCGAGATAGTGGATTATAAAGTACTGGTTGATGAACAATGTATATTCACTAACCACATGCAAGGGACAAAAAACAGAATGGCCTACAAAATATCACAAAACTAAAGCACATTCCAAATGAAATGTATTTATTTTTTATTCTAGATCATGTTTGCTAGACTACTTGCATTATCTGTAGAGATTTTAAGAATGTCTCAATACTTACATACCTATATATTTTAAATTCAATCGCATGTCATTTCTAAGTCTAAATATTCTTAACTTTAATAATAAGATATAAATATATCTTGCAAGGTGTTTCTTAAGGTAAGAGAAAGAATTTATTGCACTCAAGGTAAAAATCGATCTATCTCATCTACCTATCATCTATCTATGCATGCATCCATGTATAAACCCATCTATCTATGTAGATTACCATTCACCCAATCATAGTAAATGTTAGTAGTAGAAGAATTAACAGTATTAAAAAGAAAGAATATTTAGGAAGAAAAATTTCCTGAAGCATAAGATAAGTTATTGCTCTCATTTTTTTGGCATATGAAGCCTAAAATTCTCAGTTCTAATGTGATAACTAAGAGTGTTATTACTAGAAGGTTTAATGTTTGGTAATTTGTGTGGTCTTGCAAATATATGAACCCTAAGCATTTCAGTATGCCAGCTATTGATTAAACAAGCACTAACTTATGGGCTCATTTTTCTCAGTATGTAAAAAACAAAGATTGGAGTTATTATGATAATTGTAGCAGATGGGCACTAAGGAATTATGTGAAATAATTTGTAAATTTAATATGAAACCAAAACATCTGTTCAAGTCAATTTCCCACAGGTAATGTGGCAGAGAGTATGACTTACAGACTGAGGAAGAGAAAAGGTTCTTCTTCCACAGGGAAAGATACTGACTACAACAAACATAGTTTTTCTTCTGTATCAAAATGTTATTTAAAAGAATAACTTCTGCCATTAAATCTACCTTTCCTCTTTTATCAACACTGCTTTCCTTTTCACCTCTTGTATCAAACCCCAAGCATTGGGATTTTGTTTTAACTTCTTGTACTAATATAATTAAAAATGGGAATATCATCAATAGGAAACTCTTCAAAGAACTTAGCAGCTTTTTTTTACTTATTTTTTCCTTTATTTGTTTTTTCAAAAGATAGATTTAAAATTTAAGGGCCAAAAAGACAGAATGCAATTATATCTGCCATTTCTTCATTCAGATTAATGCACTCGATAAATTATTATTGAACTTTTAATGTAAACAAAGAACAAAACAAAATGAAACAAAACTCTCCACAGAGACTTGTCAATGTTTTACTTCTGTGTGAGAAGGATAATAAATGTGGAAACGTTAATTGAATCCATGCTCTTGCAGCAATGTCAACGGTTAAAGTGACAGGGAAGTCTTCTCTTTCTACCATTCCGTTATATTAGTCCTAAGTGGTCAACTAACATCATATCCGATGCTGGTTTCCAAGGAATTAATATAGGTATACATTCTCCTAGGTATGTTGCTATTTATCAGTAAAAGATTCTTTTCATTTAATTCTCATTTAGGTAAATTATTCTGAAATTAGGGGGAGAAATGACCCACAGGACTTTCATTATTCACCCTAGAGAGTACAGCTTTCACTGTTTGCAGGTGGGCAGCTTCCATTTATTTCACTTGCCTCTCCTGAAGCATGAACAGACGCAAGTTGAGATACATAGATTTGTGAGGAGCTATGAATGAATGAATAAGCAAATAACAGGAATTAATTGTCACTTGACTCATCCACGTGTTTGGTCAGTTGTCAATAATTTTATCACTTCCATGAGATTAACCAGAGGTTATAGTTTAGAAATTATTTTGGAAAGTCTTTAAAATTTTTATGACTCTGGTAACTAAGGGCAAAAGATCATATCATTTTCTTCTTTTTTGTTTTTATGTTATTTATTTTATTTGTTACTTGTGTGGGGTTTTTTTAAAGATTTTATTTATTTACTTGACAGAGATATCACAAGCAGGCAGAGAGGCAAGCAGAGAGAGAGGAGGAAGCAGGCTGGCCGTTGAGCTGGGAGCCCAATGCGGGACTCAATCCCAGGACCCTGAGATCATGACCTGAGCCGAAGGCAGAGGCTTTAGCCCACTAAGCCACCTAGGTGCCCCGTGTGGGTTTTTTTTTTTTTTAAACCTTTGTGTTGAAGGCTGACTTTCAGTAGATGGCAGCGACAGCTGTTCTGCTACATCTGAAACCCCAACCAAGAAGCCGGTCATCTAGGAATGGTTTAGCACCAGGTTCCCTATCATCTAATTTTCTTATGTGTAGTCTTATTTTGTTTTTTTCCTTTAAATTTTATATGGAACATTTATATCAAAGGGTTTACAGGACTGTAATTTGAATTTTTGAAGCAAAGATGACTTGTTGTTTTAAAAAAAAATTAATTTTTTTAAAGATTTTATTTATTTCAGAGAGAGAGAGAGGGAGCATGAGCAAGGGGGAGGGACAGAGAGAGAAGCAGACTCCCCACTGAGCAGGGAACCTGATGCGGGGCTCCATCCCAGGACCCTGAGATCATGACCTGAGGTGAAGGCGAACGCCCAACAAACTGAACCACCCAGGCACCCAGATCATTTCTCTTTTTTAACATGAAAGTAAAACACAGAGTAGGTACAGTTTGAACAAAACAGTTGGCAAAATGAAAATAGCAAAAATAGGTGGGGTGAGTAGGCCCATTTCCAATTACTTATCAACGTGCCTACATTCAAACATCCTGTCCAAGTCACTGCATTTTTCATATCATTTACACTTTGTTTATTAAATATAAACACGAAAAGATTAAAGAATAGCATTTCTTTTTTATTTGTTTGAGAAAATATTATTTAAAATACTATTTTAAAGCCAATGGATGGCAGATTAGCACTGAAATAATAGGGATAATAATAATAGTAACAATAATAATATTAGTAAAAGAAGTCTAAGGCTTTTTAGTTTTGGGTGTTTTTTGTTCGTTTGCTTTGAGTAGGCTGCTAACTTGCTGTGTGACTTCAGGCAAATTATTAAACACCCTGGTCCTCAGCCATCTCCTATTGAAAGGAAAAGGCTTCATTTAAATTTACCACCATTTTTGGATTGTATTCACAGTGCATAGTAGCCACCTGAGTGTTTATTGACCTGACCCTTACGTAACTTTGGAACTATACCCATGTTCCTTTATGTGCTTCTGTAGTGTTGAAAGCTCAATATTAAGCAAAACTGTCCCTTTAATCATTTTTAAAATTTTTTTATTAGAGAGAGAGAGAAAAAGAAAAGGCAGGGGCGACATAGGGAGACGAAGAGAGAGACTCTTAAGCAGGCTCCACGCCTAGCAGAGAGCCTGATGCAGGGCTAGATCTCCCCACCCTGAGGTCATGTCCTGAGCCAAAATCAAAAGTCAGATGCTTAACCAACTGAGCCATCCAGGCGCTCCTTTCGATTCTTAATATTTGTTTCTTGAATTCTCTCCAAATTCACAAAGTGAAATAATATGTTGCTTAGCAAGAACTTTAATGTAGGCATTTCATAGGAAGCCTACTCATTCAGTCGGCTAAAATTTTCTACCTGTGAAAATGTCAGATTACTGCCCCCAACTTGCTTAACAGTTTTTTTAATAAGTTGATAACATTTGTATTAGAACAACAAGAATATAAAGCAACATTTTCTAGAAAAAAATTAATCTCTTTCAAAATTTATATCAGTGTTAGGTAAACATAGAAGTCTGATATAGTGATTAAAATACATGAGCTTTGGTCACACTGCCTAGGTAAAAGTCCTGGATTATTATATCACTATCAGTATGACTTAGGAATAGTTAATGTATTTAAACCTCAATTATTTTTCCTCTAAAATGGATCCAATAATAATCCCTCCTGATAATCACCAAATTATTTTGATGATTAGCTAGTTAAGTGTATATAGCACACTTAGCGCAGTGTCTGACATCCACTAAATGTCTTTATATATGTTTTTTCTATTAGAATAATTTATGGAAGAGAAACTATCATACATTAAATCAACTAAAATAAAATGCTTTTGGATTTGTTTATTTCAAAGGGAAATATGCAGGTATTTCATTCACCTTCTAGGTACCTTTTAGAATGGGTCATTGCATGGTTGGTTTGTGTAAAGATTCAGTGAATTTTCTCATAATGATTTTTTATTGAACATATGGAAACCATTAAGCATTAGCAAAAGTCACTATCCACTGAGCTGTATCCAGAGGCTGACAGTTATGTCTATTTCTTACAAAAATAAACACATGAATAAATGTACTAAAAAATATATTACCTGTCATTTTCATCTCTAAGGGCATTTCCACAAACCATATCTGCATGTCAAATATACCCATTCTAGTCTTCTTATGAGAAATTTATTTTTTCCTCTAGAATGTACTATGACACATCTATGGGGAAAATGTAGTAATCTAACTGAGACCATTTCCTTTCATTTTATATTTAAAAGATTGTGCTATATCAATTTATTTACTTGTATAGCCATAGGCAACCTCTAAAATATTTAAACTTCTTAAATGTCACATATTTCTGTTAATATTGAGATTAAATAGTTGGTTTTGGCAAAAATGATGATCTATCAAAAATAACACATGTTCTCATTCTCTTTAATGCAATGTTTAAAATATATGCTAATTATATGTTATGTAATTTTTATTATGAGGACAATTATAGTTTCTTCTTAATTTTATAATTATATATAATTAGCATGCACTCTATAACCATTGACCTATTTAAATATTAGATATTATAGATATATAAAATTCTTTACAAATAAATAATTTCTTATGAATTAAACAATGTGTTCTATACCAATAAACCACTAGTGGAAACATTTTTATACTATTAGATAATTAAATCTTTAATTAGAACTTATTAAAATAAGTAGTGTGTAGCAATTAAGAGCATGGACATTGAAATAGAGTTGGGTTACTAAATCCTGGTTCCAAGACCTACCATCATTGTGACATTTTGCTAATTACTTCAGTTCTCTATGAATCTATTTCTTAATTTTCAAAAAGGGAATGTTAATATCTTTGCCACAAAATTATCACAAGGATCAATCAAGATAATGGATGTAAGCACTTAACACATTGCTTGACATGTAGCAAGAACCCAACAAATAGTGGCCCCATGCTATTATTATTATTATTAGCAATTTATTGCGTGGGGTTTTTTTTTTCCCCTGGGTAGAAAGAAGTAAGACTGGCTCCAACCAAAGGCTTTTTGACATTCTCCTATCACCACCACCCCCAGCCACAGAGATGATATTAGCAGTTGGGCATTGATTGCAATATGTTCATTCTTAGGTATAAAGTATTTTATCAAGATTATTAACTTAACTGTATCTAATGCAAAGATGGTGCAATTTGAAAGTTTTAGAAACTTGAGACCTATCATAACAATGAAATACAGATTTAAAGCATGTAAATGAAGAGACAGTGATTGATGTAGTAGATGTATATCATGTCCATCATTTGATAATGGAGATGATGCTCATGGTCAGACAAAATCTATCAATGTGTGGAGAATGTGCTGCACTTACAATGATGTACAGGACAGGAGGAAAACTGAGAAAATGCCAAAAAATCAAAGATCAAAAACTGAAAACTTTGAATATGTAGCTAGAAGAGAAGCAACAGTATGGGATGCCAATTGGCCCAACATTAACTCAGGAGAAGGCAGAGAGTTGTTCTTCAAGGATTTGGAGAACCATGTGGCTGATGTCACTTAGGTTTTAAGCCACAGATGCCTCATGGGCTCTGGGCCCATTTGAATCTGCACCACCTGGCAGTAAGTGGGGAGGTCCATGACTGCCAGGGCATCCCTTCCAATCTGTGGAGATCACTAGGAAAGGGGGAGAGACCTGCCTTGACAGATTTTCATCGTGGGCGAAACTGGTCTATTTTGAGAAAAGATGTTCAATAGAACATATGTCATCAAGGAAGAGAAGATTATGCTAGTTTTAAAGCTCAAAAGGACTGGTTTACACTCTAATTTGGGGGAAATGCTTCCAGGGAATGCAAACTTAATCTTGTCTTAGTCATTCTTTTGAACACATGGATTGTACACCTTTTTACTCGAGTATAAAAAACTTAACCATGTCCATCCCTAGTTTTCTACATCAGTTTCAGTTTAGGATTATTCCTCCTTTTCTCCTTCCTGTGCCAACATCCATGTTCCCAAGTGTCCATGAAGCATGTGTGGTCTTCAGAGAATATGTTTATATACACTTTTATCTTCTGGATGCATGACCTTGTCTGTACCTTGGGTCTGGATGTTTTTACTCTTTGGCATCTGCTGATGTGTCCACTTCCCAGTTTAATTTAAGACCACAAGATCCATGCTCTTTTTCATCCTGGCTCATGACTGGTTCTCATTGTTTGCCAACTCCCTCACTTTTTTCAGGGATGAGAAAATTCTGGCCACTGTCTTGCTGTACTCCAGGGCCTCAAGAGATTTGATGAGGCTGCCTTTACTCTTCCTTCCCATGAAATACTGCCATGTCAGGGCATCTCCTCAGAAACCCCTAGCATCTCATTTTCTTGCTTCCTCTCCTAATCTCTTTTTCCTGCATTTCCCACAGATTTCTTATCTTTACTGTGATGCAGAAAACTCATTCTTAAAATCTTTTGTTCCCAAATATTTCTCTGGCTTTCACTTAAACTGAAGCATTTTTTGTAAACAACCAAAGGCCTAAATTTTAAGGAAATGAATTCCTTCTTCCACAGAGCAAACACCCCTTTGGAGCAAAAGGTCTAGTGATCTCACTAGGGAAGTGTCTCAAGGAATAAGGAGTGGAGAGAGATAGAAAAGAGGAATAAGGCATTGTCAGTTTCCCCATGGAATTACAATCTGGTGGGAAGGGGAGGCATATATCACACACACACACACACACACACACACACACACACACACACACACACACACGCCAGGTTATGGAATACTTTGTCATTCCAATGAACTTGGAGTTGATTCTCTAGGTCAGTTACCATAAAAGTAGGGCATATATGCCCCATGAGGATGCATGCTAAACAATTGGGTTGTGAGTAATAAATTATAATATTTTAATTTATGTTTATTTTATTCTTTAAAAATTACTATTTTGAGTATGTACTTTATTATATACATACTACATTAGTTTTGTCTATGTAACTAAATTCTGTCAATATAATTTAAAATTACATATGTTGGTGTATATGAATTTATATAGGGTACATGCTTAAAATATCTTTACTGATGAGGTACATGAATGGTTTGAGATGCTCCCTATAGGTAAAAGGTAATCAATTCTTTTTCTTACATATTTGAATATGAGTTGTGATCTGCTAAATCTTTATTTAGATCCTGCTAACCCATATCTAGATTCATGGCATTACTTTTCTACTTATTATAGATAGCCTTCTTATAGACAGATGCTCTGGATTCTTGGACTTGGGGGTACCCATGAGTTGATGGAATGCGATCTTAGGACATAGAGACCTATTGTTGTTTATCTTTGTGACAATGTAATGGGTTTAACTTGTTTCATGAACGCAGTGTGCATTTTAGAAAGTGGAAAGACTTGGAGTCGGGATATTTTTGAGCTCAAGCTTTGCTAATTACTATCTGTGTGATTTGAAGCAAGAAATTGACTTTTCTGTGTCTTTGTGTCTTCACCTCTAAAATGGGGGAGGGTGTAATTTCCCAAACTTCTCATAAGACTGTTATGAGGATCTAATGAGATAAGATTGTGAAACAGCTTTGACAACTTTAACACACACTATTGATATGGATTTGGAAATATCTTAATATTTTGCACATACCAGATTTTCATGTGCTACTTGTTTCTGGTTTCCCACACTAGAACTTCCTACGGAAAAGCAAAGGAGCATTCCTTTCAAGAGAAATAGAAGGGGAGAAGGTAGACTTAACATGCATTATGGAAGCGATAGCCATAGTAACTCTCACTTCTTGAAGGTCTATTATATACTTTGCTGACACTGTATATGCTGCTTTTGTTTCCCTTGTTCACTTTACCTGGAATGAATATCCCTCCTCCTTTCTCCTGGATTACTCTTAGTCACCCTGCTAGGAAGGCTCCATGGCTCCCATTTTCAGCTGAGAAATATGAGACTTGGAGAGGATCAATAAGTTATGTAAAATATACACACACAATACACATGCACACACACATACACATACACCTGTGCCTGTCCCCTTTAATTTATTTCCTCCATTCAGGAGTTCTCTTACTGTCTTCTTTTCTTTTTTTTTTAATTTTATTTTTATTCTTTGCCCAAGGGGTACAGGTCTGTGAATCATCAGGCTTACATCTTTCACAGCATTCACCAAAGCACAAACCCTCCCCAATGTCCATAACCCATCCACCCTATCCCTACCCTCCCACCCCCCAGTAACCCTCAGTTTGTTTTGTGAGAT
>LNAC01000376.1:1557929-1670420 GCA_002007465.1 Ailurus styani | reverse complement strand
AGAATTCCCCTGGGAAGCCGTCTGGCCCTGGGCTCTTGTTTGTTGGGAGATTTTTGATGACTGCTTCAATCTCCTTACTGGTGATGGGTCTATTCAGGTCTTCAATTTCTTCCTGGTTCAGTTTTGGTAGTTTATATTTCTCTAAGAATGCATCCATTTCTTCCAGATTGTCAAATTTGCTGGTGTAGAGTTGCTCATAATATGTTCTTAGAATTGTTTGTATTTCTTTGGTGTTGGTTGTGATCTCTCCTCTTTCATTCATGATTTTATTAATTTGAGCCCTTTCTCTTTTCTTTTGGATAAGTCTGGCCAACGGTTTATCAATCTTATTAATTCTTTTAAAGAACCAGGTCCTAGTATCGTTGATTTGTTCTACTGTTCTTTTGGTTTCTATTTCATTGATTTCTGCTCTGATCTTTATGATTTCTCTTTTCCTGTTGGGTGTAGGCTTTCTTTGCTGTTCTTTCTCTAGCTTTTGTAGGTGTAGAGTTAGGTTGTGTACTTGAGACCTTTCTTGTTTCTTGAGAAAGGCTTGTATTGCTATATACTTTCCTCTTAGGACTGCTTTTGCTGTGTCCCAAAGATTTTGAAGAGTTGTGTTTTCATTTTCATTTGTTTCCATGAATTTCTGTCTTCTTTTCTGATTACAATATTCTGGGTAAACCAATCCAGGTGACACAGTTTCAGGGAGATTGTAAACCTTCTAGGGTCAGAGACTTTCTATCAGTGTCTAAAATTTTGTTTTGATTCTAGTCATCCTGTGACTATGCAATGGCCACAATTGAGATTGACTTGCAGTAAATATTCCAAATACTGGACAAAGTAGATATTTAATGATTTAATTTGATTTTTCCATTGACATTGTTCTGTGTTGTGTATCATCTAGCTTGAAATTCCGGAATCCTCCAAGGGCATCTCTTTGCTTTTCAAATAGTTCACATGCCTTAGCCTGACCAACAAGAGCCCTGATTCTTGGAGCTCTGTCCACTCCTCTAACTGGTTTTGTCTCTGATGACCACACTACTCAGAGGTGCTCTTCATCCCATCCATGCTGAGCTGCTAGAGTTTAATACCCCACACTGGCATTTTCTTTGTTCTCTGCACAAGATACTGTTTCCCACACCCAAATTGCTATGCTTTCCTAATAGACTTTTACCCCATTTTCAAGATGTTTATCAATTAATTTATTTGGAGAATTAAAGGGATAAGAAAGATACTGGGACAACAGGCACGTGTAAATCAGAACTATCCCAGACAAACCTAGACTTATGATCTCCCTAGTCCAACATCATGGCCTTAGAAAGTCTGTCTTGGCCAACCCAGGCAAATAGTAGATCAACCCTCATCAACCTGTTGAGTTTTCTAACATTACTATATGTCTTATCTCTGTCTGAATTCTTTCCTAGACTATCCCTAAAGAGAAATTGTTATTTCTGGCTTATTCCTCTTTGTATCTTTCATATCCACTTTAGACCCTGGCACATATCCTAGCTGATGAGAAGATGTTGAATGAACAAGTAATTGAACAAATGACCATGTGCTCCACCATATTACTCTCAGTTCTAATTTGATTTGGATATGTGGTTGTCAAACTAAAACTGTAGCCTAAGAAATACATTTAAAAATGCTTATAGAACAAAGAAAATTGGAATAATTCTATTTTTATGAAATTGTGGTAATTTAAAATAAATGGTGAATAGTTTGTTCCATATATAAACATAAGCCAGAAACAAAGAATTTCTAGAAATATGAAGATTCAAGAATAACATCATTGAAGCAAAATGAATAAAAAACAGGATCTAGTATAGGTACTCCTTAATTTACTAGATACTGTATGTATGGCACTATTAAGGGTATTATGGATACTTACAAAGAGAGGTGTCTAATGAGATTTTCTATAGAAAAAATCTAACAGTACCAATAAAATGGAGCATTTCCAGAGATTGATATTCCTCAAAGCTTGGCATTATTTATACACTGTTAACACTGTTGGTGTCATATGCTTGAATCAAGGGAAGGGGGCTCTAACTGAAAATTATTTTTGTTAGTGCATTATATCTTTGTAATAAGAGCTTCAAGAATCTATCATTAATATAATTATTCCTTGATTTATAACTCTCAGCATTTATACAAATAAATGCTCTGTCTCTATCAGTCTATCTTTCCTATGGAGATTTAGTAAAGCATACCAGTTTTACAAATGTAATTTTAGAGATGGTAATTAATTTGTAAAATATTTTATGTTAACACTTCAGTGAATATGTTCTGTGGGAATATACCGTCACATCATTGCTGGCTCACAAAGACATGTGATATATGCATTTCCTCTATGTAATGGCATTTTGAAAAGAGATCACATAGTCTATAAGTATTTACACATTCTCTAGTATTCTCCATCATTAAACAACCCTTTAATTCTATGTCCTCCTCTACTTATCCCCCTTTTGACTCCCCTTTACAGATAAACCTCTTGAAAAATGTATCTACATTTGCTATCTCCACTTCATGCTCCCAGCCATGCTTTAACACGCTGCGTGTTGACTTCTACCATTGAAGCTTCATGAGAGATGCTCTCACAAAGGATACTGATGGTCCTTCTGTTGCTAAATTTGGTGGGTCTTTTGCCATCTTTATCTTACTTCACCACATTAGGGACCACTTTCAATTTTATCCTGCTTAAAACACTTTATTCCTAACTTATAGGACTTGACACTCTCATCTTCTTTGTGAGTCCCTCATCTGCCCTTTTTTTTAAGTAGCAATGTTTTTCATCATTTTATTCTAGGACCTCTTTTTCTCTTACTTGAAATTCTTTTTCTGGGTAATCTCATCTGCGAATGTAATTACCATTCTTACATTGATGACCCTTCAGCTGTTAACTCTAGCCCAGATACTTTTCCAGAGTACTCTATAAGAATAAACAGAAGTCTACTGGATTTCTCTATTTGGAATTTTCACAAATAATTAACCTTAAAATATTCAAGCCTGAGCTTATTGTTTCCCATATAAATCCTGTGTCTTCTCTCTGGTTCCCTAAGTCATTTAATATGATTACCGTCTACTTAGTTGAGCAAAGCAGAAGCCTGGATGTCATCTATTAATCTAATTAGCCACTCAATTTTATTGATTATGGTTTTTTATATTCTCTCTAGAGCATCTTATTTTCTCCATCCCTAAACCCAATACCCAGTCAGATTACCCTGATCGCTTGCTTCGATTTTGAAACATTTCTTGCATAGATTCTAGAATTCCACCTTTGCTGTTCTCCAGTCTATTTACTACACAAAACCTAGAGTAATTTTTCTAAAACAAAGATCTGAATATGCTCATTTTCTGCCTAAACACCTTTAGTAAACCTTCTTTGTTCTTCCATGGGCAAAGTAACAACCTTGAGATGTGGTTTATTAGCCCTTTCTTTATGTAACCACAGCTTACTTCTTCAATTGTCCTCTCTCCCATACACTTCACCTAAATCTCTACCATTCTACCCCTTACCCTTGCCCTCCCAGATAGACTCAAGTCCTTTTAGCCTCTGAAATGATTACTTCTCCAGTCTCTTTTGTCACTTATTCTGGTGGCCCTAAAAACTAGTGAGGTTTACAAAAAGAAGAATGTCTGCACAAATTCCCAAGCCAGTGATGGTAACATTTCACATTTTTTTCATGGGGACTGGAACTCATTCACAGTGGCCCTAAGCATTACCACTGCCCACCTCTCCCATATCTGCTTTCCTTCCTTAATTTGTACATATTCTTCAAGGCTTAGTTAAATATCCTTTCTGACCAGAAATCTTTACTGGACTTACCATCCCACTACTCGACCCCCACCTCTGATTAGGCGTATTTCTTTGTATTCTTTGGAAGCCTGTACTTCTACCATCACAGAGCTTACCTCAGTATCATACAATAGCCTACTAGAATGTAAGTCGTGAAAGAGTGAGAACTATGTCAGTCACATCACACATTAGTGTCCGGGACCCAGAACCATATCTGACACATAGCAAGTGTTTGATTTTTTTCAAAGAGTTTTAACAAACTAGAAAGTTTAAATAAGAAGTAACTGTGTTCGGGCACCTGGGTGGCTCAGTGGGTTAAAGCCTCTGCCTTCAGCTCAGGTCATGATCTCAGGGTCCTGGGATCGAGGCCCGCATCGGGCTCTCTGCTCAGTGGGGAGCCTGCTTCCTCGTCTCTCTCTGCCTGCCTCTCTGCCTACTTGTGATCTCTCTCTCTGTCAAATAAATAAATAAAATCTTTAAAAAAGAAGTAACTGTGTTCACATGTCCTTATTAGTGTCTAAATTGAGTAATGTTCACATGACTTTATGTTTCCCTTTTCCCTATTCCAATCATGTTTTTTTTAATTTTTAAATCAAATGTTCCTTAGAACTCACAATCAGTTGAATAGAAAGATATATACTTTTTTGTCTTTTGGAAAATGAACTGTGTCTTGGATTCTTGATTAAGATATTGTAAACAAGATTAAAATGGTGGCTTTGGTCTTGAGGTAAAGTGCCTCCTAACTTTTCATAGACAAGTGGCTTATGGGTAGCAATAATATAGCATTAATTTGTGTACCAAGTTCTAACACAGTATCTGGCATATAGGCACACATCAGTAAATATTTGTTGAAAAATAATGGAAAGTAGGTAGAAAATAAATGATTTTTACCTATAAAGCAAGAAGTCACATTTTTCTCTGTTACAGTTCCATAAGAAGAGAATTAATTTTTAGTCTTTAAAATGTTAAGTGTTTATTTTTATGTCCTGTTGACATGGCTTTTTTCCATGAAAATTATTTGCGAAAAATAGCATACATATCGTTCCTTACCAGAACATTTATATTTTGAGAACTGACTCTGGATTTGTGTTAAAAAAAAAAAACAAAAATAAGTGTGAAATTCATGGTTGAATTTATTTCAGTGTTTATTTCCATGTATTAAATTTCCATTTTAAATCTTCTTTGAAATATGCTATTTTTGACACCATAAAACTGTATTAGATCTTAGCATGTTGAAGATGGTTAGCAGATTTAGAGCCATAATTATTTTAATGGCTACTTTCAGCATATACATTTTCCATAGGACGAACAGTCTCAGGAACACAAAAAGTATAGTCTATATTTTTGGTGTCAAAATTATAAATTTTAAATAAAATAACATTTTTAATTTGTCAGAAAACATAAACTAGTAGATAATTTATGATGAGACTCAGTGTTTGAAGACTTATGATCCTACAGTCAAATTTATATTTACAGGACTTAAAGCTATTCAATTGCATTTAAAATAATTCATTTAGATAATGTGACCAAACTAACAAATCCTACCTCTCCTTTTAAAGAGATATATTTGTTGTTTAGAGCTTTTTTCTTTCTAAAATGCTAATGAACTATCGATTTAATTATTGAGCCCAGAGAGTCTTAATTATAGAGCCACAGATAAAGAAGCAAATGGATCCCTAAAGATTCACACAATAGGAATGTATATCAGGGAAATGCTTTTGAATGTGTTCGTGGCTCTGCTTATGGCTCATGTTTGTCTAGTCTCCCCTCCCTCAAGAAAATTTTAGTGCCTCTGAGAGTCTCCCAACTGTAAAACTGTGCCTTATTGTTTTAAGGACCTCCCACACAAACTTAGTCCAGGAAGTGAAAGAACTGATGTCTTTTGATATTCTGTCTCTATTACTGAGTCTTCTAGGTAGTCATATGAGATCAGAACTGCCCTATAACTTTTGTGGGACCTGGGATAAGAGTACAAATAGCTGTTTAATATTTATAAGGTCTAAGATGAGTCAACAGACTGTTAAATAAAATGCATTAAATCTCTCTTCCTTGACAAACATACCATCCTGATGACCTGGAAGTCTAGATTCAATTTAGAATTCTCAGAATCCTTGGAGTTCTGTGCTGGAATGAGGCATCTTGAGAAGAGCTGACTCCAAGCATTTTGCCAGGAATCCACTGCTGTTTCATACCCACCTCATGCACTCCACCCTGCACTGTGAGGAACCTTGGCACACAGATGTAGCCACCCCAATCCACACCCAAGTGTTCGAGCTCTGCCCACTAACTCCAGGCAGAGGCTTGCCCCTTGGTCATAGCTAGAAGCTGACAAGAAATTCAGGGATCCTGAGTGCCCAGAACATGGAAATATAAGCTCTTGATGGGCACGTTGGCTTTATCTTGCAAACTTCTCAAGTCTAGAGAGTGGTCAGAACTGGGCCCTTTAAAGCATGGGGCCAAATGGCAGGGGCTCCTCTTCTCAGGGTCTAAACTTTTCCCAAAATAACCACACTGAGCTTTTGTGTGCTAACAGCCTAAACTGGGCTAACCCAGAGGCAACTGCACTAAAGTAGTTTATATTTAAGTATCTTCCATATACTTCTTTCCCTATTGCTGTTTTGAATTTTTAAAATCTACTTTAATTTTACATGTTTAATAAATACCTAGCATGTACATTTCAGATTGAATGTATGCAGGACATTGAAAACATTTGGTGAACCAAATAACAATAAAATACTCTTAAAATGAGAGTATTTATTCTAAGCCAATATGTGTGAAATGGAGGCAGTGTAGGTCAGAAACCATAGCACTTGGGAAGTATTGTTTGAAATAAGAATAAAATACATCCTAAATCAATTTATTTTCATTTCACTTCTATAAAATCTCTCAATCTGCCTTAACCTACTACAACACTAGATAGAAACATTAAATATGTGTGTGTGTGTATACATATGTATATTGCCCCTAAAGGGGATGTGACTCATAAGAGATTATGTGTTGAACACAGATAATACTAAGGTTAAAGATAGAACTCTGCCAAATTGACGACAGAATGTTCAAATATATCAGTTCTTTCTACTAGCAAGTAATAAAATAATTCTGTATTAACTTATGCTTGAAGTATTAGATGTATAAAGATTTTTGGCAAATGGATGGTAGCTGAAAAATAAAATTTAAAGGGCAAAAAAAATGAGGAAGTCAGAAACAATATTTGATTTTGGGGAGATGAATAAGACTCCTATAAAAATGAATTGTATAGTGTTAAACAGATTGCGTATGAAATATTAATGGCATATTGTCCTGAGCTCCCCTTCTGCTGTTTCCATGTAGATGACTGAATTTCAAAGAGAAATATGCCAGAAACAATTATGGGAGTGAGTGTTACTACTTGAAATTGTTTAAAAAGTGTTTCTTCTTTACCATGTGTTTGTTCTTTTGTAATTTCACTTCAGTCAGAAAATGTTATGAGCAAATATGTGAGAAGAGCCTAATGTGCTTCGGAGACATTAATTAACTAATTTAACAAAAATATATTGATTGTGCGGCAGACATTCCTCTTGTGAATATGGTGATCATTGTTCTGGTGAGAACTCTCCTAAGGAGACCAGCTCTGATTGCTCCAGCAGTAAACATTTAGCCCAGGTCTGGAAGAGTCAACATAATCCAAAGTAATAGGCTCAAGGATGAGCACGTGACTTATCGAGAGCAAGTGACACTCAAGTAAACATATTGTGAAGGCATCTGAGAAGTTCTTTCTCTCTTGCTTTGGACTATGTTGTATATAGATGTGTTACGTGGAGTTTCTGTAACCGTTCTAATACCCCAAGAGAGGGTAACACAAAATAAGTTTGACACATAAGAGGGAGTCTAAGAGAACTGAGAGACACAGAGCAGGATTCTTGATTGAGCTTCACTTGCAGCCCACCTCTGCACTTTTCAGTGAAGTGACCCAGTACATCCCCCTTTGTTTTCTATTAATTCGAGTTCAGTTTTCTGTACTGGGAGACTGCTAGCATGCTTATTATCACAACTACCCTCTCTGTGTCAGGCACTATGTAATGCATAAAAAAGCAGCATACACATAGGAGAGGAGAGTGCAGAGTGCGGGCTCTGCAATTAGACTACCTTGGTTTGAATTCCGGCTCTTCCGCTTATGAACGTTGTAACTATTTAAGTCATTCACCCTCTCTGCAATGATACCTATCCTGCAGATTTGTTGTGACAATTAAAGTACAACAGTGCCACCATAAAACAAGTGCACAGTAAAGCCTAGCTACTCTTTTTATTAGACTGCACTGTGTCATTTCATTCAAATCTTATAGCCATGTTGTAAAGTAGTATCATCCTCAATCGATGGATGACACAGCAAAAGTTTTAGCTGAGTGGCTTTCCCAAGGTCATAAAGCTAGGAAATAATGATGCCCGGTTTCAAGCCAAACCTCTTCAATTTCCGATTTCCTTCATCTCCCCTCCCTTGAAATGTGAGGTTCACGGGACGCCTGGGTGGCTCAGGTGGTTAAGCAACTGCTTTAGGCTCGGGTCATGATCCCAGCGCTGTGGGATGGAGTCCCGCATCAGGCTCCTTGCTCAGCAGGGAGCTTGCTTCTCCCTCTGCCAATCTGCCTGCCACTCTGCCTGCTTGTGCTCACTCTCTCTCTGACAAAAGAAGAAAGAAAGAAAGAAAGAAAGATAAAGAAAGAAAGAAAGAAAAGAAAAGAAAAGAAAAGAAAAGAAAAGGAAAACAAAAGGAAAACAAAAGAAAAGTGAGATTCACATGAGCAGGAATATTTCACTGAACACTGTGATCTCCCTGTCATATAGAACAGTCTTTGGTCCATAGTATGGGTTGAATAAATATTTTTGAGTTAATAATTTCCCTCACAGACTCTATATCTGGTAAAAGGAGGCAGACACATAAGAAGATTATTTTAAAATCCTGCAGATTATGTTGTAATAAAGTCATGTGGAGGTGGTGGGGGAGGGATGGATAAGTCTGGCTCAGAGCCTGTTGGGGGGTGAGGGTGGGTGTTTGCCGGAAACATTTCTCAAAGTCCAAAAGCAGGTGTTTGACTTCCCAATACCCTATGTCTTGGACTTTTATTTTCTCTGTATTTTTGCATTTTAACTGCCAGTATTATGAAGTCCGTTACCATATATTTCAACCCCTAGCTTTTTAGCATCTATCTTCTTCTCTTAGGCATTGGAAAAAGTTCTGAGACTTGTATTTGTAGTCAAATAGTTTCCTCATGGCATTTATATCTCTGGGACCAGGATCTGGCTGCTCACCCTGTCAAACAGAAATGAATTTCATCAACTGAACCTGATCCACAACCACCAAACTGGTGGATAATGAAAATAATGTCAGTGTAGTTATTTATCGTGGGACAAAGGTGGCCTAAAAATAGTATGCTGTCATCTACAAGGACTAACCTTTTCCCCATGACTAAGTTCACTTAGCAAAACAAATTAAAGAACAGAAGTTTGTTTGGCAGCATAGAATTGGAGGAAGGCAAACAGATGGTTATAAGGAACATTTATCCAAGCTATGCCAGAACCAAAAGAAATTAAATTCATTCACTGTAAGAATTGTCTAGAATAAGAGTATTCATATTGGGGGGGGTCAGCACTAACCAAGCTCTTGTTATGCTACCCTGAGTTCAATTCAAACCATTTTTTGCATGGTTACTATGTGTTGAGTTGGCTCCTATTAGGACTTCCTTATAGGAATTGTAATATATTATAATATATACACATATCTGCTATGTGTCAGATATGGTGCTGGGTCCCGGACACTAATGTGTGATGTGACTGACATAGTTCTCACTCTTTCACGACTTACATTCTAGTAGGCTATTGTATGATACTGAGGTAAGCTCTGTGATGGTAGAAGTACAGGCTTCCAAAGAATACAAAGAAATACGCCTAATCAGAGGTGGGGGTCGAGTAGTGGGATGGTAAGTCCAGTAAAGATTTCTGGCCAGAAAGGATATTTAACTAAGCCTTGAAGAATATGTACAAATTAAGGAAGGAAAGCAGATATGGGAGAGGTGGGCAGTGGTAATGCTTAGGGCCACTGTGAATGAGTTCCAGTCCCCATGAAAATAATGTGAAATGTTACCATCACTGGCTTGGGAATTTGTGCAGACATTCTTCTTTTTGTAAACCTTATAACAATTCCTTATACTGACTGGTATCTTCTAGATTATTTTTTTTATTTCTGTGTCTCTATTTCGTTTCTGATTCGAATGTCATCCTTATTTCCTCGTTCCCCCCACACCAGCAGAAATGGAAGCAAGATGTCTACGTTAATGTCTATGCTATTTATTATTTGCCTTAGTTTTTTTTTGTAATTTTGACCTTTACCTAAGTAAATTACATTTTAAACTGTTTCTTGAATTGATTTATTCAATATTCTCTGAGAACTTTGTCTGAGACAAGTCAGGTTTAATCAGACATTAGGAAATAATACAAATCTGCAGACTGGTACTTTTTGAGCTTAAAGGAAGCAGGAAATGGGATGTTAAATGAAGAGAACGAGCCAGCAGAACTGCATAGAAGCCCTCCCAGTCAGTTTCCCACCTGTTTGATCTCTGGCATATGACTTACAATCCTTGAACTTCAGTTTTCTCTTCCAAGAAAACTGCAGGGGTGTGGGGAGAAATACAGCAACTCCTGGACCTTAATGTGTTCAATAAAGAACATTAATTATTAACATCATTATATTCTTTAGAATATGTAAATCTCCTTGCCTTTTCACAAGACACATTGGGGAGTACTAACTAAAAACCATGTTGACTTTCTGAAAGGAAAATGTCTACATGAGTACAGGGAAAAGAAAACAAATCATGTTTTGTCTGATAATAGAGAATCACAGCACTGCACAGCAAGGTCATTGGTATGCGTTGTAACTACCATCCCTGGCTTATAATGCAACTGTGGGATCTCATTAATAAGATACTTCTTTAGACACTCCCTTTGTGTTCAGTAACTTTTAGTTCCCGTCTTTCCTTCAGTTCAGTTCAAGGAGGTCAGGTAGCAGCTTTGTTGCCAAACCTGGAAAACATTTTTTTTTAAGTCCTCATTACACTTGAGCATTCTGTAGTAGATTCTGTGGATGAAAACACCCTCCTTTAGAGAATGTAACTTAGGTGACAACACATTTTCCTTGTTGTCCTTGTACTACTTTGGGCTTAGAAATCCCTGCTTCTTGATACCATTTGCTGGAATCTCTCCCTGTAAATATTCTTCCTGTGCTGGTATTTCTTCGGGTTTGTTTCAGACTCATTATACCATGGACTCTCTTTTGGTCATTCTTGTCCATTCCATGGTTTCAACCACCATTTTTCATTCCAGCGTGAATCTTCTTTTTTCTAGACTTGTGTGTATATCCAACTGCTCCCATTTAAATGTTTCACATAGATTTTATTATTTTAAGATTTTATTTATTTATTTATTTTAAAACTTTTTGAGAGGGAGGGGCAGAGGGAGAGAGAGGATCTCAAGCAGATTCTGCACTGAGTGCAGAGCCTGATGCAGGCCTTGATCCCTCAACCCTGAGATCATGACCTGAGCCACAGTTAAAAGTCAGATGCCCAACTGACTAAGCCACCCAGGCACCCCTCATATACCTTTTAAATTGTACATATTCAAAACCCGAGTTCATAGTTTCCCCTCTACCATCAAGCATCTTTCTCCTTTTGCTTTCTTATTTCAGACAATGCCACCGCTATCCCACAGCCAGGCACATTCATTTCTCAGGTCTTGCCATATTTATAATCACCTATGTCTTGAACTCATCCACTCCTTTCATCTGCAGTCACCCCATTCCTTGGCTAGGCTGTACCCTCTAGCTGCATGGATGCAGCAGTCTCTGCACTATATGTTCTCCCAGCCTCTGCTCTTGCCCCTCCAGTTCCTTCTCCACTCTGCAGAGTGGTTTTTATAAATGCAAATATGACCTTAGAACTTTCTTGCTTAGAGACTCATTCATGTTTGCCTTTGTGCTTCTAATTTCAAACCCAGGGTCTGCACATAGCAGCTGCTCAGTAAATCCATGCTGAATGAATGAAAGGATTGTGTAAATACTGGAGGATCTGCTGTGCTCCTTTTTGGCTTAGGCAGGGTATTTTGTAGTCAGGGAAGGCTACTTTGGTCCTTTAGTAGACATTTGATAGCCTTCAAGACATGATGGATGCTTTTATCCTCTACTTGAGGTTATTCAATTTTTGTGATATAAGGGGATGTCACAGTCATCTAAGGGGTATCCCAAGGCCAAGGGACTCCACAGTGTTTTTTGTTGGCTAACGGGCTAAAGGATTCCATCTTGGAGTATTTTTTTTTTCAGATCATAGTTCAGGGTGTGTATGGTGGGTGCCATCCTCCTTTACTTCATCCTGAGAATGAGGACTACAGCCAAGGGTATTAAGAAAGAGTCCACAATTGTCAGGGAGGGAAACAAAAACTAGTAAAGATCTCCAGTTTTTCTACCTTAGGGACTCCTTCCTTCTTTACACCAAGCTTTCTTTCTCTGCTAGGATTCATTCTTTCTTTTCCTTGTTTAAGGGAGGAGTTCAAAGGAATGTAGGTACCACATTTCTATTTTCACTTAGAAGATAGAGAACAGAACCAGAGATATGAAAAATATAAAATGATTTATTTTTTCCAATAATATTCAACTCTTCACATCTCTTTTCTCTCAAACTTACTCCATGGCATTGGCAACTGTCTATCGAAACTCGTGCTCTACCTTTCATAGTGCAGAGTAGTTGCTAGGATCAGCTGCCAAGCCAACAAGTACATTTCCCAGTGTCCTTTGCTTCTAGTCAGAGCCATGTGACTAGTTCTTACCGGTGGACTCTGAGCGGGAGTTGCTTTCAGGCATGATTTTGGCACCTCCCTGCCTTCATGTGCTGACTTTCCCAGCTTTGTGCTGGGAAAAGATTCCAAAGCCTGGGGAGATGAAGAAGCATAGATGGGAGGACCCAGAGTCCCTGAATCAGTCTGTGGAGGAGACCTGTGCACAGACAGGAATGCCCACATTGGAATGTGTGCTTTATTTTTCTTAGGCCATTAAAATTGTGGGATTTATTTGTTATAGCAACTGGTATTAACCTCACTAACCCACAGACATTCTTCAGTGTGCTCCAAAGAGAAATATATACATTCTTTAATAGTATAAAGAGGAGAGAAAGAAAAGTCTATCAGAGGAAGGTAGTTGGATTCTCTATTTAATTATTTTTACTTCAACTGTATTTATTAATTTTTTCTTTAATTTTATTTTTTATTTTTTCAGTGATCCAAGATTCATTATTTATGCACCACACCCAGTGCTCTATGCAATATGTGCCCTCAATACCCACCACCAGGCTCACCCATCCCCCCACCCCCTCCCCTCTGTTCAATTTTAAAATGGTATGTAATGAGTGACACTGTATGTTTTAGAACAATGTTAAAATCTTAGGCAGCTGAATTACATTAATTTTCAATTCTATATATTTTTGTCTTCAAGGTTTAGCATTCCTGATACATACCAGTTTATTTGTTTCTTTTAATTTCCAAATTTAAATGTGTGAGTTTGCCTTTGAGGAAGAAATTAAGTCCCATTGTGGAATGAGATTAAATCAACACTTCACAAAGATCATTTCAGTTCTTTGTAACCTTAAATGAAGTAAGCTAATAAAGCATTAAATTAGCATGTTGTAAAACTTCCTGAAGTTTTAATATGCTTTTAAGTGGCAGCTCTGAGCTTATTATCTCTAAAGCTAAACTCAAAATCACTGTCTTTCAGTTGATAAAATGGAGATGAGGTATCATTTTATCAAGTTTAACAAAATACTCTGCCTCTAAACAAGAAAATGCAGATTATCTAATAGTTCCCATTGAAATGTATTTACCCAGAAATACATTTCTCTCTAATCAGTAGCCCTGGAGTCTTTGGACCATAAATGTGGTTTTTTTTCTCAAATGCTTTAACTATGACATTTTCCTTCAGACTCGCTCAACTATTTCTACAGAAATTATACACTTCATTCGCATTCAGCCAAGTGAAAATGTAGAAATGATTATAATAATAACTACCATTTGTTTGGGGTTCCAAAGTTTTCAGAGGGCTTTTATATTCACATTCTCACTTATTTTCATGAACTAGTTGGGAAGATGACTGTCATTACAACTTTGTTACTGGGAGGGGCATGAGAATACTGCCTGACCTCTTCAAGGTCATGCAGGTGCTAACTCAGACAGTAGTTTGCTCCTACTCTGCTGCATTTCTCTTTAAAAAAAGCATATTGTGGACAATTTAAGAGAAGGACTTAAGAAAATAAAATCCTCCAGAGAATTAAATTTAAATTGTCTCATTAACTGTAGTGAATTTAATGAAAGGAAAAGTATTCTCCAACCTGTATAGTATTTTACTATTGCTTGTAGTGATGTAGTAATGTTTTATACACCTAATACTGGGATTATATTTTCCAAATAGCAACATATTCTAAATCAGTGCTATCCAGTAGAAGTTTATGTGATGATGGAAATGTTCTATCTCTGTGCTAATGCAATAGCCACTAGCCACACATGACGGTTGAGCAATGGTAATATAGTCAGAGAGGCTAAGGAATTCAAGTTTTATTTTAGTTAATATTAATTAATTAATGTATAAATTTCAAAAGTCACGTGAGACTAGTGGTTACCATATTCGGCAGTGTAGTTATAGAAAATTGAAATTTATTTAAATGTTACACCTGTGTTTTAAATGTTAATTTTCTGTTTAGAATATGTATTTCAGAATGTTTTTACTTGATATTATTTAAGTCAAATGCAAGATTTTTTTTAATTTTTTTATTATTTGCCCCAGGGGTACAGGTCTGTGAATCATCAGGCTTACATCATTCACAGCATTCACCATAGCACAAACCCTCCCCAATGTCCATAACCCATCCACCCTATTCCTACCCCCCCACCCCCCAGTAACACTCAGTTTGTTTTGTGAGATTAAGAGTCTCTTATGGTTTGTCTCCTTCCCCATCCGATCTTGTTTCATTATTTTTCCCTCCCTACCCCCTGTGAACCCCCACCCTTCTCCTCAAGTTCCTCATATCAGAGAGATCATATGATAATTGTCTTTCTCTGATTGACTTATTTCACTTAGCATAATACCCTCCAGTTCCATCCATGTCATTGCAAATGGCAAGATTTCGTTTCTTTTGATAGCTGCATAGTATTCCATTGTATATATATACATATATACCACCTCTTCTTTATCCATTCATCTGTTGATGGACATCTAGGTTCTTTCCATAGTTTGGCTATTGTGGACATTGCTGCTATAAACATTTGGGTGCACGTGCCCCTGAGGATCACTACCTTTGTATCTTTAGGATAATTACCCAGTAGTGTGATTGCTGGGTCATAGGGTAGCTCTATTTTCAAATTTTGAGGAATCTCCATACTGTTTTCCAGAGTGGTTGCAAGATTTCTATTGCTGTTAGTACTTTCAATCCAGAGATAGCCTTCAAGTGACCTTATACATTTTCTTTGTTGCTTTATTATATTTTTTAAAACCACTTTAAATGCCCACATTCCACTTGGCTTTAACTTACTGCAGAGACCACTAAGTAGGGTAAACTGAACTACACAGAGGTGGAGACCTGAGGCTCTCAATCTGGTTCAACTTTCACTATTTGGGTCCCCTAGGACATTTATTAGAGGGGGAAAAAAAGGAATTTTACAACCAAAAAGATGATTGAGAGCAATTGCATTCATTGGGCATCTGATCACTAAATAAGTGGGGATTTTCTGCATTTAGAGACTGAATTTCTGTTCATGTGCTCTTCGGGAATACAGATGATGATGATGATGATGATGATAATGATGATATTGATGCCTCAGAGTTACAGTAATGCTTCTTCTGTGTCAGACCCTAGGCTTTAACTTATGGTATTAATCATCATGTCATGTAGTATTTCAAAACCTAGTACTGTTAAATTAATGAGTATATTAGCATTGTAACATGGCTGTGTCTAGCTGCAGAAGAGGCAAGAAGAGAAGTAATTGAGTTATTTGTTGGTTATTTATAACACAGTGGTAAAGAAAAGCAAGTGTTAATATTCAGTATATTGATTTTGCTTTCACAACTCAATCATACCAAAAATAAATGCTATTAGTCATTCACGAGAATTAAATCAGTTTTAACTTGATAGACTATGGTGTGAGCATTTTCAAAGTGAAAAAGAAAAGAAAAAGAATTTTGTCTTCAAACCCCTTGCTGTTCCAATACCCCTCCCCTGATATTGGCTTCAGTTTATAAAGACTAGAGGAATTAAGAGATTCAAAGCACCTGACACATTTTGGAATTAACTTTGTATATATTTTAATAGCCTTATTGAAGTATACTTCATAAATCATAAATTCACCCATTCAAATTGTACAACTCAGTGTCATTAAGTATATTCAGAGCTGTACAATCATCATTAACAATTTTAGAATATTTCATCTCTGCCTCCCCAGAAAGACCCTGTACCCATCTCACTGTCTTTAGACAAACATACATCTACTTTCCATCAATATAGATTTTCCTATTCTGGACATTTTATGTAAATGAAATCATACAATAATTGGTTGTGATGGGTTTCTTTCACTTAGCAGAATATTTTTAAAGTTCATCCATATTGTACCATGTATCAATACTTAATTGATTTTCATGGCTAAATAATATTCCCTTATGTGGACATGCCACATTCTGTTTACCCATTCATCAGTTGATAAATATTTGGGTGGTTTCCACTTTTTGGCTATTATGCATAACACTGCTGTGAACATTTGTGTATAAGTTTGTGTGGGGATATATGTTTTTATTTGGTATGCATGAAATTACTGGGTTGTACAATAACTTTATATTTAACTTTCTGAAGAACTACCTACCAAATTGTTTTTAAAAACAATTCACCATTTTATATTCCTACCGACAGTGTATGAAAATTCTAATTTCTCCGAATCCTCACCAATATTTCTTATTTTATGTTTTTTTAAAAGATTTTATTTATTTATCTGACAGAGAGAGAGATCACAAGTAGGCAGAGAGGCAGGCAGAGAGGCACGCTGAGAGAGAGGAAGAAGCAGACTCCCCGCTGAGCAGAGTCCAATGAAGGACTCGATTCCAGGACCCTGAGATCATGACCTGATCCTAAGGCAGAGGCTTTAACCCACTGAGCCACCCAGGCGCCCCTTTATGGTTTTTTTATTATTATTATTTTTATTCTACTGGTATGAAGTGGTACCTCATTATAGTTTTTATTTTCATTTCCCTGATGATTAATAATATGGAATGTCTTTTCATGTTCTTACTATTTATTTATATACTGTCTTTGGAGAAATGTCTATTCAGAAATTTTGTCCATTTTCAAGCGGATTATTGCATTTTTATTATTGAGTTATGAGTTTTTTAATATGTTCTAGATACAAGTTCCTTATCAGGTATATGACTTGCAAACATTTTTCTCCCATCCTGTGAGTTGTCTTTTTACCTTCTTGATGGAGTCCTTTGAAACACAAAAGTTTTTAATTTTGAGGAAGTTCAGTTCCTCTATTTTTTCCTTTATCTTTTGTACTTTTGATGTCACATCTAAGAAAACCAGGCCCAAGATTACAAAGATTTATTCCTATATTTTCTTTTAATAGTTTATTTCTTCCATCCATTTTCAGTTAATTTTTGTGTATGGCATGAGGAAGGGGTCCAATTTCATCCTTCTCCATTGAATTGTCTTGGACCTCTTGTCAAGAATTAGTTGGCCATCTCTTTTTATCTCATTTCTCTCTGGAGTCTCAATTCTATCTCATTAATCTCTCTTTGTGTGCCAGTACTTCATGCTTATTTTTACAGAATATTCACCCATACAGTACATCTTTGTGTATGTACACAAACACACAATAGGTATTATATATGGGTTTGTATGTGTGTTACACATATATATCTAATATGTGATTCTGTAATTGATTACTAAATGTTAGCCGCTGTTATTACTGATTCAGTCTTGTTATTTAAAAAGATATTTCCTATAAAGTAAAGGCTGTTCCTTAGTTACATTATAAATTTTGCTCATCAAGTCATATTTCTCTTGAGAGGTAGGTAAGCAGGATACCATGTAGGGGTTATGAAACAAAGGGAAGAGAAATAGAGTAGTGAAGTTGCTCATGTTTTGGGACTTCCAGGACAATGCTAATACCACATATTTTGTTTTGTTGTTCATTCATGTGTCAGGCCACGTGTGCCAAATCCTGGTTTGGAAAAGAAGGTGACCTTTGGAGTAGTTTCTAAAATGTCACGAGATAATATGTCAAGCATGTAGCTTTGGGTCTCCTCCAACTTTGTTTTGAAGGAAACTCTTATTTACTTGTTGAAATCTATCAACGCTCTCCCCCTCAAAAATGTGTTCCCCCTTTAACAACTCACTCCTTATGTGTGTTTTAATTTTATTTTCTTCAACCTCAGTATTTGTCTCTATATTTGTTTGGAGGGTATCTCCCCAGGTGCATTGTTAAGTGTCCTCAGAACAGGAAAGCGTGTCTGTATGAGTTTTCTAAGGCCACCATACAAAATAACACAAACTGAGCACCTTAAGCAACAGAAATTTATTTCTCACAGTTTTAGGAGCTGAAAGTCCAAGATCTAGGTATTGGCAACTTTGGTTTCTCCTGAGAAAGGAAAAACCTTTTCTCAAAAATGACCATGTTCTTGTTGTGTCCTCGCAGGGCCTTTCCTTTGTGAACACACATCCCCAGTATCTCTTCCTTTTATAGAGACTGCAATCATACTGGATTAGGGCCCTACCTTTATGACCTCATTTAACTTTAATTATCTCTTTAAAGCCCCCGTCTCCAAATACAGTGATATTGGGAGTTAGGGTTTCAACATATGAATTTGCAGGGGATGAGGGGCACAATTCAGTGCATAACAATGTTTGTATTCTAAAGATAGCCTTTAATTAGTTAATTAATTAATTCCAATTTACTGAGAATGTCTGTTGTATGGGGGAATAAACCAATGATATAGGAGGGGCTGGTGATTTTCTCTCAAGTGTGAAATTGGTCTGGCCCAGCATGATTTTCAATCAAATGCTCTTTGGGGACAAGTAGGTTGAATCACTAAGAGAGAAGGTTTAAAAGAAAACAAGTTGTAACAGCAGCTCTTAATTAAAAGAAAACCGGGCTTTGTTGACATGCCAACAAGACAAATAACTGGCTTTAATAGTTAGTAAGGCAGCAGACTCAATTCACCATTATCATGACCTACTGGAAAATTTCAGTGGCTTATCCATTAGAACTACAAGCCCTTTCTTTGCCCACATTTGAGGTGGCTCAATAGGAAAAAACCAACATTAAAAAAAAAATCCAGTATGTTTCAGAATTAGTGCCAAGCACTTATATCTATGATTTCCCCAAACCTCCACAGCCTAAGATGTACGTCAAAATGGCACTCTGGGGTGCCTGGGTGGCTCAGTGGGTTAAAGCCGCTGCCTTCGGCTCGGGTCATGATCCCAGGGTCCTGGGATCGAGGCCCGCATCGGGCTCTCTGCTCGGCGGGGAGCCTGCTTCCTCCTCTCTCCTCTCTCTCTGCCTGCCTCTCTGCCTACTTGTAATCTCTCTCTGTGTGTCAAATGAATAAATAAAAATCTTAAAAAAAAATGGCACTCTGTGTCAGATGAACATTCTAAAATAATTTATCTGAATATAGACAAATAGAAAAAGTTGAGATATTCTATATTAATGTATTTTTTTAAAAAGTAGAATTATAATTTCAGGAATTGGCATTGAAAGTATGCATTAGGAAAACTCTGCTGTATAGAATTTCACTGAGATGAGACAAATTGAAATGAAATTTTACAATTTACATAAAAAGAAATTTTACAATAAATTAAATAGTTATACACTTTAAAACATGCAAAAAGACATAATTTAAAAATTGGAAAGCACTTAGGTTACAAATATGTAATTTTGAATATTTTAGACCATAATGCTTTGGGATAACATTTTGACATTTTAGAATTAGAATTTTCACTTTGTCTTTTAAAATATAATGTATTTTGTTTCAAAATAAAACATCAGCTTGTAAGTCCTGACAAATATCAAGTAGATCTATTGAAAAAGTATAAAGCTATGCAAGGAGCCAACTTAAAGAAATTAGATCATGTAGCTCAGATATTCAGTTTTCCTGATGATTGGTCTTAGAAATACATGCATTGTGATACAGTGCAAGGTAATCTAGTGAGCTCAGAAAAAGCAGTTAGTGTTTCTTTCTGTCAAAGGGAGCGATCTAATATCTGTTCAAGTTGCTTAAATGAAATTATTAATATACTTTTTCATCAAAAGAGAATCTACATAGTAATACTTGTACTTATTTTCACTTTATAAAAGAGAAAATGCACTTCACTTTAGATATGCCACAAACCAGAAATAAATCATTTATTATGTATTTTTTGACATTTTATTTTATTTCACATCATTAGTTTTTGATGTAGTGTTCAACAATTCATTAGTTGCATATAACACCCAGTGCTCATCACCACACATGCCCTCCTTAATACCCATCACTCAGTTACTCCATCCCCTCACACCCTTCCCTTCTGTAACCCTCAGTTTGGTTCCTGAAGTCCAAAGTCTCTCATGGTTTGTCTCCCTCTCTGATTTCTTTCCGTTCTGTTTTTCCTCCCTTCCCCTGTGGTCCTCTGCACTACTCCTTATGTTCCACATATGAGTGAAACCATATTATGTCTTCAGAAACAGTGTTAATACAGTTTCACAATTATGTTACCTACATGTAGGCCAATATTTTTCAAGATGGTACATTATAAACTAGACCTTGCAAGAACAGGCAAGCCTCCTTTTGAGTAAAAAGCATTACTCTGAGGTTTCATTTGTTCATTCAGACCTATTGCTAGAATGAAGTTATTGCTATGAAGCAATATGTTATGTTATGAAGTTATTGCTAGAGAGACTGAAAAAGTTAAATATAACTCACAAAGTTCCTGAAAGGGCTGTGACATTAAAATAAGTAAATATGCGGTGTGTGCTGAAGATATCCTCAGAACAGTGCTAGGTGTTATTGAGAAGTTGAAAGCTGTCCAGGATAATGGATTCGTCTCCTTTAGAGTTTTTTCCATTGGAGATACAGGATTCACATCTACCAAATAGGTAAAATTCCCAAGTTCTGGGACTACAGAAAGTGCAATCGTGCTGTTGTAGTTTGAAGAATGAAGAGATCATGATGAGAAGCAATAGCTGAGAAATGCTTTCTAGAAGGAGTAGGATCTGATTTGGCCAGGGGTTGTGAGCAGATTTTGAAGATCAAGTAGTGTGATATCAGAATCACTCAAGGTCCTTAAAAATACAAATTGTAAGGCCCTGCCCCAAAGTGCCTTGAGCTAAAAAAGAAGCAAAATGACTTGAGCTCCCATGCCAAGACTACAGATGGTATACTTAGTGGCCAAACAATGATGAGAGTGGCAAGTCCATGGGCACGTATAAAGGAGGACAGGTAGGAAAGGATCAGGACAAATTTTCAGTGGGGCAGGTTGGTAGTCTGAGGAGTTTGGATGTGAACCAGTGGCAAAAAGGAGCCATTGGTTGCTTCTGAAAAGACTGTGACAAAAAGTGATGCTTTGATTAGATCTGTAGTACACTTTATTGGAACTTTATTTCATTATGCATCTTGAGAGTGAGGAATGAGGGGAAAGTATCTCTACCTGGGGCAGGATCTGGAGAAATGAAGCTGTAATTCTTGCTAGACTATAAATTCTGTGAAGATAGACTGTCATGTTCATGGGCGTATTCTCAGAACACATACTAAATAAATATTTGTTGAATGGATGGATTTCTGTATAAAATCAAATATTATAGTGTTAGGAAGGGGGAAAAAAGAACATGATATGATGTTAGCAAAACTGCCATTTGATAGTGAGGCTGCAAAAATTGTTAAGATTTTACAAAGCCACCCACCCAAAGAAATATTCAACCATTTTCTAGAAATGCTGAAGGGGGCCTGTTTCTACCTTGTCAACACAATGGGCTGAGTGAGATCAAGAAGATATATGCAACACGACAGAGAAAGGTTTTCTGAAAGATGCTATTCTGGGAAGTTAATCTACCCTGGTTTCAGCCTGTTGTCTTGAAATATGGTGCTGGCGCCACTTCGGGGCCAGTTCCTACTGAGTCCAACATCCCATTCACTTCTCACGTTTGCCCCTTGATCATTGTGTGACACCTCTTCGTAACGCTCATCCAAATAGTGATAGAACATTTTAGTACTGATCTGAAATATTTTGTTTAAGAAATTAGATCCATGCATAATGTGTTTGTCAGGAACTCTCATGTTACAAAAAGAGTTAAAATTAAAATGCTGACATATTCAGTGTTAGGCCTCACCTAGCTGGAAGATGGTAGTATCAGAGAGATGCAGACAGCCAAGATTGTGCTGTGGTAGGCAATTAATACTAAAATGTGCACTCCTTTTTAATTTTATAGTGTTTTAAATTCACGAGGATGTCCCCTTTCCATTTTTTGGCACCACATGTGGGTATGCTTCATTAAAGAGGCAAAAGGCACAGAATTAGGGATTGAGTTAATTATTTTGCTACGGTTAACATATTTTAGCAGAATGTAGGCTTTAAGGATGAGAAGGGAGTAAATGGTGTTTCGACAAAGTGTTCTTGACCTGTCCCCCTGATCTCCTCTCAGCTGTCTCAGAAATCTTAATTTGTCTCTAAACTGCTCTGTTTACATTCTTCTCTCTAAAAAGTAATAATAGTGACAGTGTTTGTTGACCTGAAATATGTCATAAAACATCAATACCATTTTGAGCAGTGCTTTTAAACTCTTACTTACCTTTTCCATCTCTTTTGCTTGCATCCCTTTTTGAAGGCAGGGCAATGTTTTTAGTCCATTTTATTATGCTTCCACATTCTTTATTTTTTTAAATCTTTTTAAAAAAGATTTTATTGTCTTCAAGTCATCTCTGTACCCAAAGCGGGGCTTGAACTCACAACCCCGAGATCAAGAGTTGTATGCTCTTCCAAGTGAGTCAGCCAGACACCACTATGCTTCTACAACCTTTAAAAATGGGTCATTCCATCCCCCGTTACACATCATTGCTAATTGATGGTAAGTGTTTACCCAAACAATTACCAGGCAAAAAATACGAAGAAAAAACCAGATAGAGCTAAGGAGAAATTCTTTGTTGAAAGCAGGTGAATGACATGGGAATTCAAACCAAGGAGACTCCAAAGGAAGTACTAAATAGTGCCTAAATGCAGAAATATTCTCATCATTCACCAACCTTTATAACAATACTTTCAATGACTTACTTTGTTGATGTATTTGGCAGGGTCGAAGTTAATATTTACAGCTATTTATCCCTCTTACCCTATTATTTATTTTAGTGAAGACTTGAAGTTTTTTGTTTTGTTTTGTTTTGTTTTTTGTTCTTTGGGGTTTTTTGGCAACCATGTTGAAAGAAAAGCTCTGAAATGTATCTGGTTTTCTTCTGAGTCCAGGGCTGAGGACTCTAGCCACTTGGTCACTACATGGTGCATGTGACAGACAGGAATGAATGGATCTGCCACCTCAGCCAGCTTCCCCCAGCCTGGGACAAGACTAGAACACGTCTATGAGCTCCTTGACCGAGCTAAATATGTGTTTCAAAGTCACACCATATTACATCCAAAGATTGTCTCTGCCACTTATCAGCCGGATAATCTAAGTCACGTTTCCTAACCTCTCTGTATCTTTGAAATTCTCATCTATAAAATGAGGAAAACAATACCTCTCATCTCTTAAGTCTTCTGTGAAAATTAAATAATATCCGCTTCTGCTGCCTCAAATGGTGGCTAGTACATCAGTTACCACAACTGCCAGTAACCTTCTTTCCTGAAATAAATGAAGGGACGCATGTCCACCCCCATCAACCCTGAGGATCTGAAGGTGGAAGATGTCTCACAAGTGCTTATTCCAGTGCTTATTCCACTGTCCTCTTGTCTCAGTCTTACTCATTGACTTTTCCCACTCTTCACTCCAGAAAGGACCAAAAACATTTCACAGTTGACTGTATACTAAAGGTCACTGGTAACCAGCAGCCTTTTTCATCACCGAGTAAATTATGAGCTTCCTCACTGTATCTGCGTTGCCTTCAGTCTCATTGTATCCCAGCTCCAAGTGGGTCACTTTTGTTTATGAGTGTATTCAGAGCAGAGTGGCGCAACGGAAGCGTGCTGGGCCCATATGAGTGTTTTCAGTATGACTTCCTAGGAATGGTTTTCTTGAAAGGTTTTACACTTTCTCCTGTTCCAAAGCAAAAATATATGTGATCTCAGGGTTCCAAGGATATTTTCCAGATGTCATTTCTGGGTTATAGTCTCTCCCCCTCCCCTTCACCCCTGCCCATCCTCAACTGTCTATCCTGTTAACCTGCATTATTTTCATCCCAACTAAGTTAAGTCAGGACGCTCTGTTGTATTTTTTTATTGTGAATGTAATAGAGCAGAGACCAGGCCGCATAACATTTCTAGGAATTCAATAAATATTTGCTGAATGAATGGATACAAAGTAAAAGGCTCTTTTGCATCTGCCATTGTAGATTTGTGACTTCTTTTGGTGTTGTACTGTATAAGGCAGTAATTGCAATTTGATTTTTTTAGAACTATAGAAAGTCAGAAATGGAAATAAGCATGTGAGAAACAATGTTAACAATAATAACAAAGGCGCCTGGGTGGCACAATAGGTTAAGCTTCGGACTCTTGGTTTCCACAGTTCATCATCTCAGGGTCTTGAGGACAAGCCCCACATAGGGCTCTGCACTGAGCACAGAGTCCACTTGAGTTTCTCTCTCCCTCTGCCCCTCCCCCATCTCATGCACATGCACAACTGCATGTGCACTCTCTCTCTCTCTCAAATAAATAAATAAATCTTTAAAAATAACAATAACACCAGCAGCAATAACAGTAGTAGCACAGAGGCTTTAATGAGTGTTTATTGTGTGTCAGGCACTGGTCCAAATGCTTTACATGTCTCTTCTCTTACCCCTCACAACAACCATAAATGACAGTTACTATTTTTATTTTTTGCTTCAGGTAAGGAGAATGAAGACCAATAAGTCTAAGTAACTTGAGAAAAACATGTAAAATCATATAGTCCATGTTCTCATTTCAAAGGAAAAGAAACCGAGGACCAGAGAGTTAAATCTACTAGCCTAAAGCACACAGAAAGATGGTGTGAGATTGAGAATTTTAATCTAGATCACCTGAATATGATCCCAGGCCCCTTTATGTACCATTTGTGTCATACCCGAATCATTGATGACTAAGTCCCAGGTACATTTTAGCATACTTGAAAATGACACAGTGGGGCACGTGGATGGCTCAGTTGGTTGAGCATCTGACTTGATTTCAGCTCAGGTCATGATCTCAGGGTCCTGGGATCAATATCCCGCAATGGGCTCAGTACTCAGTGGGCACTCTGCTTGAGAATTTTCTCTCTCCCTTTCCCTTTGCCCCTGCCCCCACTGGCATGTGCACGTGCTCTCTCTCTCTCTCTCTCATTCTCTCAAATAAATAAATCTTAAAGAAAATGACACAATGACTGTAAGAGGGGTTTGAAGAAGGCAAACGGTGCAAAATATATCTAGACTGTATTATTAAATGTCACCTATTGGCATGTTCATTTTTTTCTATTTAAGGGTAAGCAAAATTATTCAACCACACAGATGGAATTAGAACTTCAGAAAATTAGCGTAATACTATTAATAAACCAGTTTAACAGCCCGTTTTACAGAAAGTCTTTGTTTCATCTACCAGATATTTACCAATCACCAGTATGCACCACATACACTCTAAAAAAATACTAATGGTTGAACTGCGAACAAAATAGATTTTCATCATGCTCACGGTCAGTGCTAGCCCGCAGACATGTGACAGATCCCTGAAAGTAAGAGGCAGAAGCTCTACACTCAGGAACAGTACAGAGAGATTGTGAAGCATCTCAGGAAGATTCCCAGGACAGCACAGGGTGAGGATCAGGGCTTCAAAGAACTTCTCATGAGAGATGTTAACTAAGCTCCTCCTTTCTGCCAAGCTCGGCTTGAGGTGCCAGAGAGAGAAAGATGAGTGAGAGGCTGGTTCTGTCCTCAGTGCTTGTGGCATCTGGGGAGGAGAGCACGATGACGTCCAGGTCTCATACAGTGAAAGCAGACAATAATAGAAATATAAACCATGAACCAGGCAGCACGGAGGCAGGAACTGTAACTGGAGGCAGGACGGTAGGGAAGACCTCACCCCAGGAGTGACATCTTCATCTGGATCTTCAAATAGATGAGGAGGGTTGCTCCAGAAGCAGGAGGGGAAACTTCAGAACAAGTACAAGGACATTTAGATGAGATAGAACATTGTAGAATCTCCAGCTCCTTGAATCATGGCTACTCATTAGGCTAAAAGGAATGTGCTCTCCTTTGTCTAAAATTTCAGTGTGGCAGATTGTTTAGCAGGAGATCATTTAATGGATCTCCAACTTAAGCACTTGTGAATTACATTGCAGAGTATCTGCCACGGCCAGAAGAACCCCTGCCTTCTTCTGCCAACAATACTAACAGCACCAGCTCCTGCTGCTTGGCCAGCTGGAGGGTTGGGTGTTGCTGCCTGGGTGGTGCTCACCAACTGTTGTCCTGCCACAAGTAGGTTTTGCCAGGTTCCACAAACAAAATCCTAATGTTCCATCAGCATCTACTGAGAACTCCAGTCATTAGTTAAATAAAAGAACCAGTAGGTGAGGAGCAGAACAGACAACACGTAATCCATCAATTTGGCAAGGGTTGTCAGATGGTTTCTAGGTTCAGGGCAGCTGTGCATCCAAGTAGACAGAGTATTTATACCCTGTGCCTTATGTACTCGTTTCTCTATTCCCAGGGAGATAGCATAAGTTGCTCTAATAAAGTGTGTGGAGGTGAAGAGGTCTTCAAATCCAATAGTGAATTAAAGGCAAGTATTTAAAATGTAAATAAATCTAGAGTGATTGCTTTATATCTAGAGTAGTGGTTCTCAAAGTAAGGTCCCTGAACCAGCAGCATTGGCATCACCTGGGTTTCTAATAGAACTTTGTGGAACCCTTCCTTGTCAGATTACTGGAATTGGAGGCTCTACGGGTGGGGCCCAGCTGTCACAGTTTGAGCGGCCCCCCAGGGGATTCTGATGCGCTGATGCACGCTGAAGTTTGAGAGCTGCTAAACCAGACCACTGCCAGTCACGGGCCAGCATGATCAGTATCACCTGGAAGCTCATTCCAAGTGAAAATTTGGGGACCTTTTAACGATTCCACGCCTAGGTCACACACCAGAGCAATTAAATCAGCATGTGTGGACGTGGGACCCACGTGCCTTAGCTACGTTTCTTTAAAAGTTAACACTGATCTAGAACTACAGGCATTCAGGTGTTTGAAGCTACCTGGAGAGTTTAGCCAAGCCACAGAAGCATGAAGTACAAGCACGTCCACAAAGGAAACTGTAAGTCCAATATTCTAGGCCCTGTGCATTGAGTTCAGCCTCAGTCTTCTTATTTGAACTATTCTGAGTACGCACGGTAGTATTACTGAGTCTTATTTACTAATTATCACGTCGAGATGGGTCTTTCCATGAAATGGATCGAAACTTTTCATCCCGGCCTCCACCATGCTTTACTATCTGGCCCGAGGAAAATTTTGCCATACATTTCATTACTACCTCCCCTACCTTGCCTCCTGATCCCCACTTGTGCTGCTTATTTTCTACACACTTGAAGTGGGCATTATCACTCCATGAACCTTCTGTTCAGGTAGTTCTTTCCCGTGAAGTGACCTCCCTGGCCCCCTTTTCATTTAGAGAGGGGCATTTCCTTCCTTACGGCTGAGGCTCTCAGCCTTGACTACACAACGTATTCCTGTGGGCGGTTTGGACAAATACTGATGCCTAAATCCCATCTCTGAAAGTTCTGGTGTTCTGGGGTGAAGCCAAATTGTGAACACTTTTTCAGAGTCCTCCAGGGTGATTTGAATAGGCAGTAAGTATGAGAACCACTGCTGTAAGGGAAAGTTCAAACACAAATACCTCCTTCAAGAAATGTGTTAATTCCCTTTAGCCATTATAGATTACCCCGTCTCTGAATCTCTGTAGTAAATAGTCAGCAGCAACATCTAATTTAGCAAGTGTGTACTTCTTTTGTAGTTTGCTAATTGTTTCAGAGTGTTTCTTTGTAATCACAACCTAAACTCCTTAAGAACTGAGGCTTTTTCACATTCCTTTGCCTAGGTAGTGACTAGCACAGTTGTTTACTACTAACAGTTGCTAATGGTTTGACTATTAAATATGAATTGATGCCAGCTATCAAAATACCATAGAAGTTGATGAGATCATCCAGGATTCTACATGTATTACAATAATAATCATAATAACCACTATTTATAGAATACTAACTATGTGTCAGATTCCAATGGACTTTTAATATCACATAGGTCCTAGGAGGCAGGTGACGATCCTCCTTGATTAGCAGATGAGAAAATTTTGTTAAATCGAGCTTAAGCAACTTGCCTGAGGTCATATGTGGCACCTAAAGGGTCATAGTTCTGGGATTAAAATGAATCCAGTATAGTTGTACTGAAAGGTCCATATTTGCCTTATGTCCTTGATTTGGAGGAGACCCAATGGGTCAATTTTCAATGCTTGAATTCCTAGATATGTTTACTTTGTTTTAAATATACTACCCCAAATGAAAATCTATTATGTATATCCTGTATCCCATAAAGTATTATGTAACTGTATTTTTAAAGGGAAAAGAACCCTGTGTAGAGTACAATTAAAAATAAGATGGGGGCACCTGGGTGGCTCAGTGGGTTAAAGCCTCTGCCTTCGCTCAGGTCATGATCTCAGGGTCCTGGGATCAAGGCCGGCATCCGGCTCCCTGCTTGGCAGGGAACCTGCTTCCTCCTCTCAAGGAGGCCTGCCTCTCAGCCTACTTGTGATGTCTCTCTCTCTGTCAAATAAATAAACAAAAATCTTTAAAAAAAATAAGATGGCACTTCATATTTGCTGAAATTATCTAATGTTATATCCAATGACCAGTGTCGAAGAGGGCTAGAAAGCTTCCAAATACAAATGAAAATTTACTCTTAACTTCTCTTTTTTCGTAACAATTAAAAATCTTCTCTCAAATATCAGGACTTTTCATTAGGAAGCACTTTAAAAAATAGCAAGACTGTTATGCACTATGATTTCCATATAGATTAAATTGAACTTGTAAATGACTTTATAAAATACATTATAGAAACCAAGAGATACTCAACATAGATATCTGTCAGAATAAATTGTGTATGTTTGTTTGAACAAATGCACTTGTAAATATATTTATTCTTTTCTCTTTCAACTATCTGTGGTTTCTTGTCTGTCTCTTCAGAAACAAAAATGTCTTTGGTCTGATTTGTTTCCCATCAAGTGTTCTTAAGACCATGTAAATATGGTAACTTCAGTCCTCTTATTTCTGTTTATCTTACCGTTATGCTAATCTAGACATGATCAATGTCTTATCTTTTCTGCATTTTGTAGGCATCAGGATCCAGAATAATTGGATAAACTTGAGACAGCAATGGCAAGAGTGATGTTTTCTGTACCTAGCAATCATTCATTTAATGAATATTCATTGGCCACTAAATATGAGCAAAATACTACTTAGGCAATGTGGGATATAAAAAATGGATGAATATAGCTCATGCCTTGAAGAGCTTACACCTGTTAGGAGAAGGCACATCCATAAACAAACAGAATGTAGGATAGAAAACACAGGCCCTGGAATGTACAGTTTAAGTGCAATTTAAGTTTATAAAAAGACTAATATTCTGCTAGACAAATCAAGGAAGACTTCATGACAAAGCAGACATTTGAGTACATACCTAAAGTACCAATAGGATCTGGCCAGTGTTGGGGAGGAGTGAGTGGCTTTCCACATTAGAAAAGATATTCAGGGGCAATTTAAAGAGCAGTAGAAAAACCAATCAGTGGAAATAGACCCAATTTACAATGCCTGCTTGTAGTATTTTATAAATATGGTGACAGTAAGCCACAGCTTGCTCAGAAAAATATCAGTTGATGCTAATTTTTCCTGTGTAATTATTTATTGTGCCGTCTTTCATGCTCAGTAGTGCCCTGGGCTGGATGATAAGTTTAATGATCACTCTATTTCTGAGGGAAGTGCCCTGTGTCTGGTCCCTGTGAAAGGGTGAGTTCAGGTCCCACATAACTCTGCCCACTTTTTGGCTGATGAGACCCAGGGCTTGGCATCAAAAGATAAGTTGCCTAATCAGTTCTCTATCACTTTATAGAAATAGGAAACCCAGGAATCTCACAACAGGTACAGAAGCTCCATACTGTCAATAACATGGCAGTGTTGGAGCCATGAAAGTTATGGATAAGTCAATTATGGGGGAGCAGGAACTGAATAAGCTGGAGCAGCCAGATAGTTGCAGAACCAAATGAGGCAGACACCCAGAGAGTAGTGGAGGCACGATAAGGGAAAAGAACTGCAGTGAAAGTGGCTTACACTATTGCTGGCAGGATTCCTACTAATGCCTTGAATCCAGGACCACTTTCTTGTCCTGTCTCCATGACAGGACAGCCTTTAGACAGCTGCTCTTATTAAATTTCCCTTACTGTTTCACCTGAAACCTTAAGATAATCCCTTCTATCTTTCTGTCCAGTTAGCTCTGGGGTCCATGTTCCTGGTGAAAGAGAAGGAAAAGAGGCTGAGGGCATAGGGTCCAAGGGCAGGATATTGCAGTATTTCTGGGAAGAGGCAATGGTATTTTGGTTTGAAGAATGGGAATGGAAAGGAAAGAAGATGATAGAAATGGAATGTACGAGACTTGGCAACTGATTAAATTTAAGGGGTAAGATGAAAGGAGCCATAGATGATCTGGAATTGTAAATTTTCATCACCTAATCAAACACCCATGCCACAAAGAAAGAAAATGGTTCTGAACCAATAATAATAATGAAAGAAACTGCTCTAAATAATTCCAAAGGGGGGAATTTAATAGTGGGAGTGAGTTACATGGGTGATGGAAGAGCTTAGAAGCCAAAAAGGTAGTAAAACAGCCCAGAGATTAACAATAGCAGGGGGCCCGTCCCATGTCCGGGGCTGAGGATTTAAGCACCAGGTGATGTTCCTAGATTGGGGAAGTGGAGGTCATATAGAGAGAGTTAGGATCAGGTGAGCCCTGCCTAGCAGGAGCCGCACAAAAAGGAGGAAGGTGGAACACCAGAGGAGTTTCTGCCACTGCCAGAAAGTACCCTCCAGAGCAGGAAGAGGGAGAAAAAACTCTGAATCTTCCCTTTTTCCTCACCATTTAATTCCCTCACTGGCGCTTCACATTTGCCAAATGCATCCAAAAGGTAATTGGCAAATTAGTCTGGGAAACGTAGTTTGTGAGAAGACATGAAATGGATCTTAAGGGATGTACATAACGATCGGTACAACATCTGAGCTGCATGAGGCAAGAGTGAAAAGTAGGAATAATACAGTTTTTGCCTAGAACACTTCATGCACAAAGATGCAAAAGAAAAAAAAGTGTTTGCCATTCTGACTGGCCCTGGAGGCATCTGTCCTATGAATAAGATTTTTAAACCAAACAGATAACTTCAAATGTCACTGTTATGTAGTCACAATAAATTTGCCAGACAGGAATTGATATTGACTTGATCTGTCACTGTCATCAACCATTTGTTGTAAACCAATGATCTTCCATGTAAATGTCTGTGAAAACTGCCAGTATCATTAGGACTAATTGTGTCGATTAGGGTAATAATTTCCCCCACTAAAATTCAGAAATTTATGTTGAGCAAAGAGTGCCCATGTAAGAGCAGTTGTGCTCTACTTCCTCTATTTCTTGGAATAACAATCCAGTTAACTTTCCTGTACTGCCAGCAGGTGAAAAACCAAAGTGGGTTTATGTAGTTGTTCATAGAACTATCATTCACTGAGTACCTCCTGCAGGAGCAAGGTATGGAGACTATAACCATGAATAAGAGAGTCCTTGTACTCCCAGCAGCTCTTGGGGGGGATATACAAATAAGCAATTATTATAATACATTGGGATAATATGATGGTGGTAACCACTGAATGATAACACCTGGAAGAGGCACCCAAGTCTCACTTGGAGGAATTAGAGATTGTTTTCAAAGGTATAGCATCTGAATTAGAGTTCGCTGCAGGACAAGGTATATTTCTGGAGGAAGGTATTTCAAGCCTAGATGGTGGTTTGTGCAGTGACCCAGAGAGCCTGAATTGTTGGGATGATTGCAAGTATTTCAGGTGTAGAGGAGACAGAAGAGATCAAAGTAAGCATAGGCCAAATGACAATTCAAAAACAGTGGTATGCTGCTCAGTGTAGAACAACTGGATCCTAGGTGTAAGGGTCTGATGTGTAGGTTTGCCGAAATTTGTGGTACAAATACTCCAACATGGCCAATTTCAAGCTACCAATGTGATGTGATGACCTTGACTGTAGAGTTGGCAAGAGATGGGCAGTAGCATAGATTTAAATAGTTACTTCCATCCTCGATACAGTGGATAAAATGTTTAAACATATGAGCTTCATTGTACCAGATACTTGAAATATTCATTCATTCATCTATCCATACATTCATTCATTGAAAAATATTTTGAGCCCCTATTGTCTGTCAAGCATGGTTCTAGTTGTTGGGAGTTCAGCATGGGGTAAGAAATAGAAAAACCTATTTCTCCTCACTGGGCTAAAAAAAACATTATTAGACCCATTTCACAGGTGACAGCTGGCTTATGAAGATTAAATCATTTGGTTAAGCTCACATTCTTAGTATATGGAGGAACCAAAAGAGGAAATCAGCTTCCCCAATCCTAAATCCAGCAGGTCGTTTCTACTATATCATGCTACCCACACAATGGAGCTGGATTTTTATCAAAGCATCTGTATTTTTATCTCCATGCAGTTGGATTAGTAAAATAAATTTCTTTGACCTTTCAAATAACTTTAGGTCTTTTTTCTTGGAAGCTTATCTGGTGTGAACTTTAAAATACTGCAATTAATAATGTTTATAATACCTTGAGTCTCTGTAGCAACTTCTTTCCAAGAACTCCTAGGAGCCTCTAAATATATTAAACTAAGTTCTTCAAGCTAATTAGTCATCCTCCGAGAGTAAGATAGATGTTTAAAGTTACATTAATTATATTAACACTTTGAGGCCCATAGACTCATGTCTGGCTTTCTCCCAAAGAAAAATAACCCTTGCAGTTTTTCTCTCGAGAATAATAAACTCCTTTTCACTGACTATGTAGTCAACAAAAATAACTCAATCATGAAATAACTTTAAAACATTTATAATCTGGCATTTAAACATATGTATAGATTCCAGTGACTTAAAAATGTGTATTGCTTTTTTTGCTCTATGTCTCATAAAAGAAAATTACAATGAAGTTACATGCTTTGAGGAAAAAACTGACTATAAAGGAAGTACTTAAAAAGCCGTAAATCTGGAAAACTACTTGTTTGCCAGGAGACCCCCAACAGTAGCCAAATTGTTTTGCTAATTTGTCTTCCTCTTACCCTTAAGACACTTTTGACCCCTTCTGTTTTCCCAGCTATGTGCATTCTTGTTAATTCTTGCTTCCATTCATTATTGTCTGCTTCCACTATTTCTATCTGTATTTAGGGATTCATCCCCTTGATTATTGGGTTAGCTTCCCATTTCCATCTTTCCAGTCTGACCACACTATTTTATTAACCTTCCTAAGATATAGGTTAGGTTCATTATATTCGTTACCAACCTCAAAAATATCCGTGGTTTTCCAATCCTCGCAGACTCAAGTTCACCCACATAGTCCAATTTTTACATTCTGGGTTCAAGCAAACTTTCCAACTTTGCCACTTCTAGTCCCTTAGGATACTGTTCAGTTTCCATCACTCTGCAACATGCCAGAAGTCCTCCTGCCTCTTCCCCCACACAATCCATGATACCTGGACTTTGTTTTAATCCTTCCAAATCAGCCTCACTCCTCTCTGAAATCTTGTGATTTTTTTTTTTCCTCCCCTCACTTCTGACCCCATGTAGCCCTTACTTTTCACATATCACTTTTGGGACTTAATTAAATCAACATGTTAAAAAAAAGTACACTTGCATTTCTTGTTCACACCAAACCTTTGAAGCCTATTTATCTTGTTGTACAACTACATTGTAAGGTCCTTTAGGTCAGAGAGGACAAGAGAGGGGAAGAGCAGAGTTTAAATCTGCTCATAATGGGTAAGTTCAACCAAGTTATTTGACCCCTGGGAGCCTCCAGTGCCTCATCTGTAAAAGAGGATACTACTACTTAACTTATGGAAATGTTCAAACTAAATAAAAATGCACATGAAAAAAGGGTTAATTGTGTTTGGCACATAGTAGATACTTAGGAAATGCTCGTCATTATTTTTCTTTGAAGGTCCATAGTTATATATTCATATTACTCTTTCTACATTTTGTAAAATATGCCTCCTGTTTCAACTCTTGCTGCCCACTCTCCTTTCTAATCACCCCTAGTGGGAAGGGAATACCTTTGAGGAGAGAACATCTATGTTCACTCCTCAAAGGTGCAAGCTGCCCTGCTTACTCAAGGTGTGTCTTTGCTCACAGTTACATCCGAGTGTGCCATGTCCTCATGCTCTCAGATGGGCAGAAGTGTCCTACGCAGTAGCACAGGCTAGCTCCAGTTGTCATATGCAGTGATAATTTTGCATTTGCTTTTGGTGAATGCTGTCTTACATCTGTGTCCATATCTCACCATTATGTGAGAAAACGTGTATAAGAAATATTCTTCAGTAGTCTCGATATCTTAGTTAACAGAGACTCCATATTTATCACTCAAGCAGATGAAAGACTTTTAGACAAATATTGCAGGATTTGGTTGTTTTCAAAATGTGAGGTTCACACTGTTAAAACTTAGAGAACAAACTTCTTGCCATATATAATGGGTGACTATCAGTCACTGGGAAATGGATCATTGTCTTAGAAAGCTATTTCTCCCCACCCCTTTTATTCTTGTGTTTTCTCCCTGAAATCGTCACCATCAGTCAATCTTTGGATTTAAAGGTCACTAGCTTTTGTTGGCATCCTTGGCTAAAATTTACGTATATCTTAGTCACAAATGGATACTGAAAACAAACTTTTAAAGTACTTCACAACTTAGGATAACAACTGTACTCCCTGTGTTCCTTTCATAGGGCTGCTGTAACAAATTACCACAAACTTGACCCCTTAACAGAAATTTATTCTCTAATAATTCTGGAGGCTATTAGTCCAAGACCGAGGTCAACAGGCCCTCTGAAGTCTCTAGGAAAGAATCTTCCCTTGCCCTCTCTGTATTCTAGAGGCCCCGGCTCTCCTTGGCTTGTGGCTGTGTAACTCCAATATCTGCCTTCCTCTTTCAAGTGGGCATTTTCCTTGTATGTCTCCTGCTGTCTTATAAGGACACCAGTCAATGGGTGTAGAGGGCACCTTAAACCCAGGATGATTTCACCTCTAAAATCTTAACTTAGATCTATGAAGACCCTATTTCCAAATAAGGTAATATTCTGATGTTCCAGATAGATGTGAATGCTGGAAAAAAATTATTCAACCCACTACATTCTCCTTGAAAATTCTGAAGGATGTAGTAATAAAGACATCTGATAAATTAATGTAGGGAGAATTCCCATCTATACATACTAAAAAGTTTTACCACATGCTCTTAAACAGAAGGCCTTATAAAATATCTCCTTGATTAAAACTACAAATCTGACATTTGTTTTTGTGTTGATTATTATTTTTAGACTTAAAAGGACTATTTTATGGGAAATAGGTTACATAACTGAAGCTACATATCTCTTCATTTCCCAAGTGTTTATTTTTTATCTTCATGCTACTTAATACATATTTGAGGGGAAAAATCCCGATGGCTTCAGGAAATAACCATAGGAACAAAATCCTCTTAGAAAAAGCGCCCCGCTCACAAAATATTGTGGAGTGGATTCCGGATAGATAAATTTGTTAGGAGATGACAGGGAGGGAGAGATGCTATTATACAGATATGGTAGAGTGGTATCAAGCTGACTTTAAAGTAAGATCTTTCAGAACTTGCCTTATTATCTCTGGAAAACTTGTCCAGGACTCCTATATTTATGTTAAAATTGAACCACCTCTGCCTCCTCTCCCAAAGCCAAGGGTTATTAGAAGATTTAAGTAATCAAAATCTTGACAATGTGTATGACTGTGGCACATCCACTACTTCATTAAAATAGAGAATACCATGCTTGTTAGAAAATTATCTGGAGCAACATGTATATAAGTATTTAAGACCATTTAATGATGATACCCCACATTACCAAGTAAAATGGCGAAATGAGTCACAAAATATGACAATGATTTTGGACATCAAATATTATTCTGCAAAAATACCCTTTTTACCTCAGAACAATGACACTTGGTACTGTAAAAAATGAAGGGGGAAAATATTCCTAATTTCTAAACTTGATCCAGTTATTTCTTCAATCCTACTCATCTCCATGACTAGCCAGTAAGCAGTCCCCAAGAGTTAGGGACTGTTTCCTTGAATAAGTGGTATCAATGTCTCTTCATATTTCCAGACAAAAAGAGCAGTGCTAAATCCTAGCCTGTTTAATTCTCAGTCCTCATTATCCTAATAACCCATCCATCCCAAGAAAGAATTCATCAAGACCAGAGGGGGAATACATAAAATTTTTTTCATAGTACAGTATTTAAAATGAAACTGCTTTTGGCCTGTGTGGTCTCAGTGGGTGTAAGGCGAAATTGAGGATGCTAGCTCATCTCACACCGAGTTTAATAAAGGATGTCCTATAAAAAGCTAATTTCTTGCCGCTAAATTGCTTTTTAAGTAATGCTTGCTGTTGCAAGAGACCCTTTCAGAGCACTGACTCTGAGAGCCATGTTTGAAAGGCTAGATGTGCTTTGTGAGATAAGGTAGGATCCAGGTGGAATTCTTCTCCTTATGGGATGACAATGTATATAACTAATATTGTCCTTTGAGACTAGTTTGCATGCAGTTGCTGGTATGGCACTGTTCAGCAGCCTGCTGCAGATAAGAATGAGTGATGATGCCCTAGATTTTAATGGAACTTTTCGAGTGCATGCAGCAGTGGGGTGCAGTCTTCAGCAAAGAAAAACGAGCTGACTTGCAGGCATGAGAGGTCATCAAGAAAGATAAAGAAATAGGACATCCACTCTAGGCTAGGCAAGGCTTTTTAGAGGATATTATGGAAATGAGTAAGAACCAATTTAATTTTTATAATGCCACTCCATTTAACTTTTTTTTTCATTTAACTTTAAAATACAAGGTCAAGGTATGGTATTTTTCATAATGATTAAAGATTTGGAACACTCTTTCTGTTGAACCCTACTGTATTTGTTTGGCAGAAAAGGAATGTGGCAAGGAATAAAACTGGAATCAGAAAACAGAAATACAGTTTGTCAACTGTCCAACACAGGTTTAAAATGAAAAGGAAAAAAATTCTGATGGACACACATTCATCTTTAAGCTGACAGAAGGGTTTCTTATATTAAGATTCTGTTCTTTAAAGTTAGTTTGATCCCAGGATTGTAATATAGCTCTTTTTATGAAAAAGAATGTATGATTGAGATCAATTGAGAATCACATATCCATGGATCAAACAGTAGAGTCCTTCTTCTGCTTGAAAGTTCATTTTCACCCATCATCTGGTAAACTCATCATCATTAAATGTACTGAGAAATATACAGATATTGTAAAATGCTTATAGTTTGCATCTTGTTGGTTTTGTCACAGTTTTATGCCACTAATCATCAACATGGAATACCCCTGATTTGTATGGTTAATATACTTCAGGAATAACAACAAAAGCACTTTAAACATAGATATTTCTTTGTAGTATTTCCAGATGTGAAGAAGGGGTAACTGTGATAAAGTGCAAAGGATTTTGATACTCTATTTTGAAAGATTTAGTGTGGGTATAGGAATTTTATTCACTATATTAAAGAGGGAAAAAAAACACCTAAGAAACTGAAGATGATGAGAAAGAACTGAATCGACCTAAATACAGGAATATATACATGTAAGATATAAATAAATGTGAGGGCAACTGATTTCACCTTTTTATCCTCACAAAAGGGTTTAGATCAATGAAAAATTATTGAGGTAAACAAAATAGTCTCATTCTGTTTCTTGTCTAAGATTTGGCATTATCCATTCAATAATTACTTACCAACTTATTAAAAGAAAAGCCCTGAGGTAAATTTTGATTAGAAACTAGGAAGAGCCTTCAGAAGCCATGTCTAGAATAGTAAAAGTAAAGTTTGGCTTTGAAGAGTCCCTGTTTTCCAGCACTGTCCATTATAACACTAAAGTACTTGGCAAAAATCCCTATTGTGTGGCTGTATCCACCTGGAGTGCTAAAATGGTTGGAAAACTTTGATTCGGCAGTTTTACATAGTCCTGTAACAAACAGCTTGAGAAATGGTGGAGACATTGGGTGTCCTATAGTTCAACCACTTCACCTAATAGACAAAGCCATTGATCTCCATGTCTTCAATTCAGTTATCTGGTTGAAGATACATAATAGCAGAGCTAAATCAGGAACATCTTGGGATTAGAGTTTTTGTTTGTTCATGACTTTGTTTTGGACTTAAAAACAGTGTTGTACACAACTGGTGAATCATTGAACACTACATCAAAAACTAATGTACTGTATGTTGGGTAATTGAATTTAAATAAAAAAAACAGTGCCTGTTTGCTAAGTTAAATTGAACATTTGCTTTCCCTGGGGGGACAAAAAAAAACCTACAAAAATAGACTTAACTTCCAAACTATGGGTCACAACAAGCTAAATAAATAATTTCTGTAAAAATAGTCTAACCCATTGTATAGAGCCAGAAAGGTTGGATCCAGAAGAGGATGAAAATTGCCTTAGGGGCTTGTTGTACATATGGAGAAGGCTGACTGAATGAACCGATTTCAAGAGAGCCAACCTTAATAGTAAGAATAATACTAACAGTAAAGCCTTCGCTTATTAACTGCTCATTATGGGCATAATGACTAGGTGCTTTATATCTGCTTTCTCATTCCATCCTCACTTTAAATCATCTATAGGACAGATCACCTCTTCAATGAAAAGTCAATGAATGGAAGGCAAGTGCATGGGCAAATTAAATTTACATGTATTCTATCCACCATGTGGACTGTTGAGATCTACGGGACAAGGGCTCAGTCCACCATGGAAGACAGAACTATCATCCCCATTCTAAAAACAAGAAACAAAAACACTGAGGCCCCAGACATACCTGTGCATCTAGTAGCCTGGAATGTGTAAGGAAAGCACACAAGCTTTCATCGTGGATTTAACAACTGAAACTTTTTTTTTTTTTGAGACTAGGAAGTTTAACTTGAGAGTGTTTTTTACTACTACTTAGAAAGAAGCTATGTTGTTATCTGCTATAACCTTGATGAGGGAAAATCTGTGGATGATCATGAAGAGCTCCATTCTTTTGGAAGGAGATTCAAATCCCTCATTGCCCTTTTAATAGTTTACTCAGTATTCACCAAGAAACGTAGATGGGGTTGTTTTTGCAAACCCTTCTAAGGATAATTTATTCTGCTGAGTGGAGACATACCTTTTAGTGCATAAATTATTCCCTTTGCGCCCTTTGTGATAAACATCACGGTAGAGAACAAACACGAAGTAATGACATTGAATTAAAAGACACCAGAGAGACAACAGTGATCTGCATTTATTAAAGCGAATAGACAATGTAAACAGATGTGCTTTGCATTCCGCTCTGGAGATAAACAGGCAGGGTCAGGCTTTGACCATCATTGTGGGCAGGAGGTTCTTTAAGTGGAAATCCCCAGTCAAGTTGTTGGGGCACCAAAAAAGAACAGCTTACAGAAATCTCTTTCGTTGTACATGTCAAAGTGCTTGTTATAGTCTATCACAGGGTTTAGCTTCCAGGGAATGAGATCAAGAAATCATGATCTCAATTCCTAATTGACCCTCAGAATTTCTTACACTAGTAGGTATATGACACTCTTCACTTTTGTGCACTGTGGAAATGGGAATTAACTGCATGTTTCTCAAGCCAGTGTTATAGATTCATATATCAGTGAAACAATGTCAGATTAGTATAGCTTTGTGTTTATGCTTCCCAAATAAGTACTTAATAAATAGTGGATTAAATCGACAGAATTGATTTTTTCCCCTCTGATGATTTCAAAAATAACATCCAAGACAAGCTTATTAAAGTTAACACTGTTCTTTCTGAACCTTTGTTGTGCCAGGAGGAACAGATGGCAAAATGAAAAATGATTTAGAGAATCAGTTGGGTGGAGGTGAGAATGGGGCCTGCCCAGTGAGACCCACTAGTGTCTTTCCTGAACAGTATGGTAACCCATGATGATTTTAGAAATCTGGACCCCTAAGTGGCTTGACATCCTGAAACACACCTGATGCTTTGTACTGTGATTTTCCAATGTATCTGACTGTTGTTTTTTCAGCAGCGTTCTTTGGCCTGCTCACTCCAAAACTCAAGGACCAAATTTGAAAATACAAATAAAATCATCTTTTTACCCTTTTCCATTTTGTTTTGTTTTATTGAAGTATGGCTTCTATGCAATATAACATACCCTTTTTAAGTATACACATTGAGTTTTAACAAACATGTTTTTAAAGATTTTATTTATTTGAGACAGAGAAAAGAGAGCAAGTGAGCTGGAGGCAGGGGCGGGGGAGGCAAAGGAAGAAGGAGAAGCAGAGGTGGGGCTCGTGGTCAGGCTCAATCCCAGGACCCTGAGATCATGACCTGAGAGGAAGGCAGATGCTTAACCAACTGAGCCACCCAGATGCCCCAACAAACATGTTCTTATGTAACCACCTTCACAGTCAAGACAGAGAATATTTTTTTTTATCATTTCAAAAAGTTTCCCCATGCCTCCATTACAATCAGTCCTTTCTCCACCTAGCCCCTGGCTAAAAACATGTAAAAGTACTTTTAATCTGAAAAGCATAGTGTACATGTGTGTGTGTGTGTGATGGTTATCAGTGAAAATAATAACAAGATCTATTGATTGGCTCGCTATTTATAAATATGTTCATGTCCCAGTCTGGATGTAATGCAGCCCCTATAGCCCCGGCCCTCAAGTGGTAAACTAGTGGACGAGACAGATAAATGGGCAGTGTCACCCCAGCTCTATCTGATAGAACATTCTGCAAAGTTAGAAATGCTCTTTATTTTTTTTTAAGATTATTTATTTATTTATTTCACAGAGGGAGACAGAGCACAAGTAGGCAGAGAGGCAGGCAGAGAGAGAGGAGGAAGCAGGCTCCCCGCTGAGCAGGGAGCCCGATGTGGGCCTCGATCCCAGGACCCTGAGATCATGACCTGAGCCGAAAGCAGAGGCTTTAACCCACTGAGCCAAGAAATGCTCTTTAATGCGGCTGTTGAGCACTCAAAATGTGCCTAGTGGGAATGAAGAACTGAATGTTTATTTAACTTTAATTAATTTGAATTTATATATAGCCACATGTGGCAAGTGGCTGATCTCTTGGAAAGTACAGTTTTTATCCAGTGGGATAATTTAATGTTATAAAGCAGGAATTTAGCCAAGGGCTAAATTTTCAACATCATCAGGGTTATTGGTATTAGAGTAACCTTATAATAGAAAAAAATATTTCTTTAAATAGTCAAAGACCTGAGAAAGCATTCTTAAGGGAAGACACACTGACTCTTAAATTCAAAATATGTAAGAAATGGCCTTTAAGGGTAATCCCTGAGAATTTCCTTTGAGTTTTTCATGCTTACTTTATACATAAATGTCTAATTTTAGGTGGAAACTTATAGATTGCTGTTTTATGTGATTTAGCATTTCATATGGTCCAACTTATTCTGACCTAGACTAAGTAGAATTCCTCTAAGTTATCAGAATAATTTTTGCCTTCATGGCATAAAAGGCATTTACAGCGTTATGAATCTTCACTCTTATAACAGGTCTGAAGTATGGTGTAACTCTGGCTCTCATAGACTACCAATCATGTACATAAAAGCTATTCTTGGATCTGTTTCTAATTGGGCACAGGTTTTTCAAGATACACAATTGGAAGTTGCATCCTGGTTATCTGTTCAAAGAGGTTTTGATCACCTGGTCATTATGAGGTCCCATAATATGAAGATACCTTTAACCCATCAAGTATTTCTCTTAAAATTATAAGTTCTTCCTGAGGGAAAAAAATTTACAGTTCCAGATTTTGAATACCCATTATCCATATAATTATGGTAAGAAATTGCAACAAACAGGAAAACAGTCTAGGGAGGAACCAAGTGAAAAGGAACAGTTCTGAGTACAATTCCACTTTAGGCAGTGTTGCAATTGAAACCATCATTGTAATTTGCCCCATGTGATCCCTAAGGTACTTCAGAGCCACTTTTTATCCATTAGAAACTCATTCCACTTACTGGCCCATTTACTGTCGCAGTGTAATATGGAAACACTATTGGAGCTCAAGAAGCAACTAGCTATTGGGCTTTGCCTTTGCAAATTCCTTCTTTTCCTGGACATAGCAAAAAGGATTGTGTTAAAATTGTCTAGTTAGTCCCTAGACTTACTGTAGACAAGTAGAGCTAACAGAAAGGTCATTGTTCTTTTGTGTTCTTACCTTTCATAAGTGACCATTTACAGCATAATAATTTGGATACTTTTCCTTTTACATTTCTGTTTTGAAGCTAATGGCCATTCACTGAGTATGAGTAGCCATACTCAAAAGGGTAAATCCATGTTCAAATGGTATTATTTTATCTCTTTGCAATATTTTATACTTAAATTACATGAAAACATTAGGTGCTTTTGTGCACCTGGGGGACTCAGTCAGTTAAGTCTCTGCCTTCAGCTCAGGTCCTGATCTCAGGGTCCTGATCCCAGGGTCCTGGGATTGAGCTCCACCTGGGGTTCCCTGCTCAGTGGGGAGTCTGCTCTCTCTCTCTCCAGCTGCCCCTCCACCTCCTCTCCCCCACCACTACTCATGCTCGCACTCTTTCTCTCTCTCAAATAAATAAAATCTTAAAAAAGAAAACATTAAATGGTATTGCTATTAATTTTAGGGTAAATTTCTCAGGGAAAAGTCCTTTTCGTCAGTTTGTTGGATACAGGCAAATAAATACATTTAAGAGATTGTCCATTTGTTTAATGACATTGTAAATTCCAAGAGATTTAATGCTAAAACTGAGAATAACTACTTTAAAGAAGCAAGTGTGGAGTCAGCAATTAGTATTAGAGTTTGCCTGGAAAGATAAACATTAAAGCTTCTTGTGGTTGGTCTGTTGATTCTTTGCTTGCACTTCATGGAATAGACTTGATTTTTTTTTACTTGTATTGATAATCATCAGAATCAGCTCTCTCCTTTAAGACAGGAAATATTTACCAGCAATTCCTCTGAGCAAAGCAAGGAGATAAATTGGGCATGTCTCAAATGTACCCATAATGTCAAAATGCACAAAAAATGTCTTTGAGGGAGAACCATTGTCCTTATACTCCTCTTCCTTAAGTGTGGTGTGACTATGTGGAAAGACAAACAATTCTGTTTACTAAATACTTGGTTTTTAAAAGAAAGGGAGATTTTGCAGTTGATGCATTGTAGAATTTAGAAGGGCTCTTTTGTCCCTTTGAGTTCGCCAGTGAAAGTTTTATGAAGGCAGAATTTTTTATCTATTTGAATGAAATGGTAATCCTTCTGTGAATTCTTTTATTAATTTTATTCTGGAGGAAATCTGACCAGGTTAAGGAAATCAGGTCAGGTTAAGACGTGATCCCACCGGGAAAGCTCAAGTACAGAGTGTGATTTAAAATAGGAAAAAGATACTGAGTTGCTTTTTTTTTTCTAAATCATCCATTTTCTTTTTAACTACCATGCACTACTATCTTTATATCTTTCACATTCCATCAAAATGTGTTTACAGGCATGCATTTAATTAATTTCCCTGTGATATTAAAATTAACTTCATCTGTCAGGCTCTCTGGGATAAAAATACATAGTCCTATTTGGTAACAGTTAAGTCTATGTAAATATGCTCACATATATTGACAATGCTTACCATTTATTGTGAATGAAGAGCAATGTAAATATTGTTTGTTCTGCTAAGGAAGTACCAGGTTTTAATTAAGATTTGTGTTTGTATAATGCCAGAGCATCTGGAATTTTTCAAGAAACAGATACTGTGTTTTTAAGTGCTGGTGTACTTGAAATCGATGGGGGATGGAGAATAATGGCTAAGTTAGCTAATTCCTGCATCTTTGTTTTGATGTGTTAAACTGTAATTTTTGGCACAGACTGAATAGTCGTAGACTACATAAACCCTGCACGTTTGCATTGTGGTGCTGGGTTTACTGTCATCCTCTCACTGTCCACTGCCTTCTCATGGATACAGTGGGAACATTAATTAGATGAATTCCATAAAGTGCTTTAAGCTCTTTGGAGAAAGATAGTCTCTGAATAATTATTCTTAACTCCCATATGCTCTTATGATATAAACTATTCTGCCAAGAAATCCTTTTTAGGGATTATTGCTTAAAATGAAATTTTCATTATTAAAAGCAGGAAGAATATACATCCACTGATAGACTAAAATATGCTTTAGGCAGCTGCTTTTAAACAAGCAGAAATCTTGAATTATGGAGCCATCCATGCCCAAAAATACAAAGCAATATTGAAAATTGGTGGGAAATTTGGAATATTGATCACTGTATCAGGTTGTGGTTTAAAAAAAAAAGCCATGTGCCCTTTAGAAACAGGTACACACACCTTTATTCCAGAGATGTATAAATTTAGGTCTAAGAAAGTACAAAGAGAACTATTTTATGGCTCTCAAAGTATACTTAATTCACTCAATGGACAGCAAGTAGTTCTCAATCTAAGCTACACGTTGGGAATCACCTAGGAAGCATTAAGAAAAAAAGTACACCTAGAACCCATTGGAGAAATTCTGATTTAATTTGTTGGTATGGAGCCTGGGAATCTGAAATTTTCAAGTTTTCTTATAGTGAGTCTAGTGTGTAGCCTAGGTTGACCTAAGTTAAACCCTAAGAATACAAAGACCTAAGAATACAAAGGAACTAACAGTCACCTGATCCAATACCTGGATTTTATAGATGAGAACTCTTAAGAATCAGGAAGGCAAACTGACCAGTACAAGAATGCAGATACAAATGATACAAGATCTGGTATAGAGGGTGCCTTGTCGATTACAGCCCCTGCATGCAGCAGAGTGATCTTCAGGGTCCACCGAATGCAGGCACCTCTTCACGGCAGTACTTGACTGAGATTCTTATAATTGGGTCACCATGAGAGCAGAAAAGGATTAATTGAAAAGAACTGAATCCACACTGTGGAATGAAGGATCAACATTTTATAAGTTATAAATGATGACTATCCATGGAAATGTACTACCCTTCCCTTTTCCCTTGGTATAGATGACATCATTTTATTGACGTAGTTAGGGTCTATTGTTTCTTGGTGTTGATGCTGGTTTAGAGACTGTTAATCATTTATAATCCTGGCTCATTATCTATATTCATTTATACACTGACTCACTAATTCAACACATTTTTATGGTTTCGGGTCTGCTACATGGTAGAACTGTATTTGGTGCTAAAGATACTGCAGTGAACAAGCCCTAAGGTTTACAGAAGGAAGCCTTCTGGTTACTTGTCTTTTATCACAGTTAATCTAAAATTGAAGGCCCACTTATTTTCTTTGTTAGCAGTTGCTTAAAATTAAGGCTGAAAATAAAGAATTTTGATTCAACTACAGAAATTTCTGCAACTCTGTTTCCATTGACCTTGCTGGTTTTGTTCCTAATTTGCAATATACAAATCTATACAACTTACAGCTTAGGAAAGTAATTTCAAATGGTGTTTGGAGTTCATTAATCCCCCGTAAAATTTGGTGATGACTGCTAAATAAGGAATGTTTGAGAACTACACCATTTAGGGGCACCTGGGTGGCTCAGTGGGTTAAAGCCGCTGCCTTCGGCTCAGGTCATGATCTCAGGGTCCTGGGATCGAGGCCCACATCGGGCTCTCTGCTCGGCAGGGAGCCTGCTTCCTCCTCTCTCCTCTCTCTCTGCCTGCCTCTCTGCCTACTTGNGGGCGCCTGGGTGGCTCAGTGGGTTAAAGCCGCTGCCTTCGGCTCAGGTCATGATCTCAGGGTCCTGGGATCGAGGCCCACATCGGGCTCTCTGCTCGGCAGGGAGCCTGCTTCCTCCTCTCTCCTCTCTCTCTGTCTGCCTCTCTGCCTACTTGTAATCTCTCTCTCTGTGTCAAATGAATAAATAAAAAATCTTTAAAAAAAAAAAAAAAGAACTACACCGTTTCTAGAAGAGTCTCCCACATTCTCTATAGTTTTCCCTATGGATGTTTCCAGATAGTGATATTTTTTCTTTCTTTTTTTTTTTTTTAATTTTAAGCAGGCTTCACGCCCAAAGTGGGACTTGAACTCATGGCCCTGGGATCAAGAGTCGTATGCTCTACTGACTGAGCCATCCAGGCATCCTGTCCTGATAGTGATTTTAATTACTTGAGTATAAAAATGTCCGGGAGCCTACCTATAGAAGTGCTGGTATTTCCAACATTCACACACTCCATGTGAGCACTCTTGACAAGATTCTATTTCACAGTATTTTCCTTTTTCCAATTCTTTTTATACCATCGCTGTGTTCTTTGGCAGTCATAAAACCATGGTCAATTCAATTTTGTTAAGGAGCTCAGCAGTACTGTTTGCAAATATTTTAATGTGATTTGAAGTTCTTTTTTTGTCCTGCCTCTGTTTTTGAGTTTCTCAGCAGGGAAAGTGTAGACCAAAGAAGAAATAGTAATCAAATACCATGTGTATTTCTGTGGGTGCCATTAGTGGTATGGGGAGAAATAGAAAGGAGTTGCATAGGTGCACTTAAAAAGTAAATGAGGTCTTTAGATTCACTGTGCATGCTGCTTTTTCCATGAAAGTTACTTAACACGTAAGTGCAAAGTCATACTGTATCAGTTTGGCTGTAACCTTTAGCTGTTGTGAACTGGGTTATGAGAAGCACAAAAAAGAAAACTCATTTGTCTTAATTATCATCAATTAACATTTCCTGAGTGACAGCCCATGAGAGAAACTTAGTTTGCTCTTGAACAGAACTGGTTATTTGCATTATTATTCCTTTTTTGCTCCTCCTCCTCTGCCTCTTTTCCTGCCTTCCATTCAACATGGAAAAATATATACAGAAGGTTCGGGTTAGCCAGTGGTGGGCTTTAATGTAAAATCTCCAAAGATGTGTGAGAAATTATCCACAGAATGCATTACTTTTCAATTTCTGTTTGTATTTTATGTATTTTTTATTAGAAAACTAGATTTTTTTTTTGTTACCAGAGAACTTGGAGAAAATGGGAAAACATACCAAAGGAAAAAAAAATAGCCATCATCCTACAAAGTTACTGACATTTTTGTGGCATTCTTTCTTGTTCCTAATGTATTTGTTATGATAAGGTGTCTCTCCAGCTATTAGAGTATTCACAGACCTCTCCCCAGCCTCTCCCCAGAGTCACAAATGACTTGAAATGCACTTTAAGGAAAGATTCTCATAGTATTGTCCACATTGCTCACAACTTCTCACTTCATCAAAGAACTCTATGGAGTTTGGGAGAAATGCCCAGAACCCCTTTGAATTCCTTACCTTCTCTTGAGTTCACTTTGAGAACCAGGTACAAGTAAATTTCCTGACTTGGTCTTTTGAACCTGGTAGAGCAGTGCCCTGGAGAGTTTGTGGGCACAGGATGACGACAAAGAGATCAGCAGAGCGAAATTCACTTCCCTGTACGTGTGTCATTAATCTACAGCAGTGGGGTCAGATACACAACAAATGCCCACTCCTGCGTACCTCGAAACACAACAGTTCTCTGAGTGCTAATGATGCTCCAGTGTTGTTGTGCAAATGACTTATGAGCGACTTCTAGTCCATTTTTTCTCGAGTTAGTCTGTGTCGTTCGGAATCCCAGTCTCTGGGGGAGCAGCCCTATGCCTTGTCAGGTGCTGAGCCCACAGAAGGTTAATGAGAAAAGAAGGCTTCTTGCCAGACTGTTCTCCAGATGATACATGCTATTATTAGTTTTGGCTCCTTTGGAAGATTTTTCTCAACTGTCCTACCAACTTAAGTATGTTTTATTGATGTCAGGAGATTTTAATGGGGAAGTAAAATACTTCAGGGAAAAGGAACAGCATACATGGGAATTACTTTGGTAACTTTAGCTCACCTGGTAGGCATTTTACTTCCTGTGTTGTCAACTGAATTTTGTTTGCATACAATGGCACAACATTTTTGCTTCGGGCTTGCCACTCCTATTTTTAGCATGGTGAGACAAAAAATGGAGGCGCTTTAATTGTCTTCCTTATCCAGTTTAAGTGCCACAAAATCTCCCAGGCGACATCATGGGCAAGTGAGGGATAAAATCTGAGATTTAAAGGGGCCAGGTTTGCTATGCGTCTGACAGTTGTCTCTTTGGGTGTATAAAATTCCTCAGTTTTCTTCTGTAGTTTATGGAGTCTCATGGTGGGAATAGCAGGGTTTTAGCCAAAATTATTATGCTGTCGAGTTGGGTCTCTAGTGCGTCCTGAAGATTTTGCATTATTTACAGAGGCCAAGCTATCATTTTAAATCCTGTTGCTTTGATGCCTGTTATCATTCTTGACAAACTCTTCTAGCCTGTGGTCTGTTTTCCTCTGTTTGCTTCCATTTATTCTCCTGAACAACCAGCTGAGCAAAGATTTACATAGCTTTTGTTTAAACAGACGCTGTACAGTTCACTCTTCAGCCAATATCATAAACACTTGCGAGACACAGTTACATTTTCCTATTTTGGTCCCAGATTCTGTTTACTTGCTGTAATTTTTTTGTGCCCACACGCCTATCTTTGTGAAGCCTCTTACAGACTCAAATGAAAACCAGAAACCATGGCTACTCAGAAATCATTAATAATGAGATTTTTAGCTACTGTTTCTGCTTGTAAATTCTTCATTTCACATAATAAAGTCTCAAAAGACCACAGAGAATTTAGCCTCGCTTATCTCTCTGTTGCAGATGATGGTTCCTAGTCTTACCCAATCCCAGTGCAGCTTGCTTGGCATCCAGGAGTCAATTTTGTTTCCATCTGACATTAGTGTCTTAAAGAGATGGGAGATTGAAGATGGGAGATTGACAAGCAACAGTGTTCTTAATAGAAAAGTAATCAAGGTTTAGAGCCTGTGTGTTACGAAACGCGAGCATCTGAAAACGCCGAGGGGTTGGCTACCAGTGACCCAAGCATCTATTTAAGATTCTCCCCCATGATAAAGGAACTAAAGTGATTAACATACTGATAAGATTTTTCTAAAATAATGTAATTATTTCAGAATTATTCTTTCAACTCTTAATTACAATCTTTTACTTTTCCCAGGGTCTTCTTTCTACCTCTGCAACACATTTAATTACCTATATTCCCCAACCTGTGCCATATTAAATTTTTTATGGAACTTTTATAGGGTAATTTATTGGAAGGATGGCCTTGAGTGCCATTATGTTCAATGAAAGCCCTATTTTGACAAAGGCATTGCTAAATTATATTGAAATCTTTTTAATCCTCCATGCTTCTGCTTAGATGTAAATGCAAATCTGTTCTCCACATTTGTGATTGAATTGAACTTGAGAAGTACTGCCATATTGATTCCTTCTGCAAATAAAATATAATTAGATTCCCCCAAACTTTCTACATTTTCCCAAGAGATTGGCTGGTTTTATATTGTAGACTTCTGGTGAACATGAAGGACTATGCCTGGTAAGATTTCTTTTTACATCGGTGAAGAATTTTAATTTATTTCTAGTATCATTTGCATTCATACTCATCTTCTATGCCTAACTAAAGTATAAGATCTAAGAAAAGGAGGGGGGAAAGGCATAGTGATAGCCTATAATCATTCTAATATATCTTAATGCTATAAATTTTTTATGGCTATACATTGAAGACTAGGTTTTTGAGTATGAATCTTTTTCCAGTTCTCTTATTGGAGTACTTTTGTTAATCACCAATATCTGATGAAAATCTTAAATACGAAAGGAATTTCCAAGAAACCTATGATGCGTGTAACAAGAATTTTCTAAAGGTAGGAATGTATTTCCTGTGGTTGTTTGCTAATAATTGATCTAATGTAGTATTTTAAAATATTATAGGCATCAAGACGTCAGTTTGTGTGTTTTTGTCTTAAATGAGAAAAGCTCTCTAAGCGTATATGAAGAAAAAAAATATTAGACATGTTTCCTGCTCTCCAGAAAATGCTGTTTAAAAAAGTGATATGGAGTACAGTGTACAGATAATCATTATAAAGTACACTGGCAATTTTGATACTAGGAAGGTTTTTTTATTATTATCAAACACAGTATGTGAGATTTAAGTCCACCTTGGACTTTAGGAATATGAAAAAATGGCCTTCATACAGGATAAGAGTGAAAATAAGCATAGAGATGGAAAAGTACACTATACAACCTACTTCCTATGACCCTACCTATAAAATTAAATTACCAGTACGTAAGGGATATATGTGCAAGGGTAGCTCTTGCAGCACTGTTCATAGTGGAAAATAAGAAAACATTAAAAGGGAAGCAAAGAATAACTTGGAGTAGGAGAATCCTTGAATAAATTTTAGAACATTTCAGCATAGAATCTTAAGCAACTATATATGAATTTGAGGTACGCTTATTGACTAGGAAGCATTAACATACCACAGGTTATGAAAATCACATGCATGGAAGTAAATACCATTAATTATCAATTCTTTAAAACACAATCCTGTAGACATTCGTGCCTTCATGTGTGCATATGTTTTCTGTTTTATCAATTGGAGGAAGATATTCAGTGTAAAACATACAGAAATGTATAATGAGGTTATTTGGGGTTTCTTAAAGATTTTATTTATTTATGTGTGAAAGAGAGAGAGTGAGCGGGGGTGGGGGTGAGCAGAGGGAGAGAATCAAGCTGACTCCTCACTGAGCATGGAGCCAATACAGGACTAGATTCCATGACCCTGATATCACGCTGAAATCAGGAATTGGACACTCAACCATCTCAGTCACCCAGGTGCCCCTATAATTAGGTTATTTGAATGGGGCAAGTTTGTGGCTAGAATAGGAGAAGGGTAAAACCAAAGATAGAGTGCATACGATCATATTTATGCTGCTTTGTTTTATCTGTTACATATATTTAAGAATCTTATAAAATACAATTTAACACAAAATGCATATTTAGAGGCAATGATGAAGGATAAATTCAGAAAGGTAGCACCATTCCCTAAGAATTTTCATAGCCTTTTTGACATTTACAGACAGTTTTAATGGCCAGGCCATGGAACAGTCGCCCCCATCTTAGTACGTCTCTTTACGACTTGGATTTTTTGTGCCTGTTAAATGTCTTAAATTTCTTTCACTACTGGTTCTTTATGAAGAGGGCATACCAGTTTATTGTTTATATTTTTTAAGGAGATACTCAAAACTCTATTCCAACATAAGATCTTCCTACCCTAAGTCCTTTCCTAGCATCTCTCGCCCCTCATCTTAAATGTGTGTCCTCATTGGGTTTAGGAAGGTGTTTTCACTTTCTCTCCTTAACCTTGACTTTGGTTTCATTTCATTCCCTTGACTTTATGTATCCCACCAGTGTATCTCTATTACAAACTTTTTCTCCATTTCTACTGTCTTTCCTGCATTTGTAAACTCCCGAAGAGCCTCACATTCAGGTATCCTGACAGTACTGTAATTTCCATATACCTTCAACAAAACCATCTCTGCTCTCCTCTCTGAAGCCACCCCTCAGTTGACTTCCGTGTTTCTTCCCATGTCTTTCTTAGATAAAAGTCATCATATTTTACATTCTGACTGCCTCTAACCTGGTCTCTTGGCCTTTGCATTCTCCTTTCCAGTCCACTGGTAATACTGTGATAGGCCATCAAAATCACTTTTATCTGTCATTTATCTGCTCACATCCTCCTTTAAAGGGTAGTTCCCCCTTTATTTGCAAGATCTAGTATAAAAATCCCTGTTCCTGGTGTTCAAAGCCCATTTGAATATGCTCTCAAAACTGTGCTCTCATAAATCCACCTGGGTTTTCCCCCTTCCTGATTCTTGTACGTGCTGTCAAGCATGTTCCATCAGCTCTCAATATATATTTGGTTTTCAAGAAAATTCACAAATTACTCCTTGTGGACCTTTGTTTGCCATCCATCCTTGAGAAGATCTCACTCTGTCCTCTGAACTGTAATCACTGGTGTCTGTACAATCCATTTAGAAATTAATTGGGTACTGCCAAATGACTTCTTCTATTGCCTTGAACCTTTATTTAAAACTTTAACTTTTTATGTGATTATATCTTCTTTCCTACCATAGTGTTAAGCTTCTAGAGAGTAATAAACTGGCCTTACATTTATTTTACTTCAGACATAGTAGATAGCCTTGTACATAGTGAGAATTCAGTAAATACTTTGCTGACCTGAGTTATTAATGTCTTTGTCTATTTACTCCAAGGAAATATTAGTACTCTTAAAACTGTACCACAAAGATTAGAGTAATTGAGCCATTCATTTTTAAAACATATGCTGCTTAACTTACTATACGGTTTCCCCAAAATCACAACTTAATTTCGTGTTTGTCATGTATTATTTCTTATGAAATGCCAAAGGCTTCAAGAAAGGAAAATAATCCTTACCATCACATATAAAGTGAGACCTTAAGACTAAGGTAGTCCCTCAGTAAGCCTGAGAACTATGATAATGTGCAGTGATAAACAGAAAAATGTACTTTCTTAGCAAACACTTTCCTCCTGCTCCAGGATAATGTGTGGATAATAGCAGACACACTTTAGGAGAAAAATACATTATTTCAAAGTGATGCCTTAAGGTTGACTCCAGGAGGAACTATTTGAATGAACTATTTAATAAAAGAACATTTTAAGTAATGTCAAATTCTCACCCCAAAGGACTGTGAAGGGTTTTGTTCAAAAAAGCAAAAATGGCAAAGATTTTTATACAAGTGGTTTTTTGCAGTATATTTTCATATCTTTCACTTACATTATGAAGCCACTCAACACCAAAAAGTTTCTTCAAAAACCATTTTTGTCCCTGTCTTTTAAGGAAAGCGTGATGTCAAAATAATATTCATCACTGAGAACTTGTAGAGAACCTCTTTGTACGTTTTTCCCCATAAATCGCTAAAATTAAAGCACATGTTCAATAGGAAGTGAATATGCAATGTAACAAATACCTCTTGAGCTTCTGTTTTTGAACTCAAATTTTAGATAATTTTTTGGAGTACATTAGCTTCTCCATTGTTTATATGATTATTTTTGAGTTGCAAATATTTCCTCTCTGTGTTTTTCCCCTGTTACCATGCTTTTGTTCATTCAGTGGTCACTGCCACAATCAGATAGAAACCATGAAATCACTTTTACTTATGTCTGTAGCAGGTACCTTAGTGGAAGTCCTAGCTGCTGCAGGCCTGTCAGATCGGTGCCTTTGAACTTTCTTCATACCCTGAATAAGGCTGGGATATAGGCCTAAAGAAACTTATAACCTTGCCAATTTGCTTTAAGACCACTTGTGTAAGAAATTTAATATAGTTTGAAGAAAAACCACATCAGGCTAGAGGTTGAAACACCTGGGTGAGAAAAATCTCAAATTTATTCATTTAACTTAAATAAATTACTTAACTTCTGTGATGGATAATTTTGTGTGTCAATCTGATTGGGCTATAGAGTGCCCAGACGTTTCGTCCAATGTTATTCTGGGTATGCCTGTGAGGGTGTTAATGGATGTATGTGCATGTGTGCGTGTGTGCACATATATGCACATATGTATACACAGATGTGTGTGTGTGTGTGTATATATATATATACACACACACACACACACACACACACACACACACACACAAGCATATACCTTCTGTTGATTCTCTTTATTTAGGGGAAGCCTATAATGACTTCTCTGAACATGACTGGTCACTCTTTAGAGTCACAAAATAGATAGAAAAGGTGTCTCTGATAATTCATAGGGCTAAAGTGTGGAAGTTTTTCAAACTAATCAATATGCTTTGTAAGCTGTAAAATATTATAGATATTTCAGATATTATTGTTCTTAGTGTTGTTCTTTTTAAGTAGCGTTTTCTCCTGGCAAGTCGTTTTTTTTTTTAAGATTTTATTTATTTATTTGCTAGAGAGAGGGAGAGAGACAAGGTGGAAGAGTGGCAGGCAGAGGCAGAGGGAGAAGCAGGCTCCCCGCCAAGAAAGGAGCCCAATGGGGGACTTGATCCCAGGTCCCTGGGATCATGACCTGAGCCGAAGGCAGCTGCTTAACCGACTGACCACCCAGGCGTCCCACAAGTCTTTTTTTTTTTTTTTTTTGTACTTCTGCAGACTTTGTTGCCATTTTACTCTCGCTAATGTCCTGAGCCAAAGACAGTGTAATATTCCGTGAGCCAAAACTTTAGACATCCTGGCAACTGCAGGTGCTTCAAAATTAAAGACAAAAGAAAATTAACATGAAACTCTGCTTTCTCTGCCCACTGGATATTTGAACAAATAATACTCGCTTTTCTCTTCCACCTTCGATATAGGGACCCTGTTGACATCCTATATTTTCAAGTGAAGTTACAGGCCAAAAGGCGCATATAGATCTCCCCATAGTTATAATCCATTCCTGTACTGGAAAAACACCTCAGAACACCTGGGCATATCGAATATGGAAATCTTACGTGAATACAGAAAGGGAAAAAATGAGCAGGACATTAGAGGCCTTTATACATGAAAGTCACTAAGTTGCCCCCAATGCATTTGCTTAGGCCATTAGAGACCAATTGAGCGGCCCAGTGCTATTCTGTCACAACAGACTTCTTTCAGAGCTAGACGTGATTAAATAAACTCCAAATATTCCTTGGCAGCTGTTGTTTGTTGGGTTGATGGATTGATATTTGAATCTCCATAGTCAAAAGCCTGTGATGAGAAACTTACTCTGACGATAACAGTAATTCGCTGTAATAAGGAAGCCACTTTGAATGGGTTGAATGTTACCCAAGATAAATGTGTATAATCTGCTATAGCAGAAGCTGGGTCAATACAAGCAGGCTCTGGCATTTGCCCTAGTTCTTGTTACCGTTACTTTTCTTTATTAAGGACACAAAACAGTTGCCTTGATGCAGGGCTGAGTTTCCCTTCTTAATACAATAAAGCAAATATTGTGCCGTTACACAGGAGGAGGAAAGAGATTCAGAAGAATTCCTCATACTTGTCATAAACCCATTCACTGGTATTAGAGGCGTGCGCAAACATTTCTGATCCAGTGTGAACAGGTGTGGGGGGAGGGAACAATTTAGTCTGAAGTGTTAGTTGAAAAATCAAAGCCAAGCGTTATTTATTTGAAAAGGGGGCTCAGAAAATCTGGCTGCATCGACATTTGTCATTCTCCTTGTTAGTACCAAAATCCTTAAAAACTGATTATAAGGTGATGGATATGATGCCGTAATACAGGGTTTTGGGGTCACATCCGTAGTTAATAAGGACAACAGGTAATCATCACTTGTCATTTGAAACCAGTTTACTACTCCCAGCGAATTCTGGCACTGTGTCATATTACAAAATAAAAACTCCTGAGAACATGTGCATAAATCAATTTTTAGAAGATAATTTTTCTCAGCAAGGCCTACTGGAGCTGGGAAAAAAAGAAATGAAAGGTAAAAACCACCCCTTAGGAGTCATTTTATCCTCACAACACCACTACGTGGTAGGTGCTAGTGTTATTAATTTTTAAATTTTACAAATTGATCAACTGAAGGTCAACTGATTTGTTCATAGTGCTGTAACTGATAGACAAACTGTTTTGTCTTCTAAATCTTACTCCTCTAGACTTTGTCAAATCAACCACCTACCATTCTGTGATAAAGCACAAATTTCAATTTAGATAACTAATCCTTTGGTCTGATCTTTCTATGTAATGGACTGTTTTCTCAAACAAGGCAGTAAATAGCCAATTTTTAGAAGCTAATTACTTTGATGCATTCTTCGAAATAAACAGTCACTGCTAAAACATTGTATTTCGGGTTACTTTTTTAGTGCTATTATTACCTCTATTCAAAAGAATCATGTTCTTGCATAAGGCAAAATAAACAAAACAGATTTTTGAGCATAAAGACTGGGATTTCAGTATAGTTATGATCTTGTTTTCCCCAATGGTAAGAGAAGATAAGCAAATGGATTGAAGAGCCGTGGTCAGTTAAATCTTATCACCAATCAGGGATCTGACCATTTTTACTCCAACACTCGTGACTAAAAATAAAGGTCTTAATTGTTTGGCAAATCATGATGAGCCTTACAAGTGATTAGTGATTTTTGATAGTGATTTAATAGCAAATATTATTTTAAATGACTTCTACTTATGATACATGGACAGATATTCATACAGGTACATGTTCTTCCCCTTTACATACATACCTATAGACACTCCATTTCTATCACTGTTAACAGAATTCAAACATTTTGTCTCACCAAGTATTTTTCTCCATGCGAATCTACACATAAAAATACTACAGTTTTAGTTCTGCATATATTTAAGCTTATTTTTAATATTTACAGACAGACCATATGGTACTTGTGTATGGTGCTCTGTAAAAAATGCCACTTTGGTAAACTCTTCTCTTTTTGAAAGAAACAGTAGTAACTTATTACCAGGTCTATTCTTTCACATTGTTTCTTCCTCTTATGGTGATCTTGAAAATTAAAAAAAAAAACCGAGAGAGAGATCCTTAAGGATTTAGAAAAGGAAATTATTTATACAGCTTTGGTTTTTATGGTATGCCATGTAGTTTGTTGACCTGTGCCGATCCACGTTATGACTGACTGCTACAAGAAAACAAATCATCCCATGTTACTGTTGGCCCAGTAGATGCTGCTTCTGTTGAAGCAACATCTCAGGTGAGCCTCATTCAGTCTTCTATTTTTATAGACAAAAAGGGGAATGGGCATACTTTCATTATTGAAAGGTGCTCATTTATCCATCTGGACACTTGGCCTGTCCATATAACCTCAGAAATAAAATGTAAAAATAAAGTTTTCCCCACTCTCCAGTGTATATCTTGCCAGCAAGGGCAACTGAAAGAAATTAGAGCCTGGCTTGTGTTTTTTTCATCATGTTAATGCAGGACTTTTCCATAAAAATAAATTACTTTTGAGCATGTTTGTTTGGACAACAAAAAGAGAACATCCATTTGATTGATAGCGGACAGAATTTTCATTAAGTTGAACAGCAGTAGTACCACAATGGCATCACTCACCTTCCTGTTTCAATGGAAAACAGAAAATTAGATCCAATAAACTCTACACAAATGTTTGCTATGCATATTTTAGCCATTAAATACATTATCAAGAATCATGTCAGTGTGACATTATAATATAGTGACTTTACAAAAACATGTAATCTAATCTAGGAATATTTCAGTCCTCCCTAAATCAGCTTCAGACATACTCAGGGTTGATATTTCTCATTATTTTGGGATGAGAATTTTTTTTCATAAGAATGATGGCACTTAATTGAATATACAAGCACCATCAAAGTAGAGAAAATAGTTGTTTAGTAGGAAAACCAGTATGAAATAAGTTTTCTCTCTCAAGAAAAGGAGCTCTAATAATGAAACACTTGGGTTTTTATTTTCATAATAATTTAAGCATGTACGCAATTTGCCCAGTTTTGTGTCTTCTCTACTTTCCCTCTGTGTGCACATCTCTGTAATGAAGAACATGAGTCAGAGAAGAGGCAGCCCTCTGTAGTGGGAAGCTCACTGTGGTCTGATGATTGTTGGAGCCTGATATAGGGATCTTGAGTCTGCGGGATTCAAGTCATTTAGGCTCCCAGTTACTCGTTCTACTTTGTAACCACTTGACTGAAGTCTGACTGACAAATATAAAGTTAAATGTATTTATACACACTTGATGATATTGGAGATAGTTATGCACCCATGAAACCATCACCATAGTCTATAGCATAAACATATCCATCACCTCCAGCTCCCCATCTTTAACATGGGGATCATAACATATTTTTTGCTTATCTCATGCACGTGTGTGGGTCTCAAATGAAATAATCATCAGATGGCACTTTATAAAGTGTGTAAGAGTAAGATGATCACAATAAGATCATTGTAATAATTCTCTTAGCATAGTATTAATAATATCTTGGCCTGTTGGACATAATCACATTTTCTCTGAGACAAATGCCATTTCTGGTTTGAGCAAAGGATCACCTCAGGAGAGATGAGGAGGTAGATACTTAAGTTGTTGCTGAATCTAGAAAGTATTGCAAATGTCGCAGATTGATCCTCTTCCTTTGTTAAAAAATAACTTTGTTTTCACATTGAGAATGTGGTATTTGCTTTAAATGTAGAATACAAAACTAACCTTATTTGTTCATTTCTACTGATTAGAACATCTCAAGTCTTACTTAAAGGTGAAAATCGAGTTTTAGGTTTTATTGATTTATACTCTTCTTTAATTCACAAAGGATTTGAGACAGCATGTAACAAAATTTCAAACTAGAAAATTAAATAATAGAAAAAAATGGAACCAGGAGAGATACAGACTAAAGTTTTATATTAAGGCTAAAGATAAGAAAAAAGAGCACAAATATGGGGAAAGGATGGTATAGAGTGGGAGTTTTGAGAAAATGCCTCCCTATCATGATGGTCTTTATTAGCCCTTTTTGGAGAGATGGCAAAACAAAATGAGAGCTGTTTCCAGCTCTTTCCCTAAAGTACATTTGCTATAGTAATTCTAAGATGTTCTCATAAAAGGCAACATGTTTGGAGGGCATCAAGTAAACTGAACCTATGTGGAATTTTTTAAACAACCTTTCTTCCTTGACATTTTCATGGAACACATTGATGTATTCAGAACAAATACGTAGAAAAATACCATTAAAGAAAGCTATGAAGTGACAATATTAGAAGAGCTTAATATTACTTGAGAAGTGATGAATTAGTATTTATTTACAGGTGCTGCTATCTTAGTAGATAAAATAAGATAACCTTACTTAAAAATACCGCATTTGGATAATTCAAATACAGCACCAGGAAAGGCTACATTCTCTGTTTTCTTACTCTTAAGTCATAAATCTAGATAAAATATTGTTGGGGGCTAAGATTGTATCAATTTATATTCCAAATAAAAATAGCGTTTTTTCTGATTAAGAAAAGTATACCTTTTCATTGGAAAAATATGTTTCAAATGATGGAAAAACAAAAAAGCATACAAATAACTAATAACCTCATTTCCTGGAGATTGCACTTAATATTTTTCTGGATATTTTTCAGAAATCTCCCCCCTGTGTAGATTTCTCAGTGCCTCTGCATCTTATTTCCTTTTACTTCCTTGTGCAAAGAAGATGTTTTGTTTTGGGGGGAGTTTTGTTGTTGTTGTTGTTGTTTTATTTTTTTGTTTGTTTTTTTGCTGTGTCAAATACACAAAGTGGTTCATGCATCAGACCATTGTCTCTGCTCATCATTAGCCAGAGGCCTTCTAACTTGTTCAGGTGGTAGGCAATTTGACATTATACTGTTCCGTATAGAACATAATGAAGTCCTCGCATAGTTACTTCATTTTAGGAACTGGGGACAATTTTATTAACTGAAAAAGAAATTATTTTAAGTTGCATAGAAATGCAAAAGAGATTAAACCACCAAGCCAGGCCCGCATGTCCGCCCTAAGCACAAGCTATGTTACAAACACAAATAGCTGACTCAGTTGTTTTCGTTAACGGGTATTCTTTTGCTCTTCCTCCAGAAATGCTCTGTAGCAGGAAGAAATGGAAACCAGTACCGTGACTTCTTCCCATTTTTGACAATTGGGATGACATTTGCCCATCTCCAATGTTAAAACAGTTCCTCCAAGACCACTGACAGCAGGGTAGGACCATATCATGCAGGTTCTCTCATTTCCCTGGGATATAATTGGTCTGGGGCCAGAGATTTCCTCTCATTTAGAGCAGCAAGGGGCTCTTTTAAAATTCCCTCACCTATTTTGGGCTTCATTTCCCTCATACGGTTATGCTTTTTCCAGTCTGATGAACATTCTCCTTGACAGAGCAGACAAGCAGAGGAGCTGAGCAGTTTTGCTCTCCGTGTCATCTCTATCCCTAATCTTCCCCCTTCTGCCCCAATCACTGAACCTGTGTCTCTCGGGTTCTTCTTTCTCCAAGTAGAAGTGAAAAGGCTCTGGATGTTTTTTTAACATTATCCCAAGTCTCAGTTGTAGGCTTGGCTTTTCCTCACTGTAGATGCAGTTCTATATATTTTTTTTAAGATTTGCACTCAGTTTTATGTCCCTTATTTTATCCCATGTTTATACATTTATAGAATCTGAGCTCCTTTGATGATTCCCCTGTGTCATGGCATGCATCTTGTTTAACAACCCCCCTTTTTAAAAAAAAATAGTTATTGGGATCATTTGCTATTATGTTGTCAAAATTTTATTCGTGAAAGTCCCAAAGGTCTCTTGAATCATTTTATCTTTTAAAAATTAAGACCATGGGATCACTGTGTTATTTTCCCCTTCTTACTCCAATAAATGTACCACACCACACATACACACACACTTTGCTAAAATACAGATGCCACTCTATTTATCTTCTAGATTGTCCAAGTCGAACGTATATAACCTGATAGTCTTCTGAACCTTTTTAAATTCTGTCTACAAATGACTGAGTTTTGCCAATGAGATGATCTTAATTCTTCTCTTGCATAAGAAATATCTACAGGTACTGTGTGAAGTGAGAGAGAAAGAATTCAGACTTGCACATTTTCATTGTTGCCATGGCTAAAATAGTGTTTGAGCAGAGGAAAGTACTTGAAAGTGACACATTCTTCTTAATAGAAATAAAATTTATATAAGATGAAACAGATTTATTCGGGAGGGGAGGAAGAGTTGATTCCTACAAAAAATCTGAACCTGTTAAATTTAGTTCATTTCAATCTGTCAGGATATTTTGAGTAGTAGTCAGATTTTGCTCTGTAATTTATTTTCCATGCTCTCTTGCTCTGTATGACTGTAGCAAGTATGTAAGGAGGTATAGAAGGATGCCCCTAGAGCTGGAAAACAAATAAATAACGTGTTCAATTTAACTTCAGTTTCTTTTACTCATAAAACCAGTACTTCCATAAAAACATTCCTATCATTTCATGCCATCTTTTAGTCAATTTGTACCCCCATGGGCACTTTTATTTTTATTTCTACCACCATGCTTTACTTTTGTCTATTATTGGTTTCATATAAATGGAATCATGCAGTATGTAGTATTTTGATCAACAAAATATTTTTGAGGTTTATCCATGTTATGAACATATCAGTAGTTCATTCCTTCTTATTGCTGGTTAATATCTCATTGTAAAAATATCCCATGATTTAGGGCGCCTGGGTGGCTTACTTGGTTAAGTGTCTGATTCTTGATTTCGACTCAGATCATGATCTCAGGGTTGTGAGATCGACCATCTGGCTCTGTGCTGGGCATGAAGCCTGCTTAAGAAATTTTCTCTCCACCTTCCTCTGTCCCTCCCTCCTTTCCCCTCCTAACATGCACGTGCGCACGTGCACACACACACACACGATTTGTCTGTCTCTTCTGTTGGTGGACAGTCAAGCTACTTTTAGTTTGGAGATAGTAGGAATAAAGATGCTATTAATGTTTGGGGAGAAGTCTTTTCGTAAGTGTTTTCATTTCTTTTAGGAGTGGAATATTTCTAGGTTAAGTATTGAACTTTGTAAGATACTGCAAAAACAGTTTTCTAAAGTGGTTGTGATCAAATGACCTACATTTGATCTTAACAGTTCTTTTCAACTGTGCCATTTTATGGGATATAAAGTGGTATCTTTTCGTGGTCTTCATTTGTGTCACTCTGATGACTAGCAGAAGTGAACTTCTTTTCATGTATTCATCATTCATGAACAGAGATCATATCTGTTGAAGACAGTGCCCTTCTTTTTGGTTGAAAGTAGTATCATTTTGAGGTTACTGGTATAACTTGGAAATTGGGAAGGGTAGAGACATTTTCCTACTTGGTTTCTTTCAGCACTAATCTGTTAAAGCCTACTAGGTATTTAAAAATACAGAGATATGATTTAATCATTCTTTTTACTATATGTATTATGCTCATTCATTTGGTCACCAAACTTTTACTATTAACCTGGTGGGAAGCTCGAAAGATGAAGAAGATAGTGTCCCTGCACTGAAGAAATTCAAAAACTTTCAGTCAAAATAAAGACCTTTAATTTTATAGAGACTGTGAAAAACATCCTAAAGTAGACATAATGGATATGCAGTAGGATTTGACAGGACATTTTCTAGTTGAAAATTTATTTGTAAGTGACATGGTATTTGGAATGTGTCTTCATTTACCCATTTAACAACCGTGCTTAAGGCACTACCATGCATCATGTGCTTTGGTAAGTACTAGAGCGAGAAAAAAACAAAAAACCAAAAAAATAGCGCATTCATGATGGAGAGAGGTCTCTGGAAAAGCCATGGTATCACTGTGAGTTGTCTAGTTGTGCTGAAGTCATGGACGAGGAGTTGGCAAGTCACTTTGGGAAGCGTAGGAATATTTCTTCCAAAAATGCTGTGAAGTTCTGAATGTTATCTAAGCACTTTTGGGCTTCATCAGGCAGGTACTGAGGATTCAGTATGAATATTTCAGCAGAAAATCACCCCCAGAGCTATCCATCAAGAGAACTGATGTGCAAAGACTATGTAGGATGTTTTGGAGTGTGAAGGGTTAAGGGAAATCAGGTCAGAAGATGTGTTACTCACATAGGTGAAATATGGTAAACAACCTTCTGGTGGGGGGAACTAACTTGTCAATAAGTATAAAGGATCAGTAGAAGCTGGACTGGTGAAAGAAAGGGATAAAAACCAGGTGAACTGGTGGTAGGAATGTGGGAGGGTCACTGGGAGAATATAGATATCATTCAAATACATAAGTAAACAAGAGAAACCCATTTCAGAATTATGTCAATGTTGGTTTGAAAATGTTTGCTTTGAGGTTCAAATCAACTGAAAATGTGCAGAAATGCTAGCCAGTAGTTAAGGAAGCTTCACCAGAGATAAACAAAATTTAGAAAACATCAACATTTGGTAACTGAATTGTTTCTTCTACACAAACTATATTTTGTAAAGAAGTCAAAATAACTAGAGTTGGTTTTCACCTCTTTTTACAACTATCCCTGATCTTTTAGGGAATCACATGGATAATTCTGGAATTTTTAATAGGAGACACCCTTAAGTCCTCTGGCTCTTTTATTCTAAGGTTGCTCTGGTTTGTATATAGTTCAATAAGGTACAGATTTTTGACATTGTACAAATATGTTAATAATAGAACCCATTCTTCTGCCTGATTTGTCTGATTTCCAGCGGATATTCTCAGTCAGTAAGAGATACACAGATGTGTTTTACTACCTCACCTTCTAGTCAAATTCCATGAAGAAAAAGAGCATTACACTGTAACAGATAATGAGTTGGAAAATAAGAAAGCCAACCTCAGAAAGTAAGGCTTTTTTAAAAAAAATAGTGTAGTTTGTTTTTAATGCCTGTATAACTTAATGAGAGGGGCATAGAAGGCTTAGTGATATCCAACATGTGCTTAGAGGTGGATTGTTAGTTGATGTCCTGGGGGTTCTGTAATCTGAGCTAAATGCTTAAAGTCAATTAATTGATATTAGACACAGAGATATGTTTTTATCCCTCTTTATTTTATTTCTGGGTTTTTCCAGTCTCAAGAGCATGAAGAACAAAACCTTATCTTGATAACTTGTTATTTGTGATAAGAGACAAGACTTTGGTAAAACACAATTATATTTTAATATCTCTTTTCCACACCAGGGTGTTATATATATTTCAGAATTTTACTTATGAACCTTTCTCAAGTGGGAAGCCATTTAAGATTACTATAATATCTTGCCTAGTCTAGCACTCAATTTATCAACAAATATTTCTTGAGCAATTATTGGGTAAGCAACGCCCAGCACTGTGCCTGGCAATATAAAGGATGAAGAAGACTGTCTTCAGTTATGTATAATCTTTATTACCATGATGTTTATGTTTCTTTTCCCATCTCCCAAGCACAGATAGAGAAACATGTACACATTTCATCATACTCCTAATCACACAATTGATCTGTCTTGTTCACATAGCATCTCCATAGCTGTGTTTTTTTTATTTGACAGAGAAAGATTACAAGCAGGCAGAGAGGCAGAGAGAGAAGAAGAAGCAGGCTCCTTGCCCAGCAGGGAGCCCAATGCGGGGCTTGATCCCAGGACCCTGAGATCATGACCTGAGCCGAAGGCAGAGGCTTTAAACCCACTGAGCCACCCAGGCGCCCCTCCATATCTGTGTTATAATATAGCATTGTATATAGTTATTCACTAACTAGGCTCTTCTCCATTAAGTTGAGTAATGAAAGGAAAAGACAAGATTATTTATCACTGTAAAGGCGTCAGATACAGAATAGTTACCTAAGTATTTGTTGGAGTGAATCACGTTGAAGATAATACCTACTCACATTGAACATTTTACCTACATCAAACAATCCTTTAGAGATTATACCAAAGCTAAGGCACATAAAATTTCTCCGAGGACAAAAAAGAGGGAATCTCTGAAGGGAAAAGTTAAATTCCTGATTTCTTAAATAGCAGCATGAAAATATTTTTAAATTCTCTTTGCCCATTGATATTTATCAGTGGATAGTTAGAACTTAGGATGAGTAGATAAAAGCAACTTCATGAGAGCGATACTCTTATTTTTTCTCCAAATGGTATAGGTAATCATACTGCCTCTGAACTTTCTACATTCTGTGAGTCAGGAGATAGATCCATGGATCTTTTTGCAAGCAAATGAAAATAAAATGTAGCAATCTACAGATATAACTAGGGTCAGTAGTGACAGCATTACTCCTCTTACTTTCCTATGTAGCGTTTGTCAGGCAATTATTCAGCAACTCCCAGGTGCCTGGGTGGCTCAGTGGGTTAAAGCCTCTGCTTTTGGCTCAGGTCATGATCTCAGAGTCCTGGGATCTAGGCCCGCATCCGGCTCTCTGCTTAGCAGGGAGCCTGCTTCCTCTTCTCCCTGTCTCTCTGCCGCCTCTCTGCCTACTTGTAATCTCTCTCTCTGTGTCAAATAAATAAATAAAATCTTTAAAAAAAAATTATTCAGCAACTCCCTAAATATGTTTGAATTACAATTTTTTCCTTTGAAGTTACCCTTACTGTTTTCAGTGAAAATGGGGACTCCAACCAGATTCAGAGCCAAACCCACATGACAAATCTTAGACTTGGCTCTGCCAATAATGATCTCAGTTATATTTTCAAACCTAGTTTTTCCTATGAGGTTCAGCTCAGTATCCCCCAACTGCCCAGTCGATATCCTTCCTTTCCCTCACATCTCCAGAGAATGGCTAAATCCTATTTTACTCCCAAGTATCAACTGCCTCTAACCACTTCTCTATGTCTCTACCACTACTTCCCATCCACACTACCATTTCCACTCCCTTGCCTACAGTGACATCTCCTACATCTCCTACTTGGTCTTCCTCCTTTTACTCCAGAGCTTTTCCAATCCATTCCTTCTCCTGGCCCATAGGAGGCACTCAGTAAATAGTTGTTTAGTCAATGAATGTCTCGCTTAATGAAAATACTTTGCATGGCAGTACCAATAGGAGACTCCAACTTTTCAAAGCCAATGAGATTTGACTTTTTTTTAAGATTTTATTTATTTATTTATATGACAGAGAGAGAGAGAGAGAGAGAGAGAGATTACAAGTAGGCAGAGAGAGGAGGAAGCAGGCTCCCTGTCGAGCAGAGAGCCCAATGGGGGGCTTGATCCCAGGACCCTGAGATCATGGCCTGAGCCGAAGGCAGAGGCTTTAACCGACTGAGCCACCCAGGTGCCCCAAGATTTGACTTTTAATCAAATATTTCCAGTCTTAATTTAATTTACAGATCATCTTGCTTTTAAAAAACAGTTATGTTGCTTTTTTTCATGCACTCACTATGCTTTTTATATCCACGAAATGGCTTTTGAATAAATATTTGTGTGGCTCCAAATTGGTAAAACCTCTAGAAAGAAGAAGGAATTTTAAAATGACCTATGTCTCCTTTCAAGCATTCTTAGAACATTTTCCAGTTGCATGTGATATGTTCCATGATGAAATATATCACATGTTTTTACAACCACCCTAATAATTTTTAAAAGAAATTTATGGCTGAATTCATACGTTCTATTACCAGGATCTCTTATTAAGAGAGCAAGCATGTTCTCTGTATTTAAGAGTCTGGTGTGTTTTTTGCCTTCTTTCTTTCTTTGTTCTTTTCTTAAACCCCACATTTGAGTGAAATCATATGGCATTTGTCCTTCTCTGTCTGACTTACTAAACTTAGCATAGTACCCAATAGACCTACCCATGTTGTTGTAAATGGCAATATCTCATTCTTTTCTTACGGCTGGGTAATATTCCATTGTATGTATGTATACATCTATATCCCTTTATCTATGGATCGATACTTGGAAGGGTGGTGAGTGGGGGAATGGGTACAATAGATAATGGGGATTAATAGTACACTTAATCATGATGAGCATTGAGTAATGTATATGATTACGGAATTGTTTACACCTGAACCTAATATAACATTGTATGTTAATTTCATTTCGGTTAAAAAAAAAGCATGGTCATAGAAAAGAACCTCCTTTTGATCAAAGTCCATTTGTTATCATAACAAACGTATGTAAATAGAGAGGAAAAACAACTCTAAAATGTTCCCAGTTAATTCTCCGAAAGTTCTAATGAATGATTTAGAAGCCAAGAAAGACTGAATAAATCTGTGAACCTAGAGAGGCCTATCATTGATTTTTAACTCGCTAAAACCTATTAATTTTACAAAGTTGTGTACTTTATAGCAAAATTTTTTTTAAAAGCAAGGACCACTAATTCAGATTCCTTCAGAGAGTAGAATGCATGCCTGGCCCACCCAAACTCATTAAAGTTCTAATGTCATATCACATCTGAGGACAGATTGAACTTGCAGTCTCCAGTATCAGAGCCCCAAAGGAAGAGATTTAACATTTATACTTTTTTCTTCTTTTGGAATCTCTGCTTGAAATTAAGGAATGTGTATTTTGGGGATTTTCTGCCCAGGGCATTGTTTTGTGGGAAAGAAAAAAAAAAAAAGCCTGAGATAACCTTTCAAAGCATGTAGTACTTAAAGCACTTTGATGAATCCATTTGGTATCCACATTAACAGCAGTGATAATAATGACTGCATATATCACTGATGTGAATGAGATAAACACATCCAAAGGAAATTTCATTGTAATTTGATATTAGGTAAATGTCCCATTAAAATAAATCGCTACTGTACATAATTTTCCTTTAGTTCATTGGCAGGATGTTTGCTTGGGAAAAAGAAACAGTCTAATTCTAGTTTTAAGAGGAATTCTCATTATTCTTTTATAGCAACCATTATGAGGAGCAGTTAGAGACGTGTACATGTACCAACCAGGATATCTGCTATCATACCACCCGGGAAAAAAGGGTATTATATAAAATCTAACAAGACCCCTCCACTTCCTGCCTCCAGGTCCTGCAACAAACTAACAGCAGCATACATATGGTTTGGGCATTATTATTCGTGAATCACAATAAATGTTTACTGAGATGCATATAAAATTAGACAAGGAGAAAGAATAGGGAAAAAATGGTGCATTTTATTTTGGGTCGATCATTTGTAAAGACTGTTCTTCTTTGATTTGACTTATTTTCCAAATTACTAGTAAAAGGCCTGTAGGTCCTCAGATTAAAGTTGAACCTGGGATACAGTTCAAATTTAGATTCATATTTTATGGTCAAAAGAAGAAAAAACTATTTTAGTATTACTTAATCCCTCAGCCATGAAGTCTAATATAGACACGAATGCTACCAATGAATGATACTAAAGACAAAGATTTTATAAATATCTACACAGTGGAGAGGCACTTAGCTCTCCCTGGGCTCTTAAAGGGTCCAGAAGAAGAGGGAATATTTAATCTGAGCATGGCAGGTGAGTTATAACTTTGACCTGCAAAACTTTGCGGGACCATCAAATAAGTAGAAGGCCATTTAGTTTTACAGGGAGTTGGAGCTAAGGTTGAAACTGGGGAGCAGCAGGCAAGCAGGCTGGAAAAGCAGGGGGGGAAAGAGGCTCTCGTGGCCCTTTAGGCCTACCTTTGTAGGCTAGTGTTTGGACTTTAGCTTATGGTTAAGAGGTAGGCATCATTCTCTGTATCCTCATTCTAAGTGCCCGAACTTGGCCTTTTTTCTTGCCTCCTACCACTTTCTTTATTCAAAAATTGTCATTTCTCTAGGCCATGTTTTCTTTTTTACGCTCCTTTTTTTTTCACTTTTTTTTTTAAGATTTTATTTTATTTGGGAAAGAGAGCGTGAGCTGGGGCGAAGGGCAGAGGCAGAGGGAGAAGCAGGCTTCGTGCTAAGCATGGAGCCTGATGTGGGAATCGATCCCAGGACTCCAGGATCATGACCTAAGCCAAAGGCAGACACTTAACCCACTGAGCCACCCAAGGTGCCCCTCGCTCCTTTTTTAGATCTACCATTTTTCTACTCTTGCCTCTATCTCCCTCTTATAAATCCTGCATTTCCCAAATTTCAGCCATTTTCCATCTTTCAGTGCTTATCACTGTCATCATGAGATCCTCTCCCAGGGTCATCCAGTCTTCAGCCAGGATGGAATCAGCCAGTCAACAAATGCGCTAGGTTGAATGTCGTGTCACTGAGCCTGCTGTATGCTTGGGTATTTGTCCATTTATGTTGCTTCCTTACAAAAATTAATCATCTGATAAAATCTGAATACTTTCTGAGGCATATCAAAACCTCTAAAGACAGTAGTGATTGTGTACTGCTAAGAATCAACATGAGAAACAGGAAATCTTTAAAGAAATTACAATTAAATCACAGGATTACATTCTTGACGCATCTACTTGTTCAATGAAGGTTTGTTTTTTTCCTCTTTGGTTTTCCTCAGTCTTGATCTTTTCTCCCAATCTCTTTTTATCCCTTCTGTTTTCCTTTTCTGCCTAGTTTGTGGTATTTGGCCAATTCTTTAACTCCTACTTAGCTTACCCAATTTGCAATTGTACAATTTCCCATAACTGCTTCTTAGCTTATTCTTTTTCTTTATTGGTCACATTTTATGTTCCATTTATTGTGCTTTCATGCAGTTTTGAAAATTTCGGCTAATACACTTTTTTAAATATATATAACGTTTTCGTGTAAAACATACTGGCTGCTTTTGCCTCATATTCTCTCCTCTGAAAAATGGAGCAGTCCTTCCTTGCCCATAACTTCTCTTACTTTCCCCTCAATTTGACCAGACTTGAGGGACTTAAATGTATGTGTCATTTCCTGTAATTTAGGAACACTTCTCAATTTAAAAAGCATACAAGAAGTTGAGATAATGCAATAACTGTAAAACATGTCTCTCCTGCTCACTCGCCCCTTCCAAGTGTCTCTTGCCTACTCTTTCTTTAATAGTGAATCTATTTTGTATTCCTTTGTCCCCTTACCTCCAGAGATTCTGATGCAGTCAGCAACGGTGATATTCTGGGCTTTTATATTTTGAAAAAGTTCCCTAGGGAAGTCTGATATGGAATCCTTATTAAGAATGATGCTTTCATATCAGAATCAAAACAGAATAAGCTTTCTAACTGTGATGAACAATCCAATAGATTTAATTATGATTCTCTTTCTGTCCAAAACTAAAACTAGATGTTAATTGCCAGAGAAATAGATAAGGATGCCTATGACAACAGAACATTAGTGTGATAGCAAAGCTTGGAAAGTTCTCTGGTAGTGAATAATTTAGTGCTTAAAATATTTAGAAGCTATAGAATTAAAATTAATTTGTTTTTCCCTAAGTGAATAAAGTCGATTGAGGTTTTACATTTAATTTGTTACATCAAATTTTATCTTCTTCGGGCTCAGAGGCTAACAAAACACCATATACGAATTTTTTACTTCTTGTTTCGATCCATTATTTCACTGTCTTATGCTTTATTACTGAAAACTCTCCTTGAGTAGATCGTACACTGTAAATACCTCTCCTGATTACAAAATCTTCTCACACAAATGCAGTAGACTTTTTTTTTTAAGATTTTATTTATTCGACACACAGAGAGAGAAATTACAAGTAGGCAGAGAGGCAGGCAGAGAGACAGGGAGAGGAGGAAGCAGGCTCCCCGCTGAGCAGGGAGCCCGATGCGGCCTCGATCCCAGGATGCTGAGATCATGACCTGAGCCGAAAGCAGAGGCTTTAACCCACTGAGCCACCCAGGCGCCCGCAATAGACTTTTTAATGAGCTCTTCTTTCACAAAATTAAAAAACCTGAAGGCCCTAGTTTGGGTCTCTATATAAATGAGATTTAGATCTAACAATTTTAAATTATTGCTTTATTCTTAGCCCTTCGATTCTATCTTTTATCTGGGAAATGGAAATAATAAAACCCTTGTTGATTCTGCAATTGGGTTGTAAAAGTCACTGCAGCGATCAGCCATGAAGTAGAAGGGCCAAGATCAGAAATACAAAGCAAAGGAGCTGACATAAAAATTCTGAAGCAGCTTTAGTTTATAGCATTATAAACCACCAACAAGAATTCTTCGATTATTTAACAAAGATTCTGTCATCTGACTGCTCAGTATGACAATGTTCCTAGACCAGGAGTATCGGCGTCCCCATGAAGCTTGTTAGAGAAATTTGGGCCATCCACAGACCCACTGAACCAGAATCAGCAGTCTGGCAAGTTCTCTAGGAGATTCTTGTGTACTTTAAAGTTTGAGATGCGGGGCACCTGGGTGACTGGGTCGTTAAGCGGCTCAGGTCATGATCTCATGGTCCTGGAATGGAGCCTCGAATTGGGCTCCTTACTCAGCAGGGAGCCTGCTTCTCCCTCTCCCTCTGCCTGCTGCTCCCCTTGCTTGTGCTCTCTCTCTCCCTTTTTTGTCAAATAAATAAAATCTTTAATGTTTGAGACGCAATGCTATAGCACAAATCTAATGTATAGTCGGGCATTTTTTTCAAAATATTACTAATAGGTGTGGATATTGGACACCACTGAAGGTACAAAGCAGAGTCTTAATCTTTCTCCTTTACTTTCCTGACTTCTGTCTTGTCAGCAAGCATTTTCCCATTCCAGTAGTCATGCGTGATTGCATAATCCAGCTAGTTTGCAAACCCTGTAGATTCTCCCCTAACGGTGTATCGGGTTTATCTTTTCCTTTCTAGGTGCATTATCAAAAGTCTAGTCTTACCCCAATACCAATCTCCCAGAATCCTGTTCTAGTGTTTTCCTTGTGTCCCTGTCTTAACATTAGCCTGAACTCTGCCTCAGAATTATCCTAGCTCTGATACTCCTGTATTTGCAACAGAAGTTACTGCAAACTCTGTAATGAAAAGCCAAGTCCTCTCTGCCAAGGCCCAAGATCCACACATGGTTGCCCCTCTCCCTGCACTCCCACTCCCACAGTGACATGGAGCCCAGATATATACTGCTCATCACATCATGGAAATGGCACACCTTAGGCCTTGCCTCCTGCCATCCACTCACCCCACCCCCCAACCCTCCATGTCTCTCAGGTCTACCCATTCTTCATATTTCACATACCCCACAGAGGCATCTCCTGTTCATCCTTCCACTGAAATCATCCCTCGTCCGGTGCATCATTTATCTTGCTTTCTCTCTTGTATGGAGTACAACAAATTATCCTTCACAACTGTGTCTCACCTCTTCAGCTAGATTATATACTGCCTGAAACCTAGAAAATGGAACTTATTTCTTTGAATCTCTAGGCGTCCCAATGATAATTATTAATATTAATGATACCATGACAATGATGAAACTGAACATCTCCCTTCCTGCCCCACTTCCTTTATTATTTCTTTTTAATTTTATGTTTTCAGTGTTCCAAGAGTTATTGTTTATGCACCACACCCAGTGCTCCATGCAACACGTGCCCTCCTTACTACCCACCACCGGGCTCACCCATCCCCCACGCTCCTTCCCTCCAAAATCCTCAGTCTGTTTCTCAGAGTGCACAGTCTCTCATGCTTCATCTCCCCCTCTGATGTACCCCAACTCACTTTTCCTTTCCTTCTTCTAATGTCCTCCATGTTATATACAATGGAAGATTACGCAGCCATCAGAAAGGAAGAATACCCAACTTTTGTATCAACATGGATGGGACTAGAGGAGATTATACTGAGTGAAATAAGTCAAGCAGAGAAAGCCAATTATATGGTTTCACCCACTTCCTTTATTTCGACATGCATGTGTTCCTTCAACAGATACTTACTGAAACCTCCTATGCACCAGATACTGGACTAAGCATTAAGGACACAGTCATGAATAGGACACAGTCACTGACCTCAGTGAGTGTATGGTATGATAGGAATATAGATACAGTTTGATATGAATGAATGTATTGGTTACTAAGCAAGTGACAGAGAGTGTCACATGCCACCCTGGTGTGAATGGATGACAAAGAGTGAGATTCAAGTAATGGTGCAAAATCAACTAGTTGCAGGGAAATATCACATGTTTACTAGAGCATATCTCATGTACATGGAAGAAAGTATGGCAAAGAAGGCTTATGACCAGTTCAATAACTGCATAGTCTTATGTTCATTTGAGGTACTCTGTTCCTGGAATAATGGCCTTGTTACCATTTTTTTGCTGGTTGATTGAATCTTGTAACTGTTATACTACCAGAAATTCTAGTATTCAAGGTAATGTTACACAAATGTAGTAAAAAATTTTTTCTTTATGTGGGATAAGAATCTTAGATTTGACCCAGTGTCAGAAGGCATGCATCCATTCCTTTATTTGGCAAGCATGGACTTGCATTTATTATGTCCTTGGTATTGGCTCAAAAGACAGGGAAATATAAGAATATGTGATCATGAGAATCACATCTATTAGGAAAGTGTTCTGTCCTATTTATCCTATTGTGTATCCTAAGTGTTTATCCTATTAGTGCATAGGGATTTGTGAGTCCTTTTGATTTAAAGGTGGTAGGGATCTCATGTTCTCAGATTATTTCATTTTCTAACCTGCAGATTTAGTATTGGATTATTTTGCCTATTATTTTGCCTATTATTGCCTAAAACATTCTGGATGATCTTTTAAAAAAATAGTAGAGTGCCATTTTTATGTAATGGTAAAAGGCATTTTTGTTTTTATTTATATTTGGTTGTAGTAACCTCTTTTTTAATAACACCCCTTTTCTGATACTCTTAAAATTTCATTCAGGATAAAGTGGAAAATATTTAATCTTGACACCATCAATGACTCATAAAAATGTTCTGGTGGCTATAGATTATTTTTAAATTTATCACTGTACCTTAGTGATTTTTTGATAGGCTCCCTCTGAAAGCAATTAATTCTGTTTTATGTCATTTTATAATGCAAAATACCTCGATGGAAACAGAATTTGAAATAAATTTCCTTCTAAAACAGCAATGAATTTTTGTTTAAATATCTCTAGAGGCTTTTTTTTTCAAATACTGTGACTAAACTATGTTTGTTCTTTTTCACCTCTCCTATCGACAGTCATTAAGGAATCCAAATACTTTTTTCATGTTGAAATTTTACAGCACTTCATAGACTATTAAACATGGAACATCCTTGTGGGGACAAGAAATCGAATTTGCTCTTGAGAAGGTTTCAAACTAATTGATTTGTAGGACATTATAACATCGTCTAGCTGACAAGCTTTACGAATAGAAAGACCAGAGCTGTACCGAGAGGGTGCTTTTTTACTGACACATAAAAGGTTTCTTTCTGTCTTGTAGCCTTTGGATATAGGCATGTCAGTTTCATAGAGAAACTTTCACATGGCGCTTTTTTATTTCTTTCTCTCCCAGTAGAACCACATGTGGTAGCACATTGTTAAATCTTTTCTCAAATAAAAGGACGTAGGACTTCATTTTTGTTTTGCCTTTTTGGTATCTTACAGGAACTCCAGGATGGCATCGGACAGCGGCAAACTGTTGTCAGGGTATTGAATGCAACGGGGGAAGAAATAATTCAACAGTCCTCAAAACCAGATGCCAGCATTCTACAGGAAAAACTAGGAAGCCTCAACCTGCGGTGGCAGGAGGTCTGCAAACAGCTGGCAGAAAGAAAAAAGAGGTAGGTAAGACAGGTAAAGATAGGAATCCTAAAATTTTAGCAGAGCTATTTAAGCTGTCCTCTCAAAAAGACTCTCTGAAAGATTGGAACCAGGGTGAAAGGCCCTAAGGGGCAGGAGCCCCTCAACTGTTAATCAGTAGCAGTAATGAATTTGTTTTCTGTTTCTCGCGTAGTGAAATACGTAGCTGCTGCTAGTGAAATAGACAGCACTTTGCTATTTTTAACTTTCATGATTGTTTTAAATACTAAGCAATTGTTCAAATAGGAATACCTTCAGTGTATTCCGTTTTTAACAAGCTGAGGCGCATTTATTTGAAGGAAGATGACAAAAGGAAATTATAAATGACTATTTTGTAGGAAAGACTGCTATTTGCTAGATTTTGAACAGCTATAAATGTGATATTGATGCTCAAACCAAGAGGGTCATATTTACTTTTTAGTTCCACTACATTTGTCAGTACATGCTTGGAGAGGGACTTGGGCTGTCAAATCTAAGGGGGAGAACATTTTTTAAAAATTAAAAATAAAGGGTAAAACAAAACCTCAGAAAGGTTATTGTTGAATTCAGTCATCTTTTAACTTTCCTTTGGAAGGTCCTGAAAACCCAGAATGCCAAATGTATGCTGCCATACTTGGAAGACATAGATATTTTTATAAATGGAATTTTGTATTATGCTTCCAGTTGTTAATGCTAATGTTGCCTGTTTCATAAGGGAGGATTTGGCCTTTATTTACCAAATGAGACTATTGTTTTGAACAATAAAAACTCCCTTCTATTGCCAAGCTTTTGCTTCCTACCTATCATCTACATAATAGGTGGATTTTAATATTCAGAAAGCTAGGACAACTCATTGATGAACGTCTTTGGTGATGATATATTAGAAAGGTTTCAGAATTAGGTCCATTGTGTTTGCCCACCTCCTCTTGGCACCTTTGCTCCTGTTGCATTATTCAAAAAGTAGATAGAATTCATATTCCTCTACAAAAAGGATGCTTTAGTTGACCTACACACACACACACACACACACACACACACACACATCTTGATAAAGTTTAAAAATAATAGCATCATCTAAAACCATTTTTAGTTTGAATCTTGGCTTAGAAAATAATTGTAATTTTTATATAGATAATGGAAAATAAAGATCTAAACTATGTGGTGAAACAGCTTGGGAAAATTATATAATTTTTTTCCAACATTTAAATCTATTAGGGGGCCTGGGTGGCTCAGTGGGTTAAAGCCTCTGCTTTCAGCTCAGGTCATGATCTCAGGGTCCTGGGATCGAGGCCCGTATCGGGCTCTCTGCTCAGCGGGGGGCCTGCTTCCTCCTCTCTCTCTGCCTGCTTCTCTGCTGACTTGTGATCTGATCTCTCTCTCTGTGTCAAATAAATAAATAAATAAAAATCTTTAAATCTCTCTATTAAACAGACAACTATATCATTACTTAAATAACTAATATGTTTATACTATGAGCAGGTTTAAACCTGTATAATATCACTTATGAACTAAAGTCAATCCAGTCTAAAATAAGATGTTAATAAATAAGCAGATTAAAATAATTCCATAGTGTGCTCTAAAAATTAATAACTCGAATTTATAAAGTAGATTAAATGGGTTGGAAGACTATTTTTTCTTTATTATATATAAAGTATTTTTTCTCATTTTTAAATATCTTCCTCATACAATGTTACTTTTTTAAAGATTTTTTTATTTACTTGACAGAAAGATGGAGCACAAGTAGACAGAGTGACAGGCAGAGGGAGAGGGAGAAATAGGCTCCCTGCTGAGCAGGGAGCCTGATGCAGGACTCAATCCCAGGATCCTGGGATCATCACCTGAGCTGAAGGCAGACACCCAATCTACTGAGCCACCCAGGCTCCCCTCATATAATGTTTAAATACAGCACGTCAGTATTTTCTCTGATAACAAGTTTTTAAAAATTCAGATGAAAAAGCGATCTGTTACTGCCTTCTAAATGAAAATCAGAACTTAGAAAGATAGGGCATTATGCCTGTTTCACCGAATAAGCTCTAAAGTTTTAGATCTGTCTAAGTTTATAAGAAAGTAGTGTATGCTGACACTGTGGTGAAATATTACACAAATTGTAGGTTAATTACAACTAGGGATTTGGTTGCAATTTGTTAGAAATATTTCTCCCATTTAAACATTTTGACCTACATTAAATATTGCACTTTTGTGCTTTAAAAAGTCAAGATCAGCTTCCTTGAGGGTTTTTTTATAACTCAGCTTTTAAAGTTGTCTACTTCACGCTACATTTTAAAAATAAGTGTTAGCATATTTAAATTTCCACTGAGATCAGTTTTGTGGCATACTTCCTCAGAATTTTTATATCATTTAAATTTTATGAAATGTAAAAAAGTAATAAAATAGAAGTGCCTTTTCTACCAATACACTAGCAGCTATTTCCAAGCATCCAGTAGCAAATAAAGTGAAAATAAAAGATATATATATAAAGAATATGTTAATCTAACAATTGTGGGAAAGCTGTAATCATGAAACTATTATTAATCAATGGCATGGCTTCACTGCAACCCAAGGAGAAGTCAGCAGGAAATAGAAGTTGTTTATTGCACAGGTGAAAAATAAGTGACTATTCAAGTTGACATCAGTATTCTCAGTTTGCAGTGGACTTTAAATGCAGCTGTTGGACATATTTCATGTTTCCTTGTCCATGTACACATATAGAAGAAAGTACACAATTTAAGCAAAAAAAAAGTGTGCAAAACTTTTTGGAACTTTACAGCCACGTAATTTTAAACCCTTTTTTTGAAAATGCAAGATATCAGAAATATGAGCATGAAATTCCCAGAACAAATTCAAATAGTCATGGACATCTATTAAGGTTAGTTTATGTTGGAAGGAAATGAAGTCAACTAGGTATACAATTGAAGATAGAAAACTCACTGTTGCCTCAATTATGTAACAGAGGAACTGGATGACATCTATAAGTTTAAGCATGACAGTATAATGAGTTTAATGATGGCTTAACCACCAATGTGGTCTTTTTAAATGAAGATGCAAATGAAAATTTATCAGCCATAAAGGAAGTCATAGGCTAAAACAAAGCAAGCCTATGCATAAGGATTCTTAAGCCCAGGTCCGTTGGTAGGGTTCAAGGGGTGCCATGTGCTTGAATTGGGAAAAAAAACACCTCTAATGGAAATTGAGTATTCTCTTCCCTTTTGAGTAAAGGCAACAAACCAGAGTAATACTAGCAGTACTTGTGAAATCACAGGTATTTTTATATTTCAGTAGAGTTGTTACAGATATCTCAAAGTATTGTTCATTGTTATCACCCATCAAAACCATACCAGTTATCCGACTTTCATAAGATCTTATCAATGTGTTAATAACAAACAAGTATTGCTAGATCAAAAAAATTTTTCTAGTCGTTTTATGACTGTATTTCAATACAATTGACTTTCTTTGGAATTCTCAGTATTTTATATTTTCTGGACTTAAAAACATGATTCTGAGAAGAGTCGCAGGCTTCACCAGATTGCCAGAGGGCTCCATGGCTTACAAAACAGAGGATCTTAACTATTTCTAGCCAGCTGTTTATCTGCCCAGACCTCATTATTGTGTACTGTGGTCTCAGTCCTTTCAATGATGTCATCACTATCTTCATACACTCCTTTTTTCTGGAGTATTCCAGGAGATATACCAGTCAAGGGATGTGGGTAGGCAGCCCTTTGAGCAATGGATAGCTGACAACATAAGGGAGGCCATTTTACTTAAATAATTATCAGTTGATAGAAGATTGAGTGGAAGAGGGCAGCAAGGTGATGGGAAGTATAATCCCTAAATTGAGGCATCGTTGAATCATAATCCATAGCAAAAAAAATTTTCTCAAGCATTTCTCTCTCCTTTCCCTTTAGGCAAATATGGTATTGTTTCTACCATTGTAGAAATAAAACAATTATTGTACTTAGAGAGGAATAAGATTTTTAATTTAAATGTCACCTGATTGAATACACGGCTTGAAATTTTTCTTTTCCCAACACTGCAAATAAGAAATTATAAGCATAGAGAAAAGTTGAAAAAAGTAGCATAAAGAATACCCATATATCCTCTTCTCCTAAATCCCTAGATTCAACAGCTCATGTTTTGCCATTTTTTTCTCTCTTTCCCTACCTCCCCGATATGTGCCTTTATTTAATATAGGGAATAACACACACACACACACTTTTTTGTTTTAACATATGCAAGTAAATTATAAATACCCTTATGCTGTATCCCTAAATACTTCACCATGCATTTCCTTAGAATAGGGCATGCCATATATAGCCATGCTTGTTTACCATGCTCAAGAAAATTAAACATAATGCCATATTATTATTTAATATCTTGCCCATATCCAAATCGACCAAATAACTCAAAAATGACTTTCATGTCATTCTTTGAGTATTGCATTCCAATGTCCCATCATGTTTTATGTATTGCATTTGGTTTTGTAGGAGAGGAAAAAAAAAACCTTTCTCCTCTACCCTCTTAGCTTTAATATATGGAGACTGCAAGTTAAATTGACAAAAGACACATTAATAAGAGAAAATGTGTGCAAATTTTATTTGATGTTAATTTTTTAATGTGGCACAGGGGGCCTCATAGGAAAGAAGTGAAAATGCCAAAGAAGTGCTTAAAAGCTTAAATACCATTTTTAACAAAGAGTAATTAAATTGTAGGGGGGTGACAAGACAAAGGAAAGGTGTTTGGGCTTCTAGGGGTGAAGATTGCAGGAAGGCAGATATATGGGGAAACTAATGGAAGATAAGGATATTTCAGTAATAAGCAGATTCGAGTCTGTGCTGCTGTCTCGAGTGATAAAAAGTCATCTGCTCTTCCTGGTCCAGAAAACGGGTGGGGGAATACCTTCACAAAGGAAAGCCTATGCCCCGCCTTAAGGTAGGAACATACTGGGTAGAGAGCTTTTGCTCTGTCTGCTATTTCTCAGTGCCCTTCCACTCAAAATAATTCTTATGCCCAAGTGGCATATTATGATCCCCTTCAGTTATTAGGTTTCCTCAGTCTTACTTATTTATAAAGATTTTGTTTATGTATTTTCAAGAAAGCTAGAGCAGGAGCAGGGAGAGGAGCAGAGGGAGAGAGAATCTCAAGCAGACTCCATGCTGAGTGTGGAGCCCTACTCAAGGCATGATCTCACGACCCAGAGATCATGACCTGAGTTGAAACCAAGAGTCAGTCACTTAACCAACTGAGCCACCCAGGTGCCCCTCTTCAGTCTCTTTTAGTGGAAAACAGCTCTCCCACTTTATTTTTTATTTTTTTTTACTCATACTGACATTTGGAAGAGTCCAGTACAATTTCCTCAGGAAAAAAAAAAAATCTCACCTTCCTGGATTTATCTAATTTTTTCCCTTCATTTAGCATGTCATTCAGCTTGTTCTCTATTCGCTGTATACTTTTTGTAAACTGTAAGTTGAGACTTGAAAAGATGCAAATCAAATGTTTTTGGCAAGAATACTTCAAAAAAGACAGTGTGTACTTCAGATCACATCAGGAAGTCATAAAATGGAGTGGTCCGACTATAAATGCTACTAAGTTTGATCACTTGGTTTAGGTGGTGGCCAACAGATCTTGAGTTGTAAAGTACCATTTTTTTTGAAATTAAGAAGTCACCTGGGGCACCTGGGTGGCTCAGCGGGTTAAAGCCTCTGCCTTCGGCTCAGGTCATGATCTCAGGGTCCTGGGATCGAGCCCCGCGTTGGGCTCCCTGCTCAGCGGGGAGCCTGCTTCTCCCTCTCCCTCTGCCTGCCTCTCTGTCTACTTGTAATCTCTCTCTCTGAGTCAAATAAATAAATAAATTCTTTAAAAAAATAAGTCATCTAATGGCTTTAATATCCTTTGATTATCCTTCCGGAACTTACTACATTAGGGTAGCAAAATGGTAATTTTTTTCTGAATTCTGACATGATCCTACAAGCTAATTTCCTCTATTTGAAAAGAAAAGCTTTTACTTTTCTCCTTGATATCAGTATGGATTTATGGATTCTTACTTATTCAATATGTTACAATAAATTATACTTATTCTTCTTGTTGATATTCACCTTTATTAAATTTGACCAGTGGGAGCTTGTTCAAGCTTCTGGCTTCAATGCCCTATGCTCACTGTGTACTTTCCCTGTCTTAGGTTTGGAATCATCCTTTTTTGCAAAGGCCTCTGATTTAAATCTTTTACTGGGAAACGGTGTGCACAAACCAAAATGTGGGCAGTAACCCTTCCTAAAACAATGACTGGCATCTTTGTGGCAAGCAGTCCTAGGGGAAAATGTTTTCAGGTTCCTTTCGTAAGGACACAAAAATCTCTCAGTTTTACATCAAAGGTTTGAAGTAAGGGTAGGTCTCTTAAAAGGCCCTTATGGTGCAAGACTCATGTAAAATCTGTAACTTCTTACTCGTTCCAGTGCTTCTACTTCTGATGTTTTGAACCAAAGTTTACCTGTGCATAATCCATGCTAGTTTGCCGAGCAAATTAATGGTGTAAATAAGCTAATGGGAAGCATTCCTAAATGTACTTAAGGGAAGAAATTGGTTTTTAAAGACCTTAGTTCATTGTTTGCATGCAAATGGTGCTGTTAATTAGAAACGAGCCTTATCTAATTCATTACAGTAGGCCGAGTAGGACCTCTTCTTGAAAATCTCCATTAGCAATTCATATACTCTGTGCACTCTTTGTGAGACAACTGTTTTCTCTTAAGTCTTCTTTAATTTTGTCTCCTGACGAATTCAGGCTCCCCTAACTAAAATAACGTTCCGTGTAGCACCCTATTTCCTATAGAATGAAAACCAGAAATTTCAATATGACTTAGATCTCTTTAACGGTGCTTGTGATCTTTTCAATAGACCCAGTGTACCCATGTTAAACCCACTTTGCCCCCAGGATCTTGTCAGCCCTAACTCCAATCTACTTGCTCTGTACTTGAACTTCCCCTGGTTTCTCACCACCAATTTTGACCGGGGCTCTCTGTTCACTCAGGCCCGAGTTTGCAGACTGAGTGCCCATGGGTGGAATCCAACTTGGAAAGAGTGCAATGTTTTTACATAAGCACTGTTTTTGAAAGAGTTGCCAACATTTAAACATCTTGGGGCTGTGTATATTCTAAAACAAACAAATAAGGACTCTCATCTCCTTTTGAAAACTCAGATCTGATGGGCACTTGGGTGGCTCAGTCGGTTAAGCATCTACCTTAGGCTCAGGTCATGATCCCAGGGTCCTGGGATCAAGCCCCTTGTTGGGCTCTCTGCTCAGCAGAAGCCTGCTTCTCCTTCTCCCTCTGCCTTCCGCTCCCCCTGCTTGTACACGCACTCTCTCTTTCTCTCTCTCTCAAATAATATCTTAAAAAGTAAAAAAAAAAAAATAAAACTCAGATCTGGCTACTAGGCCCTCAACCCCACATTCTCTCAAGGCACAATTCAGCTGCATCTGAGTAAGAAAAGTTTCAGTCTTGCTGGACTAGAGTACAGACATCACCTGGGAGTTACTGAGAAATGCAGTATCTAATAAATCATAGCCAACATTTTAACAAGACTCCCAGGTGATTGAAAAGCACATCAAAGTTTGTGAAGAACTGGTTTGGGCAAGCAAGCTTACTCTTCAGTTTGCCACACCTGTCCCACTTCAGTCGTTTATATTAAGTGCTTTCCCATAGACATTTGCTTCATACAGATGCTCATATAATGGCTGCGGTGGTGGTGACACACTTAATATTGGCAGGTGCGGTCCCCAGTGCTTTACGCAACTTATAGAATCTTCATTAACAACTCTATTCTTTTTTTTCTTAATTGTTCTTATTTTTTTAAACTTAATTTTTTCAGTGATCCAAGATTAATTGTTTATGCACCACACCCAGTGCTCCATGCAGTCTGTGCCCTCCTTAATACCCACCACCAGGCTCACCCATCCCCCCTCCCCCTCCCCTCCATAACCCTCAGTTTGTTTCTCAGAGTCCACAGTCTCTCATGCTTCATCTCCCCCTCCAATTTACCCCAATTCACTGCTCCTTCCCTTCCCCTAGAGTCCTCCATTTTATTCCTTATGTTCCACAAGTGAAACCATATGATAATTTACTTTCTCTGCTTGACTTATTTCACTCAGCATAATATCCTCCAGACCCGTCCTTGTTGATACAGAAGTTGGGTATTCATCCTTTCTGATGGCTGAGTAATATTCCATTGTATACATGGACCACATCTTCTTTATCCACTTGTCTGTTGAAGGGCATCTCGGCTCTTTCCACAGTGTGGCGATCGTGGACATTGCTGCTATGAATATGGGGGTACATATGGCCCTTCTTTTCACTACATCTGTATCTTTGAGGTAAATACCCAGTAGTACAATTGCAGGGTCATAGGGTAGCTCTATTTTTAATTTTTTGAGGAATCTCCACACTTAACAATTCTATTCTTACATTAATCTTTACAGAAGGGCAGTTGAGACACGGACTGTTCAAGCTCTTTGCCCAAGATCACAGTTCAAATACTAGTTAGTATTTGAACCAGGATGTAAATGCTGACAGTCTGACTCCAGCCTCCTTCCTCTAGATCCAATTTTGCATAACTTAGCTTTGACCTTTCGTATTCTCTAGGATATACTTCTGGTTTCTGCTCATCAGGCTCTCACTTAGCAAGCCCAATGCCTTAGCTGGCCATGCTTTGTAGCAAAAGGATAGGACATAGAATCCATTCTGACCTAGCTTTCCAAATATGTTATCCATCATACTCACTATTTCAGCTTGCGTCCCAAGCATAAAATGATCTGAAGTTTTCGGTCCTCCAGCTTTTGCCAAAAAAATTTGTTTTTTGAGACTGAACTGCCTTTCTATAATTTTCTCTCAAATCCTACCCAGAGTAAGCACTCTTTCCTCAGTGAATACTACCTCCTGTTCTCAAGCAAAGGCAGTTTATTCTCTTAAGTTCTTCTTGCTCCTTTTTATAACACATTACATTTTATGTATGTCATGTATCATACCCACATGTGCTTCATCTTCCTTGACAAGATTGAAAGCTTCATGAGGGCCAGGCAATAGCTTATTCTCATCTCTAGAGCCCACAGTACTCAGCAGAAAATCTAGCACATTGTTGATAACCAAAAACAAACAAAAAACATTTTCTCAGCTTAAATTCTGATAATTTTATTCACATTCAAATTAAACTAGGATTATAAATCTCTACACTTGACATTGCTACAGAAGTTAAAAATAGACCTACAGGGCCAGAGCCACTTTTTCAGTGTTTTTATAACATTAACACATTTTCATGGATCATCTTTAGTTCTGGAAATTTGAGTAGATCAATTCTAATCTTTAAGAAGTTGAGTTAACAATTTGTGTTTTAGGTATTCTCCTGAATTTAATACTCTTAAGAGACAAATGAGTTTAACTTCCAAAGCTGTTTATATCAAAAAGAAGTTCTTTGATTCAAATACTTTGTACATTTGTTTACCTCCATTTTACTATATCACAACTAATAAATTCTAGGTGAAATAAGAAGAAATTAGCCTTGAGACTGGGTATTTTATTTTCATCCAATCTATAAGCACAAGATGTTTTACTTTGCAATCCATATCATCAAAGAGCTATTTTTAGATTGATCAAAGAGAATCATACAGATAATATTATCCACAGGTGTCTATGGAAAATCTGGTCTCTCCCCATCTGTTATCTGATGACTCTTGAAAAGCTTTCAAGGACATTCATAATTCTCCATCAAAAGACTATGAAAAATTAGCTTCATAGTTAATCTTTTTATGTCATATTTTATTCTTGGCAACTTGGCAAATTCTAGTGAAACTGACTAGCTGGAGCCAAACATGCTGTCGCATTGGCTGGTACAGAAAATATCACTCTATAGATACATACATAGTTGCACTTTATTCATGGCCTTCTGTGAACTCTTATGGGCTTGGGGAGGTAGGAGTTAGAATTGGTAATGGAGGATGATCTCTGGGATGTCTGGAGTCAAAGCATAAATGAACGTACATGCCAGAAGGGAAAAGTGACATGAGTAAAATCAGTGCAACAAGAAAAAGTGTGCTATGTTGAAGGACTACATGCAGTTTAGAACAGAGAAGCTCTCTTAAATCGTCATTTAAATTTAATTATCCTGAGTTCACCATTCAATATGTAAAACCAACTACCCAATTTTTATTCCAACCTTAATGCTGGATCTTAGTAACTTATGTATGTTTTTGAAACTTTTTTGAGTAGCTGTATTGGAGCCATGTACCTTGCCTCTTACCACTTGAGAGTAGCATTTCCAAGAGCCAACTATGTGTTGTTCCCAACCTGTTTAATACAAGTTATTCTTGTTTTTATATTTTTATTTATTAAATATTATATAAACTAACAAAATGGGAATTTAAAGAGAAAGAATTATGGTTTCCATGAAAACTAAGTTGAATGCTTTGAAAGACTTGATAAAGATGATCAGGGGAAAAATGTTCAATTAGATATAGATGAGGAAACTATTTAAGATTGGGGATAGAGGGTAGAAATCACAAAAATCAGGGAGAATTTTACATTTTGATCCTTTCTAATCTCTCTAAAACTTACTCTACTTTGAAGAAACCGAAACTGAAAGTCATAGATGATGAAATGCGGGAGTGGTTTATGTAAGGAAGAGAATGCAGAACTTCAGTCAGTGGATCCTTACTTACTTCAGGAAAGGACTTGGACCCCATACCAAATGAGTGGAGAATTAGAGGTGAATATGTTCTAAAAGAAAATAAAATGCTTAAATATGTTTAAACAACTTTATATAATCCCTTTAACATTTTCCCCAAGACTACCTAACTACTCATCCTAATCAAGTTTAGTAAGAGGATTTCCCTTGCATGTCTAAAGGACAAAGTATTTTGTGATGTAAGCAGTCAAGATGGAAAAGGTCAGGGAAGATTTTGTATCTCAAACCTTTTCCTAGGCTGGGATTAGAAGGGCCTTGGAAGGTTTCAAATAGTTCAGATTTGGAACCACATTGGCCCCTTTGATAGTTGAGCTCAGGGTGGAATGCAGAGGTAGAGGCTGGCAGTAGGGTGACTCAAGTAGTTCTCTAGTATTTCAGATTAAGAATGAGAAATGTCTGAGATGAGTAAAACTCATAAAGACCTGACAGATTTAAGACACTCAGCAAATAAAAATAAAATGACTTAGTAATTGATTAGATGAGATGAGGGTGATGAAGGGAGGGCTCTAGGATGACACTTTATCCACATTTCTGGCTCGAGGAACTGGCTGAATTGAAAGCATTAGCTCAGATAGGAAATACAAGGGGGAGAATACAGATGGAAAGAGGGACATACATCAGACATACAGACTTCATCTTGGGATATGACAGGTTTGAGGAGTCTGTGGAACATCTGAAACAAAGTGTTCAGAGAACATGTTTTTGGATGTGTAAGTCTTGCCATCAGGAAGAAGACAAAGCTGCTGAAGACACTGAGCCTTTTTTTTCTCAATGGAGAGATGGTAGCAATTCCCAGTCAACTGAGTGCGATTCTTTTCTTACTCCATTGACTTACTAGCTGGTAACCAAAATAGAGTTCCCAGACTATATATTAATAAGTGAAACTGTGGAGGAGTTCAGGTGTTAGGAAGCCACTGTGGCAGATGAGTACAAGTGGTAACTAATGTACTGAGGTAATAATATATGTGATCTCCATGCAGCCAGACTACCCCCCTTTAACTATCCTATGTCAGAAGGGTTGGTAAACAAAATATTGGGGATGTATCAGGAGACTAAATTGATTACAACATATAAGAAACCAAGCTCAAAATTCCCATTGTGCTGATTACAGATCAGAAATGTCAACATGTCCCTATATATGTATAGGACCCTGGTGAAAGAGAGGATGTCTACAAGCATATTTAAAAATGGATCCAGTGTTCAGTGAAATGCAAATGGTCAGTACCTAGAGAGACTGTAGGTGGAGAGACTGGAATATGAGAAATAAGGCCAGACTAAAGCCCGCCCCTGGAAGACTCCTTGCTTGAGATCCTGTAAATTCCCTCTCCCTTTGAAGTTATTGATGTCTAAAATTTGTCTGTTGTCCATCTGTACGGCAGCTACACCTGGAACCCACCAGTGTCATAAAATAGGCCAAAGGGCATTTTGCATGCTTTTCATTTTCCTTGTTGCTAAGGAAGCGTATATATTGTCTACCATCAGAGCCTATCCTGTGAGACATAGGTCTTACTACAAGCAATCATTTCCACAGTACTTTTTGTTAGAATGGCAAACCTTCATACTGTTAAAAATGAACACAGTATCCATGCGTCCATGGATTACTTTTCTGCACAAGGGAAAACCCCAACTCCTGAGATAAAAATGTGTTGATCACTTTGATTCCTTCCCTGGATTTAATATAATTAAAACATGCCTTCAATATGTGTGTGACTCTACTCTCGTGGTTTTTTTTTTTTTTTGAACAAGCCTCTTCTATTTTACTAATTCTCAATTATCACACTTTGGTCATTAATACAAATCTAAAATCACAATAAGCTTTTTCTCACATTGGCTAATATAAGTTAAAATGTTTTCCTCTACTATGATAAATATGTTTTTAAAATCCCTTTCTAAAATGGAAAACACCATACATGTGTGAGCTGCTATTCTAAGAATTTTTCATTTAATGTTACAATGGTGAATGTGTAACTATCTATTTTTAGAAGGCCTTATCTCTTATTTCACAGGAACCTGGCCCCCATTAATTATTCTCCCTCCCTGGAAAGCCCACAAACATATCCTCACCCTATTTCTACTGGCTTCCTATGCCTGACCAAATAAACATTTGTAGCTCCCAGGTTAAAATAATGTTTTAATCGTACTTAATGTTTTCCATACTTTCCATACTTCATGTTTAACTGTGTTATAATGTTTTCCATCGTACTTGACAGAGTTCTTAGCTGTGAATAACAGAATCCAGTTCTGTTTAATATAAGCAAAAATTAACTTTATGAGAAGGATAAAGACCTGTTCCCATTGCCAAAGAGAAGGCTAGAATACCAACCCCAAAATGGACAGAAAGCAAAGGAGAGGCCCAGTTTCAGGAACTATAGAGTCCAGATCACACCCTGGGTCTTCATGCTCTTAGAGACCACTCCACCCCTGCAGACAGGGGGTAAATGTGATTTCTATTGGAAAGAATTGGAAAAGGTACCTTGGAGTTCGTCACTCATTCCAGATTCAAAAACTGAACTTCCTCCATTTGATTCCATAATGACCTTGGAACTCCCCCCACATATAAAGGGTTTTCAGATTATGGGCACCCCAAAATGAGGAAGGTCTGTTACTTCCCTTTTCCTAGTGATTATTCCCATTTGAATTCTTCTCTTTATAGTCACTAATACTTAAATACATATATTCTCTTTTATCTGTTTTGTTTTGTTTTTGCTCTTGGTCCCCACCACTGCTCTGATAGTATCTTTGCCAAGGCCACCAGTAATCTCCTATAGTTAAATCCACTGGACATATCTCAGTCGTACTGTTGGCCATTTCACATTAACTGACCACTTTGCAATTTAGCACTTTGTCGTATCTTGCCTACCACGTTATTAATTTCATTTCATTTTCTTCCTACCTTTCTGCATAATTCCTTTTTTAGTTGCCCTCCTCCTTTCATCTTCCCCTTAAATCCTGATGTCTCTGAGTGACATTGCCTCAACCCTATCCTCTTAATCTATACACTTTCCCTGGTTGTTATCCATAGCTACAGATGTTACCTCTCCCTATCAGTTAGAAATCAAGTCCAGAGGTACACAAAAACATACTGCTTGAAATAAGATAGAAATGTATCTATCTATCATGTATAAAAGTAATCTGCAGCGAGGTAGGCTGGCATCATTACTCTGTGATGTCAAAGACCAAGACTCCTTCTATCTCAAGATCTGCCATCCTTTGATGAGGCCCTTATCCTCATGATCCACAATAACCATTAGCTCTCCAGCTATCATATATGCTTTTCAGGCTGCAGGATTGGGAAGCAGAGAGAATGGGACCACTTTTACCCTTTTAGGGGACTGCACAGAAAGTCCACACATCTTGTTGGTGGGAACTGATTCTCATGACCATAGTCTCTGAGCTAGGCGACTAAATATTGGGCTCCTGTGACAGAGAAGAAGGGAAGAATGGATCATAGAGTATGCAGATAAGTAGTCTGTGCCACAATCACTTATTTTATTTTGAATCCTAAATTAAATATGCATCTCAACATATGGCTCCAGATTAGGCATACATATCTAGCCTCTAATGGGGCATTTCCTCTTCCATGTCTGGAAGCCACCTCAAAAATCATTATTTTTTTTAACATATAATGTATTATTTGCCTTATTGGTACAGGTCCGTGAATCATCAGTCTTACACAATTCACAGCACTCACCATAGCACATACCCTCCCCAGTGTCCATTACCTGGGCAGTCCCATCCCTCCCACGCCCCTCCACTTCAGCAACCCTCAGTTTCCTGAGAATAATTCTATCCAACACTGAATATATTCTGTTCTTTCACAGAATCTACTGTGAGTGGTATCACTATCTTTGTGTTTGCCGAAGCTAGAAACTTGGAAGTTACAAGAATTAGTGACACTAAGGGGTGCCTGGGTGGCTCAGTCAGTTAAGCACCCAACTCTTGATTTCAGCTCAGGTCATGATCTCAGGGTCATGGGATCAAGCCCTGTGTCAGGCTTTGTGCTCAGGATACAGTCTACTTGGCCTTCCCCCTCTGCTCCTACCCCCTGCTTATAAGCACTTTCTCTCTCAAATAAATAAATGAAATCTGTAAAAAAATATTAATGATGCTAAGTTTTGTGTGCTTATGCTACAAAATAGTGTTTAAGAATTTTACAAATATTTCCCCCTTAATCTTCACAACAACTCAGTTTTAGGTGTGTTCATCCTCTCACCTGCCTGTGACATGGTAAGCAATGGATTGATAGCAGTAGTCTTATGTCCGTTGTACAAATTATCAAATTGCAGCTGAAAAAGGTTAAGGTTGTTTACCAAGGCTGATCAAAGTTATAGAAAGATCAAGAACTAACTAAATAACAGTGATTCTAACCCCAAGCCACGCCTTTTCCATTATGGTCATTTTTACCTAAGTGAACAAAATAGCTGACACGGACAGCAGGGACAAGACAAATTAACAAGTGAGTGTTCCCCACTACCTTTATTACCTCTCCTTCAGCCAGTTAATGAGACTGAATCCTGTATCTGCTCAGATTTGTGCTTCCTCTGGTGTCTAGGGATAATACTATCTTTGATGTATTCATGAATTTTTAATGATGTAGAATTTGAGTAATTAGTAAAGAAAGAAAGCTAGAGAAGCCTGAGTAAAGGGAAAGTAGATAAAGAGGCAAAGTTGGTCTGCAAAATAAAGGGGACAAGAGAATCCTTAAATGTGTGTGTGTTTGTGGAGTTTTAAAACTTGAAAGATTCTGAAGCAGTTGATAGCTAGAAATGGAAATTCTGGAATGTTCTGTAACTGAACATGTTGGTGCCCATTAGGGATCAAGAAATGTGAATTAAGTTTAGAATTACTGTTCAGTGATCTTTTGTTGCTAGAAGTGGTTTTTGTGGATATAACTCAGTGAAGAATATCAGTCATATTTTTATTAAGATTCGATGTGCACACCAAACTCTACCTTTATGAATCATGAGATGATTTTTGAAATGATCAGAGTCTACCCATGACAAAAATAGCTTGCTTTCTGATACATTTGTTATTTTCTTGCCAATTAACCTTTCCACTACACAGTGGAAACTAGTAATTGGAGTTGAGGTTGGCCAATTAAATAAACCTTCTAACTAAATGCTGGGCAACAGTCCCCTATGCTCCTACTTGTGTTTATTTTCTTTGCAAGTAAATAGCATGGTACTTTTGTGTTTATATTTTTACGTTGCTTTTTTGTTTGTCTGGCAAGATACTTTAACTATGTGAGCCTCATTTTACTAATTAGAAAAATAAGGAAAATAGTGCATATCATTTAGGGTTGCTGTGATGGTTAGCAATCATATAAATAAATTGGGTATTCCTGTGCCTGGCACCTGAGCAGGGCCTAGAAATTAGTCTCTGGGAATAGGACTTCTGGGATAGTGAAGTACGTAGCTTAACATAACTACTTGCCAAAAAAAAAAAAAAGAACGAACAAATAAGACTGGACAAAGTATTTCATCACTCTGGAAAGCAAAGGCTTACACATATTGGAAAGTGATTATTTATGGAAAACTGTTGAACTTTGAATAAAAACAGGGGAACTCTATGGTGTTTTTGTCTGGGACTGCTCTCACTGCCCACTGCCAGTTTGGTCAGCATGGTTGTTAAATCATAGTAGTGTAACACATGAAAACCAGTAGCTTCAGTTCCGGAGAGACTGATTTTATGTGGAGCCAAACATCTAAAACCCCATACCCAGAAGCACAGTAGCAGTAGAGATTTAGGTAGCAAATGAATGAGCCAACTAGCAACTCTGCTGTCCTAAAGTTGCTGTCTTGATTAGGGCAAACAATTGACTGGACAACTAGCCAAATATTCGATTTTTCAGGGATTGATGAACAATGAGACTGTCATACAGAGCTGGACAATTTCCATGTATCTGCTGTAGGATGACTTAAAAACTGAACTTTGAATACATTGCCTAACACACCTATAGACTCATTGACAAGAATTGGACATTTTACTGGCTCCAGGTATTTGAGCTCAACTGCTGGCCTCATTGCCTATTGACAGCTAAGCTCTTCTAATCTCTAAGAAACAAGGCCTATTTTTTTTCTAAAACAGAGAAAGGATATTAGCAGTCACCCACTATAGGGAAACATTCCACAAATATTGTCCAGGTAAGTTATTAAAACCTCAGTAACAACAACCCTGATGGGGTGGGGGAAAATCAGAATCAGGAGCTCCTTCAATATATTAAAATGTTGCTTCTTCTAGAAAAATAATGATACATCCAAAGACATGGGGAATTATAAACCATAGTCAGAGGGAAAAAGGCAATAGAAATTGCCTCTTAGTTGGTCCAGATGTTCGACTGAGCAGATAGAGACTTCAAAGCTCCTATTATAATTACTTTAAGGAACTTAAAGAAAACCATGTTCAAATAATTAAAGTATGATGATAAGAACATATAGAGAGAATATTAAAAAAAGTTCTATATTATAAAAGAGAACAAGTGAAAATTCTGGAATTGAAAAGTTTCATAACTAAAATTTTAAAAATTACTAAAAATAGCTCAAAAGAAAATTAAAGATAGGAGAATAAAAAAATCTATAGACTTGAAGATAAATAGAAATTGTCCAGTCTGCCAAACAAAAAGAAAAAGGAGTGAAAAAATGACCAGAAACTCAGAACTGCAGGAAAACACTGAGTCTATCAGTGTAGGTTCTAGAAAGAAAAGAAAGATAATAGAAGCAGAAAAATTATCTGAAGAAATAATGGTCATACTCTTCAGAAATACAGTGAAGCTGAACAAACCCCAGACAAAATCAACTCAAAGGGATGTTCAAAAACATCAGAGTAAAACTACTAAAATATAGCCACAAATGTAGAAATCTTAAAAACAGTCAAAGAAAAATAAATGACTCATTCTGTACAAGGAAGTATAATATGATTAGCAGATAACTTCTTATAAACAGTGAAGGCCAGAGGCAGTAGAATGATGTATTCAAAGTGCTGAAAGAAAAAAAAAAACCTGTTACCCGAGAATTTCAGATAAAGGAAAGCTGTGCTTTAGTAAGTGCATAAAAACGTTCTCATAAAATCAGAATGTTTCTTTCTAGCTGTCCTGATTTATAAGAAAAAAGATTTAAACGAACTCCTTCAGGCTGAAAGCAGTATTATTCACTAACTCAAATGTACATGAACAGGGGGCACCTGGGTGGCTCAATGGGTTAAGCCTCTACCTTTGGCTCAGGTCATGATCTCAGGTCCTGGGATCGAGCCCTGCATTGGGCTGCCTGCTCAGCGGGGAGCCTGGTTCCTCCGATCTCTCTACCTGCCTCTCTGCCTACTTCAGATCTCTCTCTCTCTCTCTCTCTCTCTCTCTCTGTGAAATAAATAAATAAAATCTTTAAAAAAAAAATTTTTTTTTTAAAATGTACATGAACAAATGAAAAACAGAATCAGTAAATATGCACATAAATATAAAAGACTATACAAATATAGAAGTATTGTCTTTAAGGCATATTTTTGCATAAAACAATTATATCGCTGTATTTTTTTGTTATTACACATAGATAAAATGAATATGATGAGAAATAGCACAAGGAGGAGGGAAATGGAGCTTATCAGAGTGAAGTTTCTATATTTTACTGGGATTAGTTTTTTCTAGCTTTATTAAGGTATGCTTGACAAATTGTACATATTTAAGATGTATAACGTGATATTTTGTTAAAGTATACCTTAAGTAATCATTAGTGAAATCAAGCTAATTAACATATCTATCACCTCCCATACATACCATTTGTGTACCTGTGTTGAAAACATTTAAGATCTACTCTCTTAATAAATTTCAAGTATACAATACATTATTATTAACTGTGGTTACCATGCTGTACATTAGATCCCCCAAACGTAGTCATCATAAATGAAAGTTTATACCGAATTACCAACATCTCCCGATTTCCCTCACCAATCCCCACCACAGCCTTTGGCAGCCATCATTTCTACTCTCTGTTTCTCTGAGTTTGACTTTTTTTTAGATTCCACGTATAAGTGAGACCATACAATATTTGCCTTTCTGTGCCTGGCTTATTTGCCTTACCCCAGTGTCCTCTTGGTGCATTCACGTGATCACAAATGGCAGGATTTCTCTAAGACTGAATAATATTCCGTTGTATATGTACGTATACCATACTGTCTTTGTCCATTCATCCACTGATGGACACTTAAGTTGCTGCTTTACTTTAGTTACTGTGAGTATTGCTACAGTGAATGTGAAAGTATGGATATTTCTTTGATATAGTGATTTCATTTCCTTTGGCTATATATCCAGAAGTGGGATCATTGGCTAATATGGTAGCTCTATTTTTAACATTTTGAGGAACCTCCATAGTGTTCTATAGTAAATGTACTAATTTATTTTCCCACCAACAGCATACAAGAGTTCCCTTTTCTTCATATGCCTGCCAATATTTGTGTTCATTTTTTATGATAGCCAACCTAATGGGAGTGAGTTAAATTAGTTGACCTAAAGTATACTATGATAAATAAAGTTGCATATGTAAACTTTAGAACAACCCCTAAGAAAATAACATTGTAGTTTAAAAGGAAGACAGAGGAATTACATTTGCATACCAAAAATAACTATTTAACAAAAGAATGTGGTTAGCACTATGAGACATATAAAAAAAGCCATGAGACATAAAAAAGAGCAAAATGGCAGATTTAATTAGAATTACATCAATAGTCACATTAGATGTGAATGTATTAAGCATTCCCTTTAAGATATTTCAGGCTGGATTTTTTTTAAAAGACCCAACCATATTCTGTCTAAAAAAATGCTTTAGAACCAAAGACACATATACTTTGAAAGTAAAAAAAAATGGAGAAGTTATACCATACAAATAGCATCCATAAGAAAAATAAAATGGTATACTAATGCCAGATGAAATACGCTTTAAGGTAAAACATGTTACTAGTGACAAAAAAAGACATTTATGATTACAAAAGGGTCAATTCATTAGAAGACATAATTAACAATAAACCTCACATTTTATGATGCAGAAATTAACAGAATTCAAATGGGAATAATAAACATAATAATTCAACAGTAATTATTAGATATTTAATACCCTACCCTCAATATTTGGTCAACCAGTTGGACAGAAAATCAGCAATGATATAGAAGACCAACACTATCAACTAACTTGATCTAACTGATATTTATAGAATACTCCACCAAATAAGAGCAGAATACATTTACTTTTTTTGGCATTTTTTAATTGAAGTATGATTAACCTACAGTGGTACATTAGTTTCAGTTGTATGATATATTGACTCAACAATTCTATGTATTACCCAGTGCCCATCACAATAAGTGTACTCTTAGTCCCCATCATGTATTTCAGTCATTCACCCTACCCACCTCTCCTCTGGAAACCACCAGTTTGTTTCTTATATCTAGGAGTCTAGTTGTTTTAGAATACATATTCTTTTAAAGTGCCCATGGCATACTCTCAAGGATAGATCATATGCTGGATTATAAAAAAATCTCAGTTAAATTAGGATTGAATTCATAAAATATCATGTTCTCTTAACATATCAGAATTATGTTAGAATGTAACAGAAGGAAATCTGGGAGATACCAAAATATTTGGAAATTAAACAATACTTTATATAATCCAAGGATCAAAAGCTACATCATGAGGGGAATTAGAAAATATTTTGAATTGAGTGAAAATAAAAGCACGTGTCAACATTTATGGGATGCAGTTAAAGCAGTTTTCACAGGGAAATTTAAAACTTCAAACACTTATGTTAGAGAAGGTTAAAATTCTCAAATCAATAACTCAAGCTTTCACCATAAGAAACTAGAAAAAGAATAGCACTCTAAACCCAAAGGAAATAAGACTACAGCAGAAATTAATAAAATAAAAGCAGAATAGGGAAAATCAATGAAATCAAGCATAAATGTTTGAAAAAGATTTCGGAAATGGCAAAACTTTAGCTAGACTGACCAAGAAAAAAAGAAGACTGAAGTTACCAAAATCATAAGGAAAAAGGACATCACTACAGACCCTACAGAAATTAGGACTAGAAGGTAATCCTATAAACAACTTTATGCCACAATTTCTCCAAATTACATAAAATGGTCATATTCCTAGAAAGTCATAAATTACCAAAATAGATTCAAAAAAGTAGAACATCTGAATAGACCTAATATAAGTAGAGAAACTCAACTAGTAACTGTAAATCTGACCAAAAAAGCCCCAGTACAGATGATTTACTCATGAACTTTTTATAAAAAATTCTTTTATATACCAATGCTTCACAAATCCTTTCAGAAAAAAAAACCAGAGGGAATTTCCAACTCAGCCTGTAACACCAACATTACTCTGATCTAAACTAGCCAATATATTGCAATAAAAGAAATTAATAGAAAAATATCCCTCATAAACTTAAACACAAAATTCCTTAACAGAAATTTAACCAAGTGACTCCAGAGCATGTAAAAAAGATTACACACCATGACTATGTGAGATCTATTCCAGGAATGCAGAGTTGGTTTAACATCCAAAAATGATTATTTTTACATACCATATTAGGAAAAGCACAAAAAACAAATGATCGTGTCAAGAGATGCAGAAAAAGCATTTAGTAAAATCTAACACCTAGTTATGATACAAATTTTTAACAAATAAGAGAGCTTTCTTGACATCATGTAGGTCATCTATGAAAAACCCATGGCTAACATCATTCATAATGGTGAAAGGCTGAATGTTTTCACCCTAAGATCAAGAATAAGACAAGGATATCTACTATCTAAATTATGCTTCAATAAACCTGAAAAAAAAGTTGGGAGTGAGAAAATTTAGAAATAAGTTTGGCAATATACTGGTAATTTTTGCAACTGGATTACAGGTAATTGGAGCTTATCATACTATTACACTTTTGTATGTGTTTATATCTTCTCAAAATGTTTTTTAAAAATTTCTAGCTGTATATTCCTTGTTACCCAGTGTAATTTAGGCCTGGGTCTTTTTGCTTCAGATAATCTAATTTTCCCCTAATAAGTATATAATATAAATGTTATATATGCAATATTTACTATCTGTTGGCCTTTTGTTGCTGTTCACTTTTGCATTATACTTTGCCTTTTGCGTCCCATAGTGCCACATATAGTGATGTGGTAGTTGCTTAGAAACCATCAACTCTCTCTAGAGAATAGAAACATAATGCTCCTATATTCATCAGGAAAGTAATGCTGGTCAGCTCCCAGTGAGGAGGGAAACTACTTTCAATCTTCATGAACCTATAGACAAATTTCTTTTCAGGGCTATGTCAGTCTGCTATCTGTCCCCTTGATCTAAAAACCAGGAAATACATATTTTAGTTAACAATCTGTTGACTCTGCCATATGTGACTAAGTCTGTTAAAAAAAATCCTTGGAATTATAATTTGGATTCTACTATTTTTAAAGGTGTATGTAGCTAAATTAGCCTACTTTTTGGGTGAAAGCTAATCTTTTTTTTAAGATTTTATTTATTTGAGAGAGAGAGAGTGAGAGAGAGAGCATGAGAGAGGAGAAGGTCAGGGGGAGAAGCAGACTCCCCGGGGAGCTGGGAGCCCAATGTGGGACTCGATCCCGGGACTCAGGGACCATGACCTGGACCGAAGGCATTCACTCAACCAACTGAGCCACCCAGGTGCCCCTAATCTTAAGTTATCTATTTGATAGACTTACTAAGTTCCTCTGCACCCTATACACAATATTTAATGAATTTAATCACTGATGGGGAAGGCTGAATAAATAATACACTAATGAATTTTATTCATGATCAAATTTTAATGTGAAGAGATAATTCAGTAAAAGTTATATTTAAACAGCCTATTTAAGTAATTTTATTATATATCCTTAATGACTGATAAATACATTATTTAGAAAATAAACAGAATTATTCCATACTTCTTCTTAAAAAATCTTTAGTGGTTCTCTTGCACTCCAGAGGGTATGTTTTAACCTTTGCAGGCACATGGAACTCTGCAATTCCTGACCCAAAACCTACCTTTCTAGTACGTTCTAGTACAAGCCATGAACTTCTATGTCACTGTGCCTTTGTTTATGCTGATCCTCTTTCTACAGTGCTTTCCTCCCCCCCCCACCTCCGCTTCATCTAATGAACATATTTTCTAGCCTCCTAGGTAGTCATTCCTCCCTTTGAATTCCTAGGACCCTTGAGTAGATGGTTTTCTGTTGTACTTAAAATGAAAGTCGGGCGCCTGGGTGGCTCAGTGGGTTAAAGCCTCTGCCTTCGGCTCAGGTCATGATCCCAGGGTCCTGGGATCGAGGCCCGCATCGGGCTCTCTGCTCAGCAGGGAGCCTGCTTCCTCCTCTCTCCTCTCTCTCTGCCTGCCTCTCTGCCTACTTGTAATCTCTCTCTCTGTGTCAAATGAATAAATAAAATCTTTAAAAAAAAAATGAAAGTCAAACTCTTACCATGGCCCTCTGGCCCCTGCTCCTCCCTCTGGCCTTATCTTCAATTCTCTACCTTGCTCACTACACTTTAATTACAGTAGTCTACTTTGAGTTCCTCTGAATCTCTCTGTATTTACTACCTGAAGGAGTTTTATTTCTCTCTGTGGAAGCTATTCCCCTAGACTTCACCTAGACGTGTTTACTTCATGGTTCAGCTTCAACGTCATTTACTCAGAGGGGCTCCCTGTTAAAATTGCCACACCCTCCTCAATCTAAGTAAGAGCCACTGTTCTCCTTAGGAACAGGTGACATTCCACACTACCATTTGCAAGTATATTTCCTCTTAGACCACATATCTGCATCCAGGAAACCAAGAGCTGTTCAATTGAGTCTTGTGAGAAAATTCAAAATGTTAAATGTATTGGAGGAGGTGGAGGAGGATTATTACTCATTTCTGTGGTTTTCCAGCATTTTCAACAATTTCTCTCTGGTTTTACCATGTTGGACATTAAAACTGAGAAATGTTTGTAGCCTTTATTCATTTATTTAAAAATTATTATAGCTCACTCCATGTTAATATAAGTAACAAATATCTTATGAAAAATAACTATTTTCAACAACAAAAATGATTGTGAAAACAGTGACATTGTTTTATCTTTTTGAGGACCGCTTTAGTATTTGCCTTAAGAGAGATGACACTGATATTTGCTTCTACATTATGTTGCCATATCAATTATAAAGTAGCCTCTGGAAAACTCATAGAAAGAGACAATGGCAAATACTATCATAGTATTATTATGAAAATAGTTTTGACCTCACAGAACTCCTGAAAGTAACTCAAGGACCCCAAGAGCTGCCCAGACCACACTTCAGGAACTGCTGTTTGAGGGGATAAAACTATTCTTGTACCTTCTATGGCTATATTCTTTTAAAGTATAATAACCTGTGTTTCTGGAGAATATACCTGGAGTTGTGTGCAGAATTTAAATAAACCAAATGAAAAAACCCTTTACCCTTTCTTCTCCAGAATTAAAGCAGTGAGCAAAATATGACCTATTTCTCTCTCTGAGGAACTTCAGTCTTCCTTGTCTGTCTAATGCATTGATATTCTACTGGAAATGTACAGAGTGCTGGACAACAGATGACATTTTGCTGGGGGTGGAAATCACAAGTACCCTGAGGAATTCAAAATACAGGCCCAGTAATAAAAATCACCATAAAACCCATAGAAAAAGGACTGTCTTAGGGGGAAAAAGGGATGTGAAATTATAGAAGTGATAGCTTTGGATTAGGAAGAAAGGGAGAAATAAGGAAAGAAACTAGAATAACATAAATCCAAAGAAGAGGAAAAAGAGGCAAAGGCCCAGGTATTTCTTACTACTTTCCATGTTTGATTCCAAGCCAAGTAAATAAAACTTCCCATGCTGGAAAACTTTAATAAATTTTAAACAGAATAAATATTTGTAATTAGATGCAATGTCTGGTTTTCATTTTAGCTATTCTTCATGTTATGTACTATGGAATACTAATTATGTAAAGTGCTAATAATTATTTCAAAGGATGAAGGGGCATTTTAATAGTCACACTTCCATGAACACACACATAATGGAGTTAAAAAGATTATACTGATTGTCTTATATCAGAATCTTCATACCTTCAATTCCCTAGTGTGTTTCTAAGAAAGGGATTTAGTGTCTAGCAGATGTCAACAAACTTTAGTACAGGGCGAAAAGGTAAATGCTTCTGGCTTTGTGAGCCACTCAGCTCAGCTCCACCACTGTAATATGAACACAGTCATAGATGACATATAAATGAATGGATGTGACTGTGTTCCCAAGAAAACTTTGTTTTCAAAAACAGGTAGTGGGTAAAATTTGGCTCACGGGCCATAGTTTAGAAACCTCAAGAATCCAGCTTTCTTGACCTTAATTTAGTCAATCTTCCATAGACTTTGTCTTCCATAACACCTACTTTATTTTTCATGGAGAGTCTCCCAAGAATAATGTAAATAATGTTATTGTTCTCAAATATACAGTTAACATGGTGTCATTCTGAGACACTGAATTTAAGAAGTGAACCGATACTACATACTCCATACTGAGATTAGAGTGTGATCGCAGTATAGTGCTTGTCCTTATGGTGTTTGTAATATATTGACAGACATAGGAAATTACAATATACCCTATGATAGAAATAGTATGAAGAACTGCCCAGAGCAATCTATACTTTCAGTGCCATCCCAATCAAAATACCACCGGCATTTTTCAAAGTGCTGGAACAAACAATCCTAAAAATTGTATGGAGCCAGAAAAGACACTGAATCGCCAAGGAAATGTTGAAAAGAAAAAAAAAAGCAGGGGGTATCACATTGCCTGATTTTAAGCTTTATTACAAAGCTGTGATCACCAAGACAGCATGGTACTGACACCAAAACAGATACATAGATCAATGGAACAGAGAACCCAGATACAGACCCTCAACTCTATGGTCAACTAATGTTTGACAAAGCAGGAAAAAATATCCAGTGGAAAAAAAGACAGTCTCTTCAGTAAATGATGCTGGGAAAATTGATCGGCTATGTATAGAAGAATGAAACTCCACCATTCCCATACACCATACATGAAGATAAACTCAAAGTAGATGAAAGACTTCACTATGAGACAGGAATCCATCAAAATCCTAGAGGAGAACGTAGGCAGTAACCTCTTCGACACTGGCCACAGCAACTTCTTTCAAGACACATCTCCAAAGGCAAAGGAAACAAAAGCAAAAATAAACTTTTGGGACTTCGTTAAGATAAAATGCTTTTGCACGGCAAAGGAAACAATCAACAAAATAAAGAGGCAGCCCACAGAATAGGAGAAGATATTTGCAAATGACACTACAGACAAAGAGCTGATATCCAAGATCTATAAAGAACTTCTCAAACTCAACACCCAAAAAACAGATAATCATGTCAAAAAATGGGCAGAAGACATGAACAGACACTTCTCCAATGAAAATATACAAATGGCTAGCCGACACATGAAAAAATGTTCATCATCATTAGCCATCAGGGAAATTCAAATCAAAGCCACACTGAGATACCACCTTACACCAGTTAGAATGGCAATGATTAACAAGACAGGAAACAAGTGTTGGAGAGAATGGGAGAAAGGGGAACCCTCTTACGCTGTTGGTGGGAATGCAAGTTGGTGCAGCCACTTTGGAAAACAGTGTGGGATTCCTCAAAAAATTAAAAATATAGCTACCCTATGACCCAGCAATTTCACTGCTGGGTATTTACCCCAAAGATACAGATGTAGTGAAAAGAAGGGCCATCCGTATCCCAATGTTCACACCAGCAATGTTCACAATAGCCAAACTGTGGAAAGAGCCAAGATGCCCTTCAACAGACGAATGGATAAAAAAGATGTGGTCCATAGATACAATGAACTATTACTCAGCCATCAGAAAGGATGAATACCCAACTTTTGTATCAACAGGGACAGGACTGGAGGAGATTATGCTGAATGAAAAAGTCAAGCAGAGAAAGTCAATTTTCATATGGTTTCACTTACTTGTGGAACATAAGGAATAACATGGAGGACATTAGGAGAAGGAAAGGAAAAGTGAATTGGGGGAAATCAGAGGGGGAGACAAACCATGAGAGACTGGACTACAAGAAACAAACTGAGGGTTTTAGAGGTGAGGGGGTGGGGGCATGGGTGAGTCTGGTGGTAGGTATTAAGGAGGGCATATATTGCATGGAGTACTGGGTGTTGTACTTAAACAATGAGTCATGGAACACTGCATCAAAAACTAATGACATAATTTATGGTGACTAACATAACAAAATAAAAAAAAACAGTATGAAGAGCCGTGGGATTATATAACAGGACCTATAACACAGACTTGAGTGGGATGGGGATGATAATTAACTGAGAAAAGCTTCACAGAGGTAGCGATAGCAAACCTAAGATTGGAAAGGTAACTAGAAGCTACCTAGATCAAGACATGAGGAAGAGTATCCCAGACAGAAGGAGTGGAGTATGCTAAGTTCTAACATGAGTATGGTACTGGATTTCAAGGAAAGGTAAGTTCAGTGGATTTTAGAATGCAAAGAAAAAACAAGAGAAATAAGTCGAGATCACATGTTGTGCTTTCTGATCCCTTTTAAAGAAGTTGGATCTTATCCCAATGATCCTAGGTAGTTACAGTGAGGGTATAATCAGAGACATATTTTAGAAAGGATTCCTTCTGAAGTGTTGAGAATGGATAAGCAGATGGCAAGGTGGGAAGCAGAACCCAGTTAAGAAAGCCTCAGTAATACTGATAGTAATACAGGATAGGAGAAGGAGTTGGTGACAGGGAGAATGTAGAGAAGTGGACACATTTGAGAGAGCTATCTCACGTGGAATTGTGAGGACAGATTTATTGATAAACTCTGGGAGGAAGAGACAGGAAAGAACCAACGATGCCTCAGATATCTAGCTTGAGAGACTGGGAGCTGGCAGAGACATCCTTGGAGGCTGACAGAGAAGCTGGCTTGGGAGTGAAGATGATATGTGGAAAGAGAAAAACCTGGTTATGACTGAAAGCAGGAAAACTTAGGTCATTCACTTTTCATTGCATCTTCCATCACATGGCAATGTCTTTATTACAGCCTTTGCTAATAAATTATGTGACTCTGCCTCTGACAGATGAAGGTCCAAAATATCCTTAGTGTTTTTATAAATCAGTTCCAGCACCTGCATAGAGAGCATACAACAAAAATCCAAAAGTTCTGGGATTCAGTTAGTCAGTTGGACCTATTAAAGTAGGACTGGAGAACAGAGTTCCATCTGGCATTCCCCCAAAACATTATTCTAGTATTTCTTTTTTATCTACGAGCTGAGTTTGATGGAAACATTAATTACAACAGGCCTGGGATTCTAGGTAGAGTCTCTTCAGATTTAGCTGTTCGGTTTTATCTTCTACTTCGCTTCCTTCATTCCATTGCAAATATTTTTTTTTCACTTCTTGGTTGTTCTGGGCATATTCTGATCAGGCTCTTGCTTCAGCACCTTTGTATATTTTTTTTCTTTTGCTTAGGGTGCTCTCGCCCCCATTATTTGAATGGCTTGCCCTCTCACCTCTTTTATTATCTAATTTAATTCAAGCTGCTACTTAAAAAGAAACTCTGCATTTCAGTGGCTCAACAATTCAAATGTGTCACTCATGCAAAATTCACAGAGTTGCTTCTGATCAATAAAAAGCTCCCCTCCAAATTATGAATGAAAGACCCAAGCTACATTGATTTTGTGGCTCTGACATTTTTGACATGTGGCTATAGGAAGAGGAGCAATAAGTAATATCACACATGTAGGGATTAAGTTATAAGCCAGGCCTGCAATCAGTGAGCCTCACTTTTGTTCACATTCCTTTGGCTAGAATTCCATTATTGGCCATACCCAGTGGCAATGGAGGATGGGAAATGACAGCTAACTTTGTGTTGAAGAGAAGAGGATCAAATTTTTTGATGAACAGATTGCCATTCTCTTCCATGATGATTTTACTCAACCCTTTTCAATGAAGCTTTCTGATTGATATAAAGTTGCATAAACACCCTCCAAATCTACTCAGTAATCTGTTTCTTCCTGGATTCATTTTTTTTTCTGTGTAGTGTGTAATACTATGTCACAATCTACATGTTTCAGTTTATCTTGTGTATTGTCTCTCTCCCCCTAATAGAGTGTGGGCTCTATGAGGGCATAAAGTTGCCTACATCCATTGCCATATCACCGGCCACTAATAGACCTTCAATAAATGTTTATTGCATTGTAATCCTACATCTACTACACCTGGAATTAGTCTAATCTGGTGGCCGTTTTACTCATAGATTGGCATTTTGACTCTAATTGTGCTTCCCCCACAAAATGTGTCAAGGAGATTTGTCAGAAGAGAGAAATAGAGCTGTCAACTGGTTCATGAAAAAGCTCAGTTTCAAATAGTCCTTCTGTGTACTCGTGCATGCTTTATAAATACTTTTATGTATATAAGTGTGTCGGCTTAAGGAAAATTCTGAGATAGAATAACAGCACAGTATCCAAATTTACCTTTTTTAACTCTATTTTCTCTACTAGTCATTGAATGCTATTAGTAAAGCACTGGACAAAAACTGGTGTTTCTGAGAGGAAATTTAATCCATATAACCAACCATGCAATTTTAAATGTTTCAATTTTAGCATGAAGAAACTGAAGCCTATAGAAGTTAAGTAACTTCCCCAAGTTCATGCACTCAAATAGTAACTTGCAAGGCCTCAATTGGGCTTTCTCTTCCTTTCACTAGCTCACCAATAAGTATCATGATATCTCTTCTCATTTGCATAATTTTTTTCCTTACTATTGAGAAGTAAAAGCCTGAACAACTTTGATATGTTATTTCTCTCAGGAGTACTTCATTTTAATGATGCACAAGCTGTAGACAAAATGAATAAATGTCTAATTGTGTAACTCTAGCACTAACCAGGTATGAGAGGCATGTTGATTTAAAAATAGTTGATGCGGGCGCCTGGGTGGCTCAGTGGGTTAAAGCCTCTGCTTTCGGCTCAGGTCATGATCTCAGCGTCCTGGGATCGAGGCCCACATCGGGCTCTCTGCTCAGCAGGGAGCCTGCTTCCTCCTCTCCCTGCCTCTCTGCCTACTTGTAATCTCTCTCTCTCTGTGTCAAATAAATAAATAAAATCTTTAAAAAAATAAAAAAATAAAAAATAAATAAAAATAAAAATAGTTGATGCATTGCTTCTGATTCTGACAATGTCCTATAGAGGGAGTGACCTGGGGAAGTTAATGTGTGTGACTAAATATGTTTTTGGTTTTGTTTGTTTCTGTTTTTACCTTAAGAGAGACCTTACACTTGAATCCCTTTGAAGTTTATCATGTTACAAGATCCTCATTTTATTTTGCTCAGAACAAAAAACTATCTGGGAAAGACATTAATTTCATCTCAACTGATGATGATTTTGGTTGTCTGTAGAAGTTACTTGATAGAGGAAAGAAATGGGAAAAAAATTAACAAGTCATGATTAGCTTTGTTGGTATGACATCACAGTTAAAAGAATTGCATGTCATTGTAAACAAGGACTATAAAGATTATTTTATAAGCAACTCAGTAAGTGGTTACATTGTGTACCTCATGGACGTTCGGCACAGAAAAGAGAAAAACTGTCCTTACATAACATAGAACTGTCTGGTATAAAGTGTGCTTATGGCTTGGAGTAAAATTTCCAGTAGAATCTTAAACATGGACTCAGCAGTGCCATACATCAGGCCATGTGGGTAGAAGTGAGGATGACTGTCTAGAAAACTGAATCATGTGACTCAAAAAGTGCATCCATCAGACTGACAATTCCAAAGTTGAAGATGAATGTGAGGAATGTATACACTAGTGTGTAAACTGTGAATGGGAAAATGTGATCTTCTAATATATAATTTTAAATTAGTATGTGCAATCAAATTAATTAAGCAGCATAGATGAGCAGGTGTTGAGTCTACATTTTCTGAAGTTTCTATGTTAGTTAATCAAAAATTTAGAGAGATGCTTCTTATTTGGAAAATGAGAGAAATAATCACCTTATATTTGGGTATATATGGTATGTACATCTCCCCAGGGCTTCACTTTCTTTACTGGCAATTTTACAAAGGTAATGCAAGGGATTTATTGAGTATTTTAAAAGATTCAAATGTGAAAATATTTAGCGCTTGGCCTGAAACAGTTGGTAGATCCTCCCCTTCTAAAATCATGCCATGTGATTAGGCAGTCGTCTTCTTACCATAACAGCAGCCCCACAGAACATGTTCATTAAGAGTTAATGTTAAATTCATTGAATTTAGCAACACATCCATAACTCTTCCTTTCTGATTATGCAAATCTCTCCCCATCATAATATGTGCTTCCTTCAATTGCATTAAGAGCATTTATAATGTAAATGGCAACAGAGCCAATATTTCAAACAGAAGCCAGTCTTTCAAAAAAAAATAGCTAAATATATTGAAATGCCTCTAAAAGTAAAATATTTAGCACTTAATTGCAGATGGGTAATGTTAAATATCCCATTCATTATTATTACTACCACATGCCTGAATAAATCCTACCATAAGCATTAAGCGAGTAGGTAAACAAAGAAATAACACTTCACGTAATGAATGCCAATATAAAGCACATTTAAACTGTTCTGTCAAGAGACAAGCCTCGAAATGCTAACAGTGTTCCTTTGCTTTTCTGCAATCATCTGAATACATAAATTCAAATTGCAGCTTTTAAAACTTCAAATCGAGGCTTTTAAAATTTCAGAAAACACATGCGCTTGAAAAAGCAGATTATAACAAGGTCCTGGTGGGATTTTGGCACCATCTTTTTTATATTTCAAAGTATAAAAAACAAACCTAGACAAGAAATGACTACCAAATGTTTTAATATTTAAAAGAATGCCGTACTTTTTTAAGAAATTAAATCATCAGAAAAGTTTTCCCCAAATATTGTGTGAAGAGAAAGATTATGGAGAATAGCTTAGCCAAAACTTCTACTTTTTAAACTATGATTTATTCTATCTGGGAATATTTAAGAATTTTCTAGATTAGTATATAGTTAATATCCATAAAATCATATGCAATTCACTGCCTTTCAAACTGATGCTGAAAGTTAATTAGAAAATGTACTTAATTATTTATAATGCAAGGATGAGTCCCAGATATACTCCAAATGCACTGTAAATATAGAAAATTTAACAGATTTATACTGAAAAGTCAGTATTCTTCACAAAATAATTTGATTTGGCGGAATCCCTTCCAAAATCCCCAGTGAGATTTATTCTGTAATTTAACCAAATGATAGTCATATCACATAAATTAGAATAACAAAGGTAAGAGAGGTTAACCTACGAGAAATTAAGCCTGCTTTAAAGATGCAGTGCTTAAAATAGTGCATTACTGTCAAAAAATATATAATAGATCCATAAACAAAACCTCATTACATATAAAACACAAAATGAGGAAATCACCACAAATCAATAGAGAATAGATTGTGCTAGGGAAAAATAGCAACTTCTCAAAGACTCTTCAAAGTCAGAAACTTAGATATATAAATTTAATATGGATTAAGGTTTTATTCTTTTTAAATGAAAGTATAATGACCTAGAATAATATAAAGGTGAATATTTAAACAACTATAGGACATTCACAATTTTCAGATTAGTATCAATGAAAGAAATCACAAAGTGACAACATTTTATTTAGAAATAAAAATAGAAATATTCAGAAGGTAAAAGGGAAACTAGAAAAATATTCTCAGTATTTTTTTAATTTTTGTTTTTTATCAAAGTGGAAAACATAAAAAGAGCTTTTACAAACAAAACACAGGAAAAATGGGCAGCAGGCACAGCAGACAATTGATAGAAGTAAATGACAAATACACAATTTTTTCAACCTTTCTTTTAATAAAAAATGGAAAACAATCCATGACAAACTATTTTTCTTCTATCAAGCATGTAAGTCATAATGCGCTATAGTGGAAGATGTGTGTTGAGACAAGTGTTTTCTAAGTACTGATAGAAGTGCATGAGTATTCTTCTTACCGGCATTGCAAAGAAATTTAGCAATGTGTATCAAAATCGTTAGTGTTCTTATTGTGTCCTTTCTTCCTTATTCTAAGAAAATTAGTAGATACATAAGCCAAAATGCGTAAACAAATGTATTTTTATAGAGTCATTTATTATAATGAAAAATAGGAACAAAACTAAAATATCTAATAATAAAAGAACAGTGAAATACAGTGTACCTACATATGGGTTATTACTCAGATCATAAAAATCAATTTTTCAAAGAATAATTAATGACCTAAGGAAATACAGTAGAATATTAAATTTGGAAAATCACTGCACGATGTTTATAGAATTTGATGGCGATTAAATATATAAATCTCAATTAAAAGAATAAGTACATTTTCCCTCTTTTTCTTGGCTGAATATTCCTGAAAGAAAAATATATTCAAGTAATTAATTTGAGACAGGTGTGAAGTAAGGTTGGGGATATTTGTTTTTAGAATTTTATTCAGGGTTTGAGATGCTTTTTGTTTGTTTGTTTTTGTTTGCTATTACTCTCTCTTGCTCTTCAAGCTTTTGTTTGTTAGGTTTTAGATTTTTTCTCTCCTTGTGGTCAATTTCTAGATGAAGGCTGAGAAAAGCTCTTTAACCATCTGTCTAGGTTTTATAAATGTAATCTGATTTTAGCAAAGTTTTAGTTAACTAAAATGAGAAAAAAATTGTAGGAATAAGGTTGCTCTTAAGTATTTGGAACACTGCAAGATGATGGAGCCAAATACTAAAGGAGACAAAGTTTTGTGAAGGGAGGGAGGGAGGAAGGTAGGAAGAATGGATGGATGGATGGGAGGGAGGGAGGGAGGGAGGAGGAAGGAGAGAAAAGAAAAAGGAAAAGTGATGAGGTAGACTGACACACACACACCCTTGAAACCTAGACGCAAGCATTTGAACCATCTTAGAACTTTTAAACAAAGAGTGTCTATAATGGAATTTTTCCTCTAAGAATTGCTTCTCACTCCAGAGTCTGTGGAAAAATGGTTCTATTCCACATTTTAAAACAAGATGTCAGCAATTGATACCAGCCACTTCCCCATAGGGTTTACTAAGAAGTGACAGCAGTACTGTGTTTACTCCCAGTGATTTCAACCTCCTCTGTCCCTGTGTCCCAGTCCATGTCAGAGGGCCGGATGGGATGGGATAGTTTTGTAGGGAGTGCAGTTTTTCTCACGAGGCTCAGTTTCCTCCCTTCTCCCCTTTCATTTCTCTAAAGTCAAGGGTAGCAGCTTCAGGATCATCACTGCAAACAAGTATGTGGACTGCAAGAAGGGAGAGCCATGTTCTCTTTCAGCTGAATGTTGAGGTGAAGAACTCTTTCACAGGCCCCTGTAGCTTTTGGACGGGCCAGAAGAATACCCTAGGCTTTCGACCTCAAAGAAGGGAAAGTGGAGGAGGAGCAGGAGCCCCAGGTTACCCATACATAAGAAATCAATGAATAGGGGTGCCTGGGTGGCTCAGTCAATAAACATCTGCCTTAGGCTCAGGTCATAATCCAAGGGTGATGGGATTGAACCCCTCATGGGCTCCCTGCTCAGCGGGAAGCCTGCTTCTCCCTCTCCCACCCTGCCTGTTTGTGTTCCCTATTTTGCTGTGTTTCTCTCTGTCAAATAAATAAATAAAATCTTTATTAAAAAAAATAGAAATCAATGAATAGCTGTGAAATGGACTTTATTTAATTTTTCAATTTAAATTAGCAAGAGGGAGAATTGCTAATCATTAATCTGAAAATGAGGAAATAATGGACTCAGAAGATGCTAAATACAAAGAGTGAATGATTAGTGCAAGTTAGTTTACCATATTTTATCCACCAATTTATTGCTGAGGACTCTGAAGTCTATATTTCCAGCACTTTAAGTTCCAGATCTCTTTTTTTTTTCTACTAGTAATTTCCTGTAAATAAATATCTGATGCAATTCACTGTACTCTCAGCTGGAGTAAATACTGTCTTCTCAGCTAGATAGGTGGAAGCACTCATAGACCAGATGTAACTGATGGTCAGGAGGAGCGCACAGACTCTGGACCCAGATGACTCAGTACCTAATGTTGAATTGACTACTTAATAGCTGTATGACCTTGGGCAAAATACTAAGCTGGATATTCTTTCAACTGCAAATAAGGAAAGATGAGTACCATCTCCTAGCAGTAATGTGGGGTCTTGATACTTGATTCAGTGGCTACCACATAGTAACTGCTCAACAATTACTAACCACTAATACAAGTCTGTCTCCTTTTATCCACAAGTCCTGTTGAATTTCCTGCTACATTTTTCATGTATCCTACCTTACCCTTTTCCTCTGTTAGGTCTTGATGACTTGAACCTTCACGACTTTATATGTGTCCTTTTATGAGAGTCTTATGCTTGATTCCTCAATCCCTTGCCGAACCACCTGTGCACACATCCAATCTCCACAGGATAGCCTGAGGGAGCTTTGGATGAAATCTTGCCCTTCTCAAAACCTTTAAGTCATTCACCAAATACAGATTAAAACAAAACATTGTAGGTACTTCATAACCCAGCAGCTAGCCACCTCACCAGCTTCATCTCCTGACCCTTCCTGTATAAATCTTGAATACTTTGCTAACCTGTAATGTCAGCATTAGTCATTAATGTCTGCATCCTTACTTTTCATGTACAAGATGGGCCAAAATATTTGTCATTGGCAAAAACTCTTGTAATCAAACATTAATTCTCATGGAAAGTAATGCCAAATCTTTATTGACTCTATTAATGGAAAATAAGCTCAAGCATCAGGCAGATAATGCCAGTGGTAATATCCATTCATAATTATAAGCTAAAGATAACAGTAAACTGTCATTATATTATGAATTTTTTAAAAATCCTGAACCAACCAACAACTTGGTAGCAGCCAAAAGAACCTGAATACTAAGGCAGCACTGGGAAGCTGTACAAATGAAATAAATTTCATCCATTCTAACCTGCACATTTTATCACACTAAAATCACTGAAACCAGGATGGGTCTTATAATCTCTGCTGGCCAGACCACATGTGGTTTGGAAGAAAATCTGAGAAACAGTGGTGGAGCCCTCGTAAGAAATCATCCTCTGATAGGGTAAGGGCAAAGAGAAAGGTCAATTACTCTGAAGGGAAAAGTGATACAGGAGAGGCTAGCTCTAAATACAAGAAAGTTTTAGGACTACCTCATCAATTTTTCACTTATATTTTACTTTTCATGTGCATGCAAGAAGAATATATGACAAAAATATAAAAAAAATCTAAAAGAACAACTTCTTAATCGAAGAAAGCCTTTAAATGATAAGCGTCATAGTTTAATCAACACCATGACTTTTCCAATTCACGCCTGGCAGAACTTAGGATGGTCTTATGTGACCTGCAACTGAAGGTGTCTTCAGTTTGGTGAAATACTGTTGTGCACATTGGCAAGTAAATTAAACCATGTTTCAGAATCAGTATTACGAAAAGTGGGAAAGATTCTTTTTTTTTTAGTTTTTATTTAAATTCTAATTAGTAAACATACAGTGTAATATTAGTTTCAGGCATACAGTATAGTGATTCAACAATTCCATACATCCAGATGATCATCATGACAGTTGTACTGTTTTTTTTTATTTGCCCCAGGAGTACAGGTCTGTGAATCATCAGGCTTACATCTTTCACAGCACTCACCATAGCACAAACCCACGCCAATGTCCATAACCCATCAACCCTATCCCTACCATCCCACCCCCCAGTAACCCTCAGTTTGTTTTGTGAGACTAAGAGTCTCTTATGGTGTGTCTCCTTCCCCATCCCATCTTGTTTCATTATTTTTCCCTCCCTATCCCCCATGACTCCCTGCCCTGCCCCGCAAGTTCCTCATATCAGAGAGATCATATGATAGTTGTCTTTCTCTGACTGACTTATTTCACTTAGCATAATACCCTGTAGTTCCATCCATGTCATTGCAAATGGCAAGATTTCATTTCTTTAGATGGCTGCATGGTATTCCATCACATATATATACCACCTCTTCTTTATCCATTCATCTGTTGATGGACATCTAGGTTCTTTCTATGGTTTGGCTATTGTGGATATTGCTGCTATAAACATTCGGGTGCATGTGCCCCTGAGAATCACTACCTTTGTATCTTTAGGGTAAATACCCAGTAGTGCGATTGCTGGGTCGTAGGGTAGCTCTATTTTCAACTTTTTGAGGAAACTCCGTACTGTTTTCCAGAGTGGCTACACCAGCTTGCATTCCCACCAACAGTGTAGGAGGGTTCCCCTTTATCTGCATCCTTGCCAACATCTGTCGTTTCCTGACTGATTAAGTTTAGCCATTCTGACTGGTGTGAGGTGGTATCTCACTGTGGTTTTGATTTGTATTTCCCTGATGCCAAGTGATGTTGAGCACTTTCTCATGTGTCTGTTGGCCATTTGGATGTCTTTGTTGGAGAAATGTCTGTTCATGTCTTCTGCCCATTTCTTGACTGGGTTATTTGTTTTCAACTGGGTGTTGAGTTTGAGAAGTTCTTTATAGATTTTGGATACAAGCCCTTTACCTGATAGGTAATTTGCAAATATCTTCTCCCATTCTGTCAGTTGTCTTTTGGTTTTGTTGACTGTTTCCTTTGCTGTGCAAAAGCTTTTGGTCTTGATGAAGTCCCAATAGTTCATTTTTGCCCCTGGTTCCCTTGCCTTTGGTGATGATCCTAGGAAGAAGTTGCTGCGGCAGAGGTCATAGAGGTTACTGCCTGTGTTCTCCTCAAGGATTTTGATGGATTCCTTCTTCACATTGAGGTCTTTCATCCATTTTGACTCTATTTTTGTGTGTGGTGTAAGGAAATGGTCTAGTTTCATTTTTCTGCATGTCGCTATCCAGGTTTCCCAATACCATTTGTTGAAGAGACTGTCTTTGTCCCACTGGACATTCTTTCCTGCTTTGTCGAAGATTAGTTGACCATAGAGTTGAGGGTCCATTTGTGGGCTCTCTATTCTGTTCCACTGATCTAAGTGCCTGTTTTTGTGCCAGTGCCATACTGTCTTGATGATGACAGCTTTGTAATAGAACTTAAAGTCTGGAATTGTGATGCTGCCAACTTTGGTTTTCTTTTTCAACATTCCTTTGGCTATTCAGGGTCTTTTCTGGCTCCATATAAATTTTAGGATTATTTGTTCCATTTCTTTGAAATAAATTGCTGGTATTTTGATGGGGATTGCATTAAATGTGTNATTGCATTAAATGTGTAGATTGCTCTAGGTAACATAGACATTTTCACAATATTTGTTCTTCCAATCCATGAGCATGGAATGTTTTTCCACTTCTTTGTGTCTTCCTCAATTTCTTTCATGAGTACTTTATAGTTTTCTGAGTACAGATTCTTTGCCTCTTTGGTTAGGTTTATTCCTAGGCATCTTACGGTTTTTGGTGAAATTGTAAATGGAATTGACTCCTTAATTTCTTTTTCTTCTGTTTTGTTGTTGGTATATAAATATGCAATTGATTTCTGTGCATTGCTTTTATATCCTGACACTTTACTGAAATCCTGTATGAGTTCTAGCAGTTTTGGAGTGGA
>LNAC01000376.1:1473275-1557087 GCA_002007465.1 Ailurus styani | reverse complement strand
ATTCTTCTTTAAATGTTTGGTAGAATTCCCCTGGGAAGCCGTCTGGCCCTGGGCTCTTGTTCGTTGGGAGATTTTTGATGACTGCTTCAATCTCCTTACTGGTGATGGGTCTATTCAGGTCTTCAATTTCTTCCTGGTTCAGTTTTGGTAGTTTATATTTCTCTAAGAATGCATCCATTTCTTCCAGATTGTCAAATTTGCTGGTGTAGAGTTGCTCATAATATGTTCTTAGAATTGTTTGTATTTCTTTGGTGTTGGTTGTGATCTCTCCTCTTTCATTCATGATTTTATTAATTTGAGTCTTTTCTCTTTTCTTTTGGATAAGTCTGGCCAGGGGCTTATCAGTCTTTTTAATTCTTTCAAAGAACCAGCTCCTAGTTTCATTGATTTGTTCCACTGTTCTTTTGGTTTCTATTTCATTGATTTCTGCTCTGATCTTTATGATTTCTCTTCTCCTGCTGGGTGTAGCCTTTCTTTGCTGTTCTTTCTCTAGCTTTTGTAGGTGTAGAGTTAGGTTGTGTACTTGAGACCTTTCTTGTTTCTTGAGAAAGGCTTGTATTGCTATATACTTTCCTCTTAGGACTGCTTTTNCTTTCCTCTCAGGACTGCTTTTGCTGTGTCCCAAAGATTTTGAACAGTTGTGCTTTCATTTCATTTGTTCCCATGAATTTTTTAAATTCTTCTTTAATTTCCCTGGTTGACCCATTCATTCTTGAGTAGGGTGTTCTTCAGCCTCCATGTATTTGAGGTCTTTCCAACTTTCCTTTTGTGGTTGAGTTCTAGTTTCAGAGCATTATGGTCTGAAAATATGCAGGGAATGATCCCAATCTTTTGGTACCTGTTGAGACCTGATTTGTGACCCAGAATATGGTCTATTCTGGAGAATGTTCCATGTGCACTAGAGAAGAATGTGTATTCTGTTGTTTTGGGATGGAATGTTCTGAGTATATCTGTGATGTCCAACTCGTCCAGTGTGTAATTTAAAGCCTTTATTTCATTGTTGATCTTTTGGTTCAATGATCTGTCCATTTCAGTAAGGGGGGTGTTCAAGTCCCCTACTAATATTGTATTCTTGTCAATGTGTTTCCTTTATTTTGTTATTAATTGGTTTATATAATTGGCTGCTCCCATGTTAGGGGCATAGATACTTAACAATTGTTAGATCTTCTTGTTGGACAGATCCTTTAAGTGTGATAGAGTGTCCTTCCTCATCTCTTATTATATTCTTTGGCTTAAAATCTAATTTTTTTGATCTAAGGATTGCCACTCCAGCTTTCTTTTGATGTCCATTGGCATGGTAAATTGTATTCCACCTCCTCAGTTTAAATCTGAAGGTGTCTTTGGGTGTACAATGAATTTCTTGTAGACCATATATTGATGGGTCTTTTTATCCATTCTGATACCCTGTGTCTTTTAGTTGGGGCATTTAGTCCATTTACATTCAGGGTAACTATTGAGAGATATGAATTTAGAGCCATTGTATTGCCTGTAAGTTGACTGTTACTGTATATTGTGTCTCCTCCTTTCGNATGTTTCTTTTAGGCTCTCTTTGCTTAGAGGACCCCTTTCGATATTTCCTGTAGGGCTGGCTTGGTGTTTACAAATTCCTTTAGTTTTCGTTTGTCCTGGAATATTTTTATCTCTCCTTGCTGGGTATAGTATTCTTGGCTGCATATTTTTCTCGTTTAGTGCTCTGAATATATCATGCCAGTTCTTTCTGGCCTGCCAGGTCTCTGTGGATAGGTCTGCTGTCAGTCTAATATTTCTACCATTGTATGTTATAGACCTCTTGTCCAGAGCTGCTTTCAGGATTTTCTCTTTGTCACTAAGACTTGTAAGTTTTTCTATGAGATGACAGGGTGTGGACCTATTTTTATTGATTTTTGAGGGGGGTTCTCTTTGCCTCCTGGATTTTGATGCTTGTTCCCTTCGCCAAATTAGGGAAATTCTGTACTATAATTTGCTCCCATATACCTTCTGCCTCCCACTTTTTCTTTTCTTCTTCTGGGATCCGAATTATTCTAATATTGTTTCTTCTTATGGTATCACTTATCTCTTGAATTCTCCCCCTCATGGTTCAGTACTTGTCTGTCTTTCTTTACTCTGCTTCTTTATTCTCTGTCATTTGGTCTTCTAAATCACTAATTCTCTCTTCTGCCTCATTTTTCCTAGCAGTAAGAGCCTCCATTTTTTATTGCACCTCATTAATAGCTTTTTTTATTTCAACTTGATTAGATTTTAGTTCTTTTATTTCTCCAGAAATGGTTTTTATTTCTCTAGAGAGGGATTCTCATTATCTTCCATGCTTTTTTCAAGCCCAGCCAGCACCTTGATAATCATAATTCTGAACTCTAGTTCTGAGATATTACTAATGTCCACATTGATTAGGTCCCTAGCCCTCGTTACTGCCTCTTGTTCTTTTTTTTGTGTGTGTGGTGTTTTTTTCCACCTTGTCATTTTACACAGATAAGAATATATGGATGAGAGAACAAAATACTAAAGTGTAGAAATGACCCCAGAAAAATATACACTAACCTAATCAGACGAGACCTGAAAGTGGGGGGAGAAGAAAGAGGGAAAAAAAACAACAAAACAAAAACAAAAAAATAAAACCCTATATCTTTCTATATATATATCTATATCTATATTATCTATTTCTGTTTCTGTATCTCTGTCTCTGACTCTATCTCTGTATCTATCTCTATCTCTATCTATTAGACTGATGAGTTGAACAGACCCTATATGTATACAAAAAAATAAGGTTAAATACAGTGAAGGGATAAAATAAGACTATAGCAATGAAAGTTAAAAAAGATTAAAAAGTGTTGATAAAATATAATAGTTAAAAAACATTAAAATAGGAAAGAGGAAAAAATTTAATGGAATAAAGTAAGAAAAAAATTCAAAGAATTTAACTTTGAACGACTAAAGGATCATGGGAGAAAAGCCATGAATTCTCTGTGTTGCTTTCCCCTAGCTCTGTAGTTCCATAATTCTCAGTGATCTGTGAACTTGGTCTTAGTTGGATATTCTTGCTGATCTTCTGGGGGAGGGGCCTGTTGCTGTCATTCTCACGTGTCTTTGCCTGAGGCAGAATTGCTCCACCCTTGTCAGGGGCCAGGCTAAGTAATGAGCTCAGGTTCACTTTCAGGAGCTTTTGTTCCCTGACCGCTTTCTGTACAGCTTTGGAGGATGGGACTGAAAATGCGGCCTCCTACTCTCTGACCCAGAGGAGCCGAGAGCTCAGGACCTCACTTCTCAGTGCGTTCTCAGAGAAAAGCAGTCAGTCCCTCCTGTCTTCCTGGTCTCCCACCGCACTCCAAGCTCACCCGGCCTGTGCCCGAGCGTTTCTGTGCCTGGCGTGTGGCCTGTTTAGAATCTCCAAACCAGCAGATTCCTGCAGCCACTCCCGCACTGCTCCTCCCGGAGGAGGAAGGAGGGGCTCTCTCCAGATCTGCCACCCATGGGGTCCCCGCTCAAAGAGCAGTGGCCTGACTGTGCTTTGGATCTCGGCCCAAGGTAACATCGACCTGAGAGACACCTTCTCAGCTTGGCTCTGTCTCTCCCATCAGCTTCTCTCTGATACCTGGGAGCTCTGTCGGACTCAGATACCTCTGGTCTTTTTGTGTCCCCCTGCGTCCTCAGACCACACTGTCCCCTCTGGGGTGATGTCCCTCAGTGGAGCCGACTTCTAAAAGTTCTGATTTTGTGCTCCACTGCTCTCTCACTTGCCAGGAGCTGGCGCCTCCCCCCAGGGTCTGTCTTCCCTTCACTTCAGATGCACTTCTCCGCAAGCCCTACCTTCCAGAAAGTGGTCGATTTTCTGTTCCTAGAATTGCTGCTCTTCTTTCCTTTGGTCTCCTGTTGAATTTGTAGGTGTTCAGAATGGTTTGATAAGTATCTGGGTGAATTTCTGGGAACTGATGATAATCAGTCTCCTACTTCTCCGCCATCTTGCTCCTCCTCCACGACAGGTGTACTTTTTAGTCCCCATCACCTATCAGTATTACAAACAATAGTAAGGATTCTTTTAAAATAGGAGTGCATGTAAAATGGAAAAGGTTGATGGCAGAATTCATTCATTAATGCAACAGTTACTGATTTAGCATCTATTTTGTACCAGGCATTGTTCCAGGAGCAAGGGCTATGGCGATAAATAAAAATCCTTGCTGTCAGGAAGCTTAATTTCATCTGTGTGAGATAGACATTATATAAAATAACCAAATTATAATGTTTGTTACATTTAGGAACTAGACAGATAAAAACAGGGAGAAAGAATAGAAATTGGGGAGAAGTGTAATTTTCAGTAGGGTCATCAGGGAAGACCTGCAGAAGATGAGGGAGCCAGCCATATTTGATATTTGAGGGAAGGACATTGCAGAAATTCACAGCAAGTACAGAGATTCAGAAGTGGGGACCCATATAGTATATTTGAGGAGCACAGCAAGGAAGCCAGAGGTTCTCGGGAGAGTTAAGAGAAATACAGAGTAGATGGTAATGAGGTCAAAGAAATAAGGAGATTGGGGATCAGTAGATTTCCTAGATCCATGCTGGTCAATAGAAAAATAAGGTAAGCCACATATGTAATTGAAATTTATGTCATCACATCTTTTTTTTTAAAGATTTTTATTTATTTATTTATTTGACAGAGAGCGAGAGAGAGAGAGAGAGAGAGAGATCACAAGTAGGCAGAGAGAGAGGGGGAAGCAGGCTCCTGGCTGAGCAGGGAGCCCGATGCGGGCCTTGATCCCAGGACCCTGAGACCACACAACCTGAGCTGAAGGCAGAGGCTTTAACCCACTGAGCCACCCAGGTGCCCTAAAAATAGTTTTATGTTTTACAGCAGTTGTAGGTTCTCAGCAAACTTGAGTAGAAGGTACAGAGATAGAATAATTTTTTGAGCTAAGTCTCTGAAATTTGGTATATATTGTACACTTAAAGCACATCTAAATTCCCCTTATAGCATTTCAGGTTCTCAGTAGCCACATGGGAAGATATCTACCCTATCTACAACAGATCTACACCCCTCGCAGCACACAGTAATGACTTTGGCTTTGCTGTGAATAAATTGGGAAGCAAGAGAAGAGTTTTGACTGCAACAGTGACATATTATGACTTGGGTTTCAGTAGGATCCCAGAATATGACTTCAGTTTTCATAGCGTCTGCCTTGTTGAGAATTTACAGGGAAGAGAATGTCTCCTCACGTGCCCTGGACTCTTTTGACTTTGGACAAACTCTCATCAAAGAGAAAAACTGAATTTAGTAAGTGGACCTGGTTTTGGGAACGAGTGTAATAGTAGTTCTCCCAAAACTGTCTTTGAACAGGCTATAAATGAGACTGTGTCTCATTTTCTGTGTCTTTTTCCTACACATGGGGATCTCTTGTTCCCTCTCATGGATTGTGAGATCATCAAGGCAAGGCACACAATATATCTGTCTTTAATCCTAATGCCCAGTAGCCTTGTTGGAAGTTGGTAAGCCTTCAATAAATATGTGTTAAATTGAAAGCAAAAAAAAAACAAACAAACAAACAGCTAAATGTCCCCAAAATGGGAACAACACAAATGTCCACCAGTAGAGATATATATTTAAACAGTTCAATAATCTACAGCCAGGAGATCAAACAAATTAAGCTATATACCACATGGTTGATTACTGTAAATATTATGCTGAGTGAAAGAGACAAGACACAGAAGAGTATATAGCATATCATTCCATATACTCAGCATTCAATATAGGTGACATAATTGAAGTTGACAGGATACTGGTTATGCTTAGAGGTAGTGACTACAAGGGACAAGAGGGGCTTCTGGGCTTCTGATAGCATTCTATTTTTCTGGTCATTTGTATACTTTATAAAAATATCTTGACTATACAACAGTCATAGGTGTACTTTCATATATATATGTATGATATGTATATACATATGTACTTTTGTGTATGTGTATGTGTATATATATATTTGTACCTATGTGTGTGTGTGTATATATATATATAAGCTTTGTACTTGTGTGTGTGTATATATTCATTTGAAAGCTTACATACACACTCTTCTATTTCTATCTATTCCCTATAAGGGGAATTTAGATATGCTTTTAGTATACAATATACACCAGATATTTATACACACACACACACACACACACATATGAGAAAGTACACTTATGTATATGTGTGTGTGTGTGTGTATATTCAATTAAAAGCTTACATACAGGAGATCTGTCTCTCTCAATAAACAACAAAACATTATAAATTACCTGAGCTGCAGACCATTTTGTTCAACTGTGTTATGATTCAATATGTAAGAATTTATGGCTAATTGGAAAACATACAGTATATACGTTTTTATAATTGAAAAATTCCACTAGTACAACATATGTGAGGTATTTTAACTCAGTTTTCCTCAAAAAAGACTGTGAATCAAAATTTGGAAAATGTTTTTAACATGTAAAAACTTAGTGTTCTTTTTATTCCCTTGCTTTTACTTTTACCGTACTATTTCCCAGAAAGGGGTATTTTATTTTAAGCATTTTAAAGCAGGCAACCTCACATTATATACTTATTCTAGTGCAGTGGCTCTCACCCCGGGGCAGTTTTGCTCCCAAGGGAATATATGGTAGTGCCTTAAGACATTTCTGCTTGTCACAGTTGGGGGAAAATGGTACTGGCATCTAATGGGGAAAGGTCAGGGATACTGCTAAGCCTCCTCCAAGGCAGAGGACAGCCCTGCACAACTAAGAATTCTCTATCCCGAAATGTTAGTAGCACTGAGGTGGGAAAAGCAGTGGAAAACATTGCTCTCATTTAATAACATAATGTTGGAATTTTAAAATTAGAAGCTTTTTCTTTGCCAGTTTAACCTCTTACATTTAAGAGGTTTTGGAGATACTGAGGTTGCTTTGTTCAAAGTAAATGAATTTTCTTTAAAAATTGTGTATTGTTAACATCTTTTACGTTGCTTATTTTCTTAAAAGTGTTACCACAATTTGTTTTTGTTTCTGAGTTTTCTTTAAAAAAAAAAGAAGAAAGAAAAGTTTGAGAAATATGATGTTTATAACAGTTTTATTCTTATTTCTCCAGACTAGAGGAACAAAAGAATATCTTGTCGGAATTTCAAAGAGATGTAAATGAATTTGTTTTATGGTTGGATGAAGCAGATACCATTGTTAGTATTCCACTTGAACCTGGAAATGAGCAGCAGCTAAAAGAAAAGCTTGAACAAGTCAAGGTAATTTTGTTTTTTAAAAACCCCCAAGACCTACTTGTATAAAGAGTATATGAATCTATTTTTATTTAAGGTATTTAATTATTGTTTTCCTACCCATCAGGTTATTGATAATTCCTCACTAGATTTCCTCAAAACTTTATATTTTTTATTTTTTTATTTTTTTAAAAGATTTTATTTATTTATTTAACAGAGCGGGACAGCATAAGCAGGCAGAGCAGCAGAGGGAGAGGGAGAAGCAGCCTCCCCACTGAGCAGGGAGCCTGATGTGGGACTTGATCCCAGAACCCTGGGATCAGGACCTGAGCCAAAGGCAGTCGCTTAACCAACTGAGCCATCCAGGCACCCCAAAAACTTTATATTGTTCTAACCCAGTGTTTCCCAGCGAGTATATTTTTTGTAAAAAGTGTGTGTGAGTGTGTGTGAGAGAGAGAGAGAGACAGTATTTTGAAAACTAATTTGAAATTGATCTTAGACATATTGGAGAATTTTACAACTCCAAATTATTTCAAAAACTGGAGGGAATTTATAGAAATGAATCCCATTTCTTAGGAAGGATCTTAATTGCCAAATCAATCTCACTATTTCAGCCTCTAATTAGAGGTGTTCAATTCGCCTGAAACAGTGTTTGTCTGAGAGTGGTTGGGGGGTGTGTGGTATTGGTTCACATTCTATACTGGTTGAATTTACATCCAGCCTATTCGAGTGGCTTTTCATGCCTTCCTACTGTGATGTTGGCTTATTACTGATTACCTCACCTGGCTGACTGACATGCACTGATTTTGCAGTTGGATTAACTTTCCTGGTTTTAGTTTTAGGAAAGAAACTTATTTGAATCTGTTTTACTGTAATTCTTGAACCGAAGGTGAAAAGGAAAGGGGAATTAACATTTAATCATTTTCTATTTTGTGCTAAGTATTAGGTGTACTTACATCTGCTATTTATTTAATCTTAATATAAAACTTTCAGAATGGTCACTGTTATCCTCATTTTACAAGGTCATATAAGCAATGGGAAATGGAATTGCTCCTTTTTCAATGATTCAGTTGGTCTGTACATGCAAATTAGACTCCAATGTCAACCACTTATTTCTATGAAACAAGAAATTTGTACCTGAACAGAGGATTAAGTATAAAAATAAAATTAACGCTTAGTTCAGTAAACAAATATTGAGCACCTACTCTATGTCAGATATGATGAAAAAAAACTACCAAATTTTGGATTTATGATTCATTTGAAGATGGGTATATCATAGAAAAATGAACCCAGTCTGTTCTTGAAAATTAATCTTTCCTAAATGTACTGAGTGTTTTATATAGCAATGTAATTGATAACTCATTTAAGAGATATGTTTAGTGGTATTTACTTATTAATAAATATGCATTGATTTTCTTTTTTCCCTTAAACAATCTAGACCAGCACTGTCCAACATAACGTTCTATAATGATGGTAATGCTCTTTATTGTCTATTGCAGTAGCCACAAGTTGTGTGTGCCTTTTGAGTACTTGAAAGGTAGTGTGAGCAGGGAACTGACTTTTTTATGTTACTGAAATTTAATTAATTTAAATTTAAGTAGCCTCATGTGGCTAGTGATACTATATTGGACACTGTAGCTCTAGATGACACAGATAAATAAAGGACAGTTATTAACAACCACAGTGGTTTTGTAGGTCTTGAGAAAGGGCATTTATAAATAGAAAACTGAATGAATAAAAGAAATTCAGGGATGTGGGGAAGTAAAAAATAAGGGATCTTGAATGAAACTGCCCAAGTTGGAATCACAGCTCCGTTGCTTGCAACTTTTGTGTCCTTGGAATTGGTACTTGTTGGGATGTAATCTCTCTGTCTCCGCTTCCTTCTGTATAAGAAGAAGATAATAGGATCTACCTCACAGATTTATATTATCTCAATTAATTTTATATAATATGTGATGAGGTTAACCCAGTGCCTCGTACCTGGCATGGTCTCAATGGTAATTAGCTCTCAGTATGATAATGCAATTTCTTACTCGGTAATTAATTATATCATGGATGCTTAATACCTGAGAGAGTGATGAATTTACCCACATTGCTCTATTTCTGACAGAGATGTGTTTTTCAAACTCTTAACAATGTTTGGGGTGTTATTTTGGAGCTCATGATACCACGTGATACTTTTTTCTTGAAAAGAATCTCTAAAAGATAAGGTATTCTGGTACTTTCTAGGATCGGTTCATCTCTTTGGGAGTAGGTGCTCCAGTCCATCAGTTCTGCGCTCTGTAGAAAGTGGTTGGTGTTTGAGGTACCAGTCGGCCTTCAATCAAGTTGCTTCGTTTTGATAGACTAATCAATAGAGACAAAGACGAGATAGTTGGAATTGTGCCGTAATTCGTTTCAAACGTTGTTGCATTTGTCTGTTTCAGTTACTGGTGGAAGAGTTACCCCTGCGCCAGGGAATTCTAAAACAATTAAATGAAACCGGAGGAACAGTGCTTGTAAGTGCTCCCATAAGCCCAGAAGAGCGAGATAAACTTGAAAATAAGCTCAAGAGGACAAATATTCAGTGGATAAAGGTTAGACATTAGCCATCTCTGTTGTCATATGTGTTAAATGTTGCCAGTGTTTATATTTGTTTTGTTTCATGGATGTTTTCTTGCTGGGGTTGGGGGAGGGGAACTGGTATGTGGATTGGTGTGTTTTTTAACCTGACCATTTGGTTTGGTTCCGTGATTCATTATGGATGGATAGAAGGGTGATGGTAGATGGTAATACATTAATGACCAACAGCCAAAATATATACCATTGTTACTTTGCATGAGTTATGCTAAAGAATTAGACTGCAAAAGGGATGAAGGAATTCAGCCTTCAGGTGTATACTGATGGGATTTAAACAAGATGGAGTCGGTCCCCTTCAACAAGTATTATAAATCAAAATTACTTATCCTTACTCATAGCATAGACTTAACCAGTGATTGATGTGGAAGGTGTTTTATGTATTTGTTTATTTGTTTACTTTGTTACTTAGTCACCTAACTTGTGAGTCTTTATCTTTCTACCTTGGACACTTTATAAATCTAATATTTTTAAATATCAAGTTAATATATACTTATTCTTTAAAACCAGGGGCACATATAAATTTATCATGAAAACAACATCAGTCCATCAAAAGGCAGTTCTTTTCCCAGTTCTTTTCTCCTGTGACAACTTTGTCATAAATCACATGAACATACATATGAATCTGCTTCTGCATTCTCTTTTCTCTTCCTTTTGACTGTGTCTGTCCTTCAACTGTTACCACACTGGCTTAATAAGAATCATTTTTAATAGCTTTCCTGAGACATAATTCATATACCATACAGTGCACTCATTTTAAAGTGTATAATTCACTAAATTGGGTGTATCTGTTTTTGTTTATATTGTGGTAAAAAGGATATAACATAAAATTTTTCATTTTCATGATTTTTAAGTGTACAATTCAGTGTCATGTATTACATTCACAATGTGCAACCATGACCATTACCTATGCGTGAAACATTTGCATCCCTCCAGACAGAAATTCTATAATCATCAGGCAGTAACTCCACATCCTGCTATCCGCCCACATAATCTCTAGTCTACTCTGTCTCTATGAATTTGCCTATTCTAGAAGTTCATAAAGGAGACTGATACTCTATCTGTCCCTTTGTGTGTAAATCATTTCACTTAGCATAATGTTTTCAAGATTCATCCTCATTCTAGCAGGTATCAGAATACCATTCCTTTTTATATTATATGGATATATGCAATTGTTTTGTCTAAGTTTTGGGGATCTGCTAATTTAAAGCTTCCAACTTTCTTCTTCTTAGTCCTCATTGTCTTTGCTAGTTTTTGTTCTTTGCTTTAGCAAATACATTTTAGAACTGACTTGTCAATTTTCACCAAAGCCTGCCGGGGTAGTGATTGGAATTGTGTTGAATTTGTAGATCAGTTAACATGTTTACACTAGTGAATCCGCTAATCTGTGAAAATGATATATCCCTTCATTTATTTAGGTCTTTTTGAATGCTTTTCTCACCATATTTTGCAGTGTTCAGTCCAGAGGACCTGCACATCTTTTATTAGATCTCATCCTCAATATTTGACATTTTGATCCTATTTAATAAATGGATTCATTTTGAATTTTATTTTCTCTTTATTCTTGGTGTATAAAAATATAATAGGCTTTTGTGTAATACACACGTATTCATTGTCCTTGCTAAATTCACTTATTAATATTAATAGTTTTCAGAATCTTTTGCATTTTTTATGTGCACAGTTATGTCATCAAACAGAGGTAGTTTCTGTCTTTTCAGTGCCTCGAATTTTATTTATTTTTTTGCATAGACTAGGACTTCCAATACAATGTTTAATAGAAGTGGAAATAATGAGAAACCTTGGTTCATTTCCTGTCTCAGGTAGAAAGCTTTCAATAATTTATCATTAAATATTATGTTTGTCATGGGACATTTTATAGGTTCTTTTAATCAAATTAAGGAATTTCTCCTTATTCCAAGTTCATGTTTTTATTATGAACAGGTATTGAATATATTCAAATGATTTTTCTGTATTTATTGAGCATACGATTTTTCTCCTTTGTGTGAGTGTGGTAAACTACAGCCACTGGTTCTCTATGTGAAGCTATTCTGGGATTCCTAAAAGAAATCATACTGGGCATGAGGTCTTACCCTTCTTATAGATTGCTGGATTCATTCTCTAATATGTTGTTTAGGATTTTTATATTGTTGTTCATGACAGAAAATCATCTGTAATTTTTTATAGTATCTTTCTCAAGTGTTGATAGCAATGTTAGACTAGTCATAAAAATAAGTTGAAAAGTACACTCTTTTTTCTGGAAAAAATTGTTGCAGATTGGTATTATTTCTTTCCAAGATGTTTCAGAGAATTCAATTGTAAATCTATCTGATGATGAAGTCATTTTTTTGTGGGAAAGTTTTTGATGATTGATTCAATTTCTTTAATAGATAAAGGGATGGTGAGATTTTTCATTTCTATGAGAGTAAGATTTTGTAAGTTGTGTCGTTCAAAGAATTTGTATATTTCCTTGTCATTTTCTTTGTAGACTTTATTCATACACCCAGTGGTCTTCTCTATATTTATGTATAAGAATAAGAAATAGACTATGGGTGCATCTTGTTGGCTGAGATATTTTGCTTTGTGTGCTAAGGCAGAGAGTTGACCCTCTTGCTAAAAGATATCTTCAAATTCTGTACTGCAGTGGGCTTTATTCTGAGATGCCCACAATGACTGCTGATAAGAACCACACACTTCTTATCTGTCTTGATTCATATTTATTTTTGCTTGTAAGTAAATGTTAAGGGAAGACCATTCATTGTGGTAGTTTTGAGCTAGGGGTAAAGTTCCATCTACAAACTTTACGTGCCCAAACTTTAAGTCACTTCTTAGCCCCAGCCATCATGGCATTTTCCCTCTAGTCTCCAGATTCTGCCAAGATCAGATCCCCCTACACCTAAGGCTACTTCTCCCTTACTTTATATGTATTCATGTAGCTCTACTCATATGGGTTTTGACCTTCCAAAAATGTTTTCAAACCTCACATCCATTTTTGACCACAGTTCTACTCCTTTATTGAGCATTTTAATATCTGTTAATTTTGTTCCATCCAGAATATAAAGCAAACTGTAATCCTTTAAACCAGGGGCAAGTCCAAGCCAAGAAGATAATGCTGAACTATAATTTTCACACAATATAAAATGCCTTATTTCAAAATTGGCACAGTTATTTCTTAAAAGTTGCTTGTTGTTTATCAGCACCCAACTAAATTGATAGGTGTGGTTAAAGTTATACTAAGAAAAGTTTCTGTATGTAGATGATGGGAAAGAATAGTAGAGATTTCACTGTCAGGGCATGGTGTCCAATGTGGTGGGATGGGAAGATCCTTAAATCACCTTCTGCCATGGACACATTGAATATACAGCTACATATAAAATAGTTCCCTCTGAAAAACACCTGAAAATTAGCTGAACAGTTCCTCCACAACAAAGGATAGAAGTGTCACATCAGGACAGGTAAGACACGCAGAGACACTGTCTCTCCAAAAACATCACCACTGGTGCGGCATCCCACAATCAGGATGGATTTCACAGAACTGGAACTTCTACCTGAGGAGAAAGGGGTTCATTCAGACACCTAAACCCATGGGACTTACACTGGAGAGATGAGCCCCCAAAACATCTAGCTTGGAAAAACAATGGGTCTTACATCAAGGAGCTACCCAAAGGGCTGTAGGGAACTGAAATACTGCTCTTAAAGGGCTCAAACACAAACTCACTTGCCCCAGGACTCAGCACAATGGCAACAGTTTGGAAAATGCTTAGAGTGTGAAGGAGACCCATTTGCTAATCTTCAAGAATCAGCTAGAGGGGCATCGATTGGCTTGGAATCTCTCCCAGATGGAAGTGCTGGTGGTTGCCACTTTTGCACTCTCCCTTTTTAGCACAGGCAGGCTTACATAGTTCCTGACATCTTTGACTACCCTACTAGAGCCAGGAGGGTACCCTGCTACCTACCAAAGCCATGGGCAACACGTGTTTCCTGCACTCTCCCACTCCCTTGCCAAATCCAGCAGATGTGCCTCATCCCTCTGCTCTCCAGCTACCTTGCTAAAGTCAGCAGGTATACACCAGCCACACAAGGAACGCTCCTTGGATTCCCTAACTTTGGTGGCCAGGAAAACTTGTATTCCTGAGTCCCTTGGGATTGTAACAATCAGGGAGGTCGGTTCTTTTAGCAGGCTGTCATCCCCAGGGCACAGTATAGACAGCAGACTGAAATACACCCTAGTCTTTCTTCAAGAAAGGTTATTTTCCTAGAGCTTCAGCCTGAGGGACAGGCTCCAGTTTTGCTACAAGTGTAGAGGGTACAGATGGGCTTTTAGGGAAGGTAGGTCGGGGATACCATCTTTGTCCTTTTTCACAATCTCACTATACCTCACCAGTATATCTCAGAAATGACTTGATATGCTTATCTGGTGCCATTTTTTTATAACTGTCACCCAGGGGACACTTCTGGATCTCCTGGTCTGGATGACATCAGGATTCATGACTGTGGCCCCATAGGACAGTATATATTTGCATACTTTAAAAGCTGCATCCTGAGAGCCTGGCTCCTAATCAGCCTAAAACTAAGAGCTGACTGAGATCCCTCTCTTGGGAACAGTAATAGGTCTTGGCACATTCTCAATGACTGCAACCTGTCAAGAATCAGGCTGCAGAGACAATTGTAGAGATTCAAGAAACAATCAAGAGCTAGGGCAGGGTTGAATGACAAGGTTCATCTTCTGTACAAGGTCATTCCTTCAAGGCTGAGAGGGGTAGCCATTTCTCCTAATCCAAAAAAAAAAAAGCATTAAAAGTCATGTAACATGAGGAAATAGAAGAATATGTTCCAAAGGAAAGAATAAGGTAAAATCTCAGGGAAAAAAAAGTGAAATGGAATTAAGTAATTTACCTCTTAAAGAGTTTGAAGGAGTAGTGATAAATTTGCTTGCCAAACGTGGAAGAATGGATGAATGTGGTGAGAACTTCCACAAAGAGATAAAAGATATAAGTAACAAACAGAAGTCACAGAGCTGCAGAGAACAAAAACAGAACTGAAAAGCACACTAGAGGCATTTAACAGCAGATAAGACAAAACAGAAGAAAGAATGAGTGAGCTAACATACAGTGCAGTGGACCTCACCCAAGCAGAGTGGTGTATAGAAAAAAATCTTAAGAAGTTAATTTAGCTTAAGGCACCTTGAAACAGTATCAAGTAGAATAGCATTCACATTATAGGGGTCCAGAAGAAAAGAGAAAGTGGCAGAAAAATTATTTTAAGAAATAATGGCAGAAAACTAACCTAACCTGAAGGAGGATATAAACATCCAGATCCAGGAATCTGAGAGTTAAAAATAAAATGACTTAAAGATATTCACAATAAGACACATTATAATTAAAATGTCAAAAGTAAAGATAGAGACAGAATCTTAAAAGCAACAAGAAAAAAAATGTGTTATGTACAAGGGAACTACCATAAAAATCTCAGCAAATTTTTCAGCAGAAACTTCGCAGACCAGAAGAAAGAGGTATGAGATATTCAAAATGCTGAGAGAAAAAAACTTCCAAATAAGAATACCTTACCTGGAAAGGTCATCATGGAGAATTGAAGGAGAAATAAAGAGTTTCCACATAAGCAGAAACTAAAGGCATTCATCAACATTAAACTGACCTTATGAAAAAATAATTCTTCAATCTGAAAACAAAGAGCACCAATTAGTAACAAGAAAGTATGAAAGTACAAATCTCACTGGTAATGGTAAATATATAGGAAAGGTAATAGAATAATCACTTATAAAGCCAGCATGAAAGTTAAAAGAAAAAAGTAGTAATAATTAAAACTGCAATAATTATTTAAAGGATATATAAAAGATGTAAAATGTGACAACAAAAACATAAAATGGGAGTGTGCATTCATATTTAAGTTGTTATCAGCTTAAAATAGACAGTTAGATATATAGGATGTTGTGAAAGCCCCCATGTAACCACAAAGAAAGCAACTATAGCAGATACACGAAAGGTAATGAGAGAAGAATCTAAACATAACATTAAAGAAAGGCATCAAACCACAATGGAATAGAGTAAGAAAGGAACAGAGAAGAACTACAAAAAATTGGAAAACAATTAACAAAATGACAATAAGTACATACCTATCAATAATTACTTTAAATGTAAATAGACTAAATGCTCCAATCAAAAGATATGGAGTAGCTGAATAGATAAATAAAAACGAGACCCATATATATGCTGTCTAAAAGAGACTCACCTAAGATGTAAAAATACACTGAGACTGAAAGTGAAGAGGTGGAAAACAATATTTTATGCTAATGGAAACGAGAAGAAAGCTGGGATAACTATACTTACCGGGAAAAAAAAAAGAGACTTTAAAATGAAGATTGTAGTAAAAGACAAATAAGGGCATTAAATGGTGGTAAAGGAGTCAGTTCAATAAGAGGATATAACATGACCAAATACGTATGCATGCAGCATACTTAGCACTTAAGGATATAGAGCAAACATTAACAGACCTAAAGGAAGAAATAGATAGCAATACAGAATACAATAACAGGGAATTTTAATACCCTACTTACACCAGTGAATAGGTCATCAAGACAGAAAATTAGTAAGGAAACATTGGCCTTAACACATCAGACTGACAGACTTAATAGATATATACAGAATATTCCATCCAAAGCAGCAAGTTGTATATTCTCAAGAGCACATGGGACATTCTTCAGGGTAGATCACATGTTAGGTGCTTAAGTGAGTCAAGTCTTAATAAATTTAGGAAGACTGAAATCTAAAAAGCATATTTTCCACCACAATGGTATGAAACAAGAAAGCAATTACAGGAAGAAAAATGGAAAAATCACAAATATATGGTGATTAGACAATATTCTCCATAACCAATGGGTCAATGAAGAAATCAAAAAATACTTTTGGACAAATTACAATAGAGACATAACAATCCAAAGTCTATGGGATGTAGCAAAAGCAGTTCTAAGAGGGATGTTCATAGTGATACAGTTTTACCTCATTCAAACTCATTTTATGAGGCCACCATTACCCTGATACCAAAACCAGATAAGGATATCACATATATAAAGGATGGAAGGAAGGAAGGTGGGAAGAGAGTGAGGGAGGGAAGAAAGGGCAAGGTAAAGAGAAGAAATCACAGGCCAATATTCCTAATGAACGTATATGCAAAAATCCCCCCAAAATATTAGCAAACTTAATTAAACAATACATTAAAATTATCATATACCATAATCAAGTGGGATTTATTTCAGGCATGAAAGAATATTTCTATATCCACAAATCAATGTGATACAACACATTAACAAAATGAAGCATAAGAATTACATGATCATCTCAATAGATGGGGGAAAAGCATTTGACAGAATTCACCATCCATTTATGACCAAAAACTCTCAACAAAGTGGGTATAGATGAAACATACCTCAACATAATAAAAGCCAAATATCACAAGTGCACAGCTAACAGCATACTCAATGGTGAAAAGCTGAAAGCTTTTTCTCTAAGATCAGGACCAAGACAAGGATGTCTATACTCTTGCCACTTTTATTCAACATAGTATCAGGTGTCTTAGCCATAGCAGTTAAGCAGGAAAATGAAGTAAAAGGAATTCAAAGTAGAAAGGAAGAAATAAAATTGTCACTATTTTTGGACAACATGATTTTATATAGAATTTATATTTATTTTCTATATATAATTTATAGAGAAAACTCTGAAGACTACCCTAAAACTGTTAGAACTAAGAAACAAATAAACTTGCAGGGTACAAAATCAATCTACAAAAATCTGTTGCATTTGTATATACTAACAATGAACTGGCAGAGAAATTTAAAAAACAGTTCCATTTACAATTTCATTAAAAAGAATGAAGTACCTAATAATAAATTTAACCAAGGAAGTGAAAAACATTTGCTCTGAAAACTATAAAATATTAATTCAGGATACTGAAGAAGACATAAATGGAAAGATATTCCATGCTCATGGATTGGGGAAATTAATTTTGTTAAAATATACTACCCAAAGCAATCTACAGATTCATTAAAATCCCTGTCAAAATTCCAGTGACATTTTCACCAAAATATCAGAAACAAACCAAAAATTTCTATGAAACCACACAAGAGCTCCAATAAATAGCCAAAACAATCTTGAGGAAGAAAAACAAAACCAGAGACATTATGCTCCCTGATTTCAAATTATATTACGTAGATACATTAATCAAAATACAGGGTAATGGTATAAAAATAGACAGAAGAACGGAACAGAATAGAAAGCCCAGAAATAAACGCTTGTATATATTGTCAATTTACAAAAATTTACAACAGAGCAATGGGAAAGGACAGTCTTTTCAATGAATGATGTTAGAAAAACTGGATAGCCACATGCAAAAGAATGAAACTGTACCACTACCTTACAACATACATAAAAATTTACTCAGAATGGATCAAAAACTTGAAAATGGGGCTTGAAATCATAAAACTTCTAAAAGAAAATATGAGCCTGAAGTTCCTTAACACAGGTCTTGACGATGATTTTTTGGATCTAACTCCCAAAGCAAAGGCAACAAAAGCAAAAATAAACAAATGGGACTACATCAAACTAAAAAGCTTCTGGACAGCAAAGGCAACCCCCAACAAAATGAAAACGCATCCTACCAAATGGGAAAAAATATTTTCAATTCCTAAATTCAGTAAGAGGTTAATATCCTAAATATATAAAGAATTCCAGCGGGATGCCTGGGTGGCTCAGTCGTTAAGCATATGCCTTTGGCTCAGGTCATGATCCTAGGGTCCTGGGATCAAGCCCTGCATTGGGCTCCCCACTCAGCAGGAAGCCTGCTTCTCCCTCTCCCACTCCCCCTGCTTCTGTTCCCTCTCTCGCTGTCTCTCTCTCTGTCAAGTAAATAAATATTAAAAAAAAATTTTATAATGACAGAGGACTTGAACATTTTTCTAAAGACATACAGATATCTGACAGGCAAGTGAAAAGATGCTCAGCAACACTAATCATCAGGAAAATGAAAAGCAAAACCACAATGAGAGACCAACTCATTTATATTAAAATAGCTATTATCAAAAAGACAAGAAATAAGTGTTGAACAAGATGTGGAGAAAAGGGAACCCTAATGCCATGTTGGTAAGAATGTGAACTAGGGCATCCACTATGGAAAATAATATGGAAGCTCTTCAGAAAAAAAATTTTAAAATGCCATCTGATCTACCATCTACTTCTGGGTATGTATCTGAAGAAAATGAAAACACTAAATCAAAAATACATATACACCCCTTTGTTTATTGCAGCGTTATTTACTGAAGTCAAGATATGGAAAAAAACTAAGTGTCCATCAATTGATGAATGGTTGAAGATATGGTGTGTGTGTGTGTGTGTGTGTGTGTGTGTGTATATATATATATATATATATATATATATATAGAGAGAGAGAGAGAGAGAGAGAGAGGAATGCTAGTCAGCCATTAAAAGAGAATGAAATCTTGCCATTTGTGACAATATGGGTGGACCTGGAAAGAACTGGGCTCAGCAAGATGAGACAAAGAAAGACAAGTACTGCATGATTTCATTTATAAGTGTCATCTGAAAAAACTAACAAAACCCATGGGAAGAAAACGAGGAGAAAGGCCCCCAGATGTTTCAGATCTCAGTACGTCTTGGTACACAAAAGGAACACAAAAATTGCTTTTGTAGAAAATGTGAAGAGAACTTTTTTAAACCTTGAAACAGTGATTCCTGGGTGGCTCGGTCAGTTAAGCATCTGCCTTCAGGTCAGGTCATGATCTCAGGGTTCTAGGATCGAGCCTTGCATCAGGCTCCCTCCTCTGCAGGGAGTCTGCTTCTCCCTCTCCCTCTCCCATTCCCTTCCACTCATGATCTCTCTCTCTTTCTGTCTCTCTCAAATAAATAAAATCCTTAATACAAAACTATGAAACATACAATAGCAGCTTTATAGGACATGGGTCAAGGTTTTATCTGTCTACAGCAGAATAAAAAGTCAAAATTTTTTTATGATACAAAATTAAAGCTATGACTATGAGTACCATCTTGAATTATATTACTACATCATAATATACTATTATGAATAATAAGAGTGAATATTAAGAATGAAAGAATAAGATGAATAAAGTAAAAATTATTTAATTGTCTCTTCTGAGTCCCTATGCCACCCTATCCCTCTTGGTTTAAATTAAGAATAGAAAACAATTCATGCCAGATTTCAGTCAGTACACAAGTCAGCAGTTTTTTAAAAAGTGAAGAAAGATGGTCATGATGATCAAGAGACAGTCTTGATCATGATTAAACCTCAAATTCTCAATCTAGAGAGAAGGAATAATGGGGACCCCTCCCTCTTATTCTCTAGCCCCCTCCTCCATCCAAAGACTATAATGAGTGGTATAATTATAACTAGTAAGTCATGTTGCTGGGATACAAATATGCCAGTTCCTTAACATGCAGCTTCTCCAAAAATTTCATGTAACAATTCTGAGTGGCTGTTACCTTTCTCCCCATTAACTCTAATATACTATATCCTGCATGTTAGCCAATTTAGCAATTGCTTTGGGACCTTTGTGTTTCATTAGTGAATAAAGAAAACAGCGTTTGGAAGTAATATAGTTATTCCTTTACAGGAGTGATGGACACTGTAATGAGTTCATTGCAAAACTATTTTTACTTGTTTTCACCTGGATAGCTTATCTTTATAGCCAAGATGGGAAATGCTCTAAAGGTGAATACAGGCCTTGGTTTAAGTTTATGGCTACCACCACATAAGGATCATGAAGTGAAATCCTTGTTTTTACCTAATGCATATCTTGACCTTTACAGTCTTTAATAATAATGCCTTTAATATCCACAAAATGGGAATGTTTTTAAAGCTGGCTTCTGTGTGTTTTTCTCTCTGAGTGTCTCACTCTGTAATCTGCATACACATGTCTGATATTTATAGCTCCTCATATATCTTTATATGTTCTCTGAACTTCTGTGTGCTGTTTGTGTGTGGGGGGGATTCTCCCTTCCTACCTCTTCCCATCCCTATCACTCTCTTCCTATTTCCATGTTATGTGTGTCTCTGGATATGAATTGGCATCTCTCCACGTCTATCATAAATCTACTTATCTGTGTATATAGATGTCACTGTTGTTCTGCCCAGGTTAGTGTATGTGACTCATTATTTCCTGTTCTCTCTTCTGACTCTTTACCTTCTAATGCCTTCCATCTTCTGTCGTTGTCACTTTGTGTCTGCTTTCTTTATTTGTCATTGTTTTTTTACTCATTATGTGCAGATATTTTTTCAACTACCCATCATTTAGAATCAAAATATGTTTGATCAGGGCGCCTGGGTGGCTCAGTGGGTTAAAGCCTCTGCTTTCGGCTCAGGTCATGATCTCAGCGTCCTGGGATCGAGGCCCGCATCGGGCTCTCTGCTCAGCAGGGAGCCTGCTTCCTCCTCTCCCTGTCTCTCTGCCTGCTTCTCTGCCTACTTGTAATTTCTCTCTGTGTGTCAAATAAATAAATAAAATCTTTAAAAAAAAAAATATGTTTGATCAGTATTTATTTTTGAATCCTATTGTATTCTTCCTATCCTTTATTTAAAGGTGAAATAATGGAACATTAATTCTGTAGACTCATGTGGTTATTCAGATGGAAGGGTACTAATGAAGCTAAATTACTCTCACATCTTCTAGGTTAAAACACTGAATCCTAGAAAGGGTATGTGACTTATTCGAGAACAAATAAAAGTTGATCTAGAATTAATAGGTTTTTTTTAACTTTTTAGTGAAACTCAAGTTATTTCTCTACAGTTAAAATGCTAGAAACATGAAAAAAATACATAGTTTCCCATTTTTCCCCATTGTTCCTTTAAAAATGAAAACTGGAATTTCCTTTTACTTAAAGAAACTGTATGAGAGTTTTTACTTTGCTTTTTGCCTTTTTTGGAAAATTAGGTGCTGTGTTTTCAGATTATTCTCTAGCACCTTCTTTATCCTGGAATATTTGTGATTAGGTAATATAGGAAAACATGTTTATGTTGTTTCAGAATTAGTTACATGTCTACTATATTTGGTGTAAAGTAATTTTACAGATAGTATGTTATACATTCCTATTAGTCATAATAACCTATTTTCACTTTGTTGAATAAATTTAAATTTTTGCATCCTATTTTGCCACTTATGTATAAACAGTAAATTACTATTTTAACTTATTAATGCCTAGATGTTATAAAACAGTACCTACAGAAACTAAAACATTTTATAAACACAAATGAGAAATTTTGCCAAAAAATGAATTTCAGTTAAGTCCATTTTAATAAAAAAATATCTGATCCACTTTACCTAGAAAAAATTTAAGTTTAAAAATATATGTAGGAGCACCTGGGTGGCTCAGTCAGTTAAGCATTGACTCTTGATTTGCACGGGGCTCCACACTGGGTATGGAGCATGCTTAAGATTCTCTCTCTCCCTCTCTAAAATATACATATGTGTATATGTAAAATATATATATATATATATATATATATATATGTAGAAAAGTTTCTCTTAAGATTTTATTCATCCAGGCACCAGGGTGGCTCAGTGGGTTAAAGCCTCTGCTTTCAGCTCAGGTCATGGTCTCAGGGTCCTGGGATTGAGGCCCGCATCAGGCTCTCTGCTCAGCAGGGAGCCTGCTTCCCCCTCTCTCTCTGCCTGCCTCTCTGCCTCCTTGTGATCTCTCTCCCACTGTGAAATAAATAAATAAAATCTTAAAAAAAAAGATTTTATTCATCCATTTGAGAGAAAGAAAGCACATGAGAGGGGGGAGGGTCAGAGGGAGAAGCAGACTTCTTGCTGAGCAGGAAGCCCAATGCGGGACTCAATCCCAGGACTCCAGAATCATGACTTGAGCCAAAGGCAGTCAGTCTCCCACCAACTGAGCCACCCAGGCACCCCAGTAGAAAAGCTTTAATAGAGGAATAATGTGATATTGATCACATGGCTACAGAGGTTATTATTTACAAAATAAACAGTATGAAAGTAAAAATAGACTGAAACTGACAGGCCATCTTCTGCAATATATAAATGACTATATCACAATTTCTAGAGATAGAGTTCCTTTTATATTTACCTCTAATCATGTTACTTCTAACTTTTCGTCAGAGGAGTAAACAGTTTAGATTTGTTCTTTTCATTTGTGTCAAGTAAATGAATGTTTCATCTTTTTCCAAATATATTTGCCATGTACTGCTAGTTATTATTAGTCATTACTACAAATATGGATAGTAAAAAAGAAAAAATTAAATCAAGCTAAGCTTGGCTTTTTCACTCCTTGCTCAGAAATGGACATTTGTTCCAATTGATTAATTTCCTATCAAAGACCATGATTAATAGATTGTTCTAGTTGTTACCAATCAATCCTGTCTCTAATGTGAATTATATTTTTTAACCAAGGAAAAGCATCTTTATAAGAAATATAGGAAAATGGTCTTTGCCTATTTACTATTATAACACATAGCTTGTGATTTCTTGGAAATCCATCATCCTGGAAGTTTCCTTTATGTAGTTAATAATTACATTATAACATTTATTTATTAAATCCTTTATTCACAAAACATCTAATGAGTGACCACTATGTGCCATATGCTGCTCTACTCATAATCAATTCCCACCCTTGCTTTATTTAAAGGACATTCAGAGTCATATGGGCTTGACATTCTATTAATTTATACCTCTTCTAATTTAGAGTTGCTAAATAGATTGAGGATGAGAATTAAGGCGGGGGCGTGGATAGTAGTTTAAAGGTTCTAATATATGCATCCTTGACTTTGCCTCCTGTAATTTCACCCTGAGATGGGAATTCTTAGTAGGTTATGTGTCCTGAGTACATCTCATTTTACTCTGACAGGTCCTGATTTTGTCTGTTATCCCATCATGATTTTTATTTTTTTATTATTATTATTTGCCCCAGGAGTACAGATCTGTGAATCATCAGGCTTACACCTTTCACAGCACTCACCATAGCACAAACCCTCCCCAATGTCCATAACCCATCCACCATATCCCTACCCTCCCACCCCCCAGTAACCCTCAGTTTGTTTCATGACCATCATGATTTTTAATAGCTCCCTCTTTCACTCTCATGAGTGGTCTACTTTATATTAAATGTATGTGTATGTATGTATATATAGTCACCCCAGTTGTGAGAACAAAACATCAGGCCGTCAGTGGTGGGCCTAGCCCAGAACTTAGTGACTATAACTGTTTCTATGCTGATGTTCTTCACAGCAGCAGCACCCTCTTCTTTTGACATGTCAATGAAGTTGAGAAGGTTGGCCTGTCCAAGGAACCCGACTGTTACTATTACAACATGAATTACTCTTTAATGGAAATACATTTGTATTACAAGGTTTTTAACTCTCCAAAATATTGAAATTTCAGGGATTGCCAGGAATGTCAATCAGATATTTTACAAACAAGTAAAAAATAAACAGGAGTTATGAGAGGTCAGTTTATCATGTTGATTAATAGTGGGCTTTACGAACTATGGATTCCACCCATTACTAGCTATGTGATCTTTTATTTGTTCTGTCCATATGTCAGTTATAACATCTATAAAATTCAGGTTATACTAGAATATAGTTGTGGTGAAAATTTAATGGAAGAGTACATTGGAAATGCTTAACACAGTATCTGGCACATTGTAATTGGTCAAATATATTAGCTTTAACATAAAATCAGGGATACTGTTAAAAACACAAAAAACACAAAGACCCATCACAAAGTTCTGACTCAGTAACCTTCATTCTTTTATTGTAGTAAGAGCTCTTAACATGAGATCTATCCTCTTAACAAATTTTTAAGAGTGTAATACAGTATTCTTAACTGTAAGCATTATACTGTATAGGAGATCTCGAGAAGTTTTTTTTTTATCTTGCATGGCTAAGACTCTAACCCCATTATTTCCTCATTGCCTTGGTAACCACCATTCCATTCTCTATTTCTATGAGTTTGACTATTTTAGATACCTCCAATAAGTGGAATCATGTAGTATTTGACCTGGTTTTTTTCAGTTAGCATAATGTTCTCCAGGAAGATCCATCTTAGATATGGCCAGGTTTTTTCCTCTTTTAAGGCTGAATAATATTCACCCTCTTAATCAAACACCTAGAAATATGGCTCTTGGGGAGAAAGGTGCAATAAGTTCCACCATTATGAATTCAAGAGCTGAAAGAGAGAAGAGTTAGAGTCACCAAAGTCATCGAATGGCCCTCATGGAAAACAGAGAGGGTGTTTAATCAGCATCCTCACATTTCACAGATCTCATTATTTGCAGTATGTATAACCAGCTAGTATTTCAGATAAAATTATTGGGAAATGATGGATTTTTCTCTTAACATTGGGTATGAAGTCCACATAACCAACCATTGTTTTAAAACACCAAGATTTTCATATTTTGAGTATGAGTAAAATTTAAGATGACCTATTTAAGCCTGAGCACCTTTGGGATCAAATCAGCTTTCCTGACTTTAACCCAGAAATCCAGAAAGAGCATAATGAACCTCCACATTGCTTCCCCACACCCTTCTCCTACCTCCATTCTTGATATTAGTTTCCTCCATTTTGGTGGAGTGATGAGAAACCATTTGTAGAAAGTTTCTTTGGAGCCATGAAACGTTCTATTAGGAAACCTCAATGTAATACTAGAGAATTTGTTCATTTCAATGCAATTGCATTTCAATGCATTGCTATTTTTAAAAATATAAACAAAAAAAATTCAGCATGCATTGTAAAGCGCTGATACTAGTGCAACAACTCATTTCCATATTGAAACTGTATTTTTGGCTATATACATACTGATAGGGTGCAGTGAGTATGAAAATTTGTCACTTCAATATGCTATGGACTATACTTTATTGAAAAGGTAAACTAATTTCAGAATAAAAACAGATGTGACTCTTCTTGGCAAACTTTCTTTCCTGTTCACAATGAATTTAAAATGAAGAAAAGTACAAAGAGGATAAAAAGAGAAAAATTTCATAACTCTGACCTTCAGTGTAACATTTTTGAAGTAAGTCCTTTATTAGCACAAAGCTGTTTGCCCTATAGCAATGAATTTTAGAAAGGAGAGGAAATAATATAATAAAAAGATTTTGCTAATATGAAAACTTGTTCCTTTTGTTTCTGTAGTGCCTTTGCTTTGTAACGACTAGCTTATATAGAGTCAACCCTGAGAATTTTAGAGGGATTGCCTTTCTTTCTAAAAATATAGTAATCTTGAAATGGCATTAAATGGAGCCTTTTATATACCATCTCCTTAAACTGACATTGAATAACAAGTAAATATTAAAGCAGTATTTAAGAGCACAGATTGTAAATTCTAACCCAGTTTCATTTATTACTTAGTGTGCAAAGCCAATAAGTAATGCAAAAATAAAATAACGGTGCTATTTGTATAAAAGATCAGAATCATACCAAAAATGAACTTTTCTGTCAAGTCTTTACACTTATACCACAAGATGTGTGAGTGTATATATGTACCTAAAATAATTTAATACTAAATCCTGGCTTCTATACGTATGTCAGCTGGCCCCTACTGCTTCAAACTCTAGAAAAGGGACGCTGAACATTGGGTTGGTTGATGTATTTCATTTTTGTCATAGACCACCTGCCAGGGCTTATAACTGATCTGTAATGTGTTTCTTACCTTTTATTGTGTAGAAAATGGATTGATAGATTAGGGCTGGGGCCAGCGAACCATGGAACCCTAGGTTTGCAGGAAAGAGTTTATCACCCTTTGATGTTATTTCTGTCTGGTGTCAGCTGAGAAGGATGAGCTAGATTAACCGAGGGTAAGCTGGATGCCAAAGTCAGCATTCCCCTCATTTATCCCCTTTACAGTTCAGGACAAGGCCACTGTGTGGGTTATGAAAGACTGATAAGGACCTGACGGACAAACTTTGTTTTGCTGCCTTTTGATTTACTTACTGATATTAGAACTAATTATGAGAATCAAAGAGACCATTTCCTTGTTTGTTGTTAGAGAAAATCAATCTATTTTGCTTTAGAAGTAAAAGTATTTGAACTGAATGGCACAGTTATAATTTGTGAACATTTTCAGTTATCACTGGGAAAAGTACAGTCCATCTTTGGCATGGTTGGCCAAGTGTGGAGGAAAAAAGATGGACCAGGAAATGGGTCAGAAACCAAAGTCATCAGAAGGATATTTTGAGAAAACTCCATATTGTCCTGATAGTTGCAATCTATGGGCAACCTGTGACTGATGATTACACCTTAAATGCAGTCTAAAAATAAATTTCTTATGAAGGTGACACATTCTGCCTGTTCATGATGTGGGTGACATCAACAGTTTTGAATAGGACAGTAATGTTCGGACTTAAATGTTTGCAAAGAATAAAAATCTGCAACTCAATCACAATTTAAGTGACTCTCGTGAAGACAGCTTCTGTTGCTGCTTTCACTGTGGTTACAAATCCTAGACCAATGCTGTTATCTCTTTAAAGCTACTTTATTGTTTTGTTCATATCAGCAATGTGTATCTTTCTGCTGAAATCAGTGATGATGCTGGTGAAGGGAGAGAGAATTAGTTTTGAGGTTCTATATGGGTGCTCATTCATTACCAATAAATAAAAGTCAACCCAGGAAATAGGAAAATTAATAGAAAAGATAGTTTATGGTTAAGGTTTTACAGTGTTTTAGCACAGATGAAAACAATTCAGTACTAAAATAATTAATATGTTGTTAGTGTGTTATATTGTTTATACTGAAGCTGGGATGTAATTGGATTAAATAATCTCTTCTCTGAAGAATCAGTTTTCCTAAGATGTGATGCCCCTTTGCAACTTCTGGCTTACTTCCTATGTGGTTACTTTTGGATGGGGCCTCAAATATTGTAATGGTTTGTGCATTGACTCTCCCTGCTCCATCTTCCCACCCTCCACACTTCATCTCAGTCCTGGAAAGATCACTAAACTTGACAGTCAATAACTTAGTCCCAGTGCAATTTCACCCCTCCCTAGATCCTAACTATAGGCCACTAATTTAAATTGTGGGGGTTTTATTTCTTTACTCATTTTCCCCATTTTCACAATGGGAGATGCACTATGACGGTTGTTTGCTCATCTCCCTGGGTTCAGTGAGGAGCTAAGGACACAGATGTACTATAATTCTTTGTTATGAAGAATGTTGGTACTATATGCTGGCTAATGGAACATAATAAAATAAATAATAGTTTGAAAACAACAACAACAAAAAAATATGTTTTCTGTTACAAGGTAGATATTCTAAAATTCTCATACTAGTGATAAGGAAGAAAGTGTCTATGTGCCATCAGGTAGTGCAGCATTTCTCCAACTTTAACATATATGTGAGTCACTTAGGGATGTTGTTAATATGCGGCTTCTGATTTAGTGGGTCTTGTAGATGATCTGAGATTCTGTTTTCCCAGCAGGCATCCAGATGATGCTGGTACCCTAGAACTTGACCCACACTTTAAGTAATAAGAGTATAAAGAATGGCTGTCTGGAATCTGTGTGTGAGTTGACCACAAGTCCCAAATGTTAGAATATTCAAGCATTGCATTCTGAAATACTGATGAGGCTTTTTCTAAAAACTGTTGTCTCTTGGTATGTGGGAAGCACATTCGTCTAACCCCAGGTGATACATATTCAACTTTAAAGGAAGACATGAGCACATCCAACTTACTTATATTTTTGAAACATAGATCTTTTGGCAATTCATAATCCACATAGATTCTTATATCCTGTGATCTCAGATCCATTCCATCCAGTTCCTTCCCCTCCTATGTTGTATATTTTGCAATATAAGAGAAATAAGGTTCTCAGGCTTTCTGGCCACCAGCTTCTAGATAGGTTTAGCCATTGGGAGGCATTGGCAGGAGACTGCAGAGTAGGGAGAGGGGAGAAGTCAAGGTATTTCTTTCCTTCTGTCCTGCTATGGACAGTGACTGGTAACAAGTATATAGCCAATAAATACTAGCTGCTATTAAATCTTCTAATAAAGATCTTAAATCCCTTCTTTAGTGGTTATCTTCATTAGTTTAGTATGAATTTTTGTACAGGTGCCTTTGCAAAGCATTGAGCCTGCCTTCAGTTACACAATCAAAATCAGCATTTGTTTTTTTTAAGATTTAAGACTCTGGTATTTTTGAAGACTTAGTACTCTCTTATTATTTAAAAACACCAAGGCTTACTCCCATTTCTGGCCTTCCCTAAAATACCAGTTATTGAGTCCTCAAGTTCATTGACTTAAAATGATAACATTTATAATTGCACATAGTCTCTGGGTTAGTTGGGTTGTTCTACTGGTATATCTGAAGTGGAGAAGAGTTTGCTAGTACCCACTAATGGATTTGCAGTCACTTGGTAGGTTGATTGGCTGGGAGCTGGCTTATCTAGGATGAGCTCAGCAGGGATGATTCACCTATACTCCATATGATCTTTCATCCTCCAGCAAGCTAGCCTGGACTTTCTCCCATGCAGAAAATAAGATTCTAATAGACAAAGCAGATGTGAACAGGTTCCCTTAAAGCCAAGGCTCGGAACTGAGTCACTGTCATTTCTAACACATTCTGGCCAAGGAAGTCACAAGGCCAGTCCAGATTCAAGGCTTAGGGAAATAGGCTGTACCTTTTGAGGCCAGGAACTTTAAAAAGGTCATATTGCAAAGAGATGTGCATATAGGGAGGTCATCAGTGCAGTCAGTCTACCATAGTCTGAAATCTGTTGGGTTTCTTACTCATCTCAAAAGTAAAGTAGAATACATTCTTATGTATTCAGACTTCTAATCAACTAATCCTGACTCTTAGATATTATTAGCTCAAGATCAACAATCTGAAAAGCCAGTAGTCTTAGAGTCATAAGGATCCTCAAAGATATTTATGACAAATCCTAGGAGGGTGGGAACATTATTAGTATATTCAGTATTTATTAGGGGCCTCCAATATGAAAAATATTATGCTAGAGAAGAATAATAGAATAATGAACAAGACAGATACTTATGTTTATATATATTACATTTGGTGGGAGCAGACAAACATTAAAACTGACTATATAATTATAAATGCAGCTGTTCTCGTTTTCTTTTTACATTTGTTAGGTTATTGGCTGAGTTATAATAATGAAGAGGCCCCAAATTTCAATGGTTCAAGCAATGTGGACATTTGTATCTTTTTCACATAAAGCCCAGCCTGGGTACATAGGCTCTTCTCTAAAAAGTTATTCCAGGAACCCTGGCTACCAAGATAGCTATGCTATTGTCAGTATAGTGCTGCATTTAAGAATTGCCACAATAATCACGCAAATGTCTATGTACTCTTTCCCACCAATAATTGTCTCCCCAGACACATTCATTGTCTCCCCAGAAGAGACCACCAAGAGATCACTTCCTGCATCCAGCTTAATGGTCCATTGTCTCTGGGTTTTGAACTGTCTTCCTTAGATCCAGATGTGGCTCCTCGTGGTGCGTGACCTATAAAGTGAAAGTCATGCTGTCTGCTTCTATCACAACCAAATCATAATAGTAGAGCAAAAATAGGAGCAAGAACGACAATAAATACTGAACTATGTGTGTAAGACTCAGGTTGTGACTCCACTGCTTTCTCACCTCCTTCCCCTCACCCCCACTGCAGACTGAGATTTCAAATGGAAGCTAAGAAGAATAATGGAGCTTCTTTGAGAGCAGAGATGAGAAACAATAAGGTTGCTTTCTACATAACCCCACCACCAAAGAAAGAATTGCTAGTTCCAATCGTGGTGACACAAAAAGAGACAGTGTGAGAACCTATTAGAGGGGCCTGACGTAGTCCAGAAGAGGAAGGAATTGTTGTTTCAGATAACAGTTGGAGAAACACATAATAGAAAATATTTGGTTTGGGGGAGAAAAAACCTCACTTAAGTTCCCTAGTTTCAGATACTCCTACCCAAACTGTTCAGGGTTAAGGGCAGCCTTTCCCTGGATGCATAAAAAAGTTTATATGTTTTTCTTCTCTTCTTCTACCTCTGACCAGGGTGCTGACCTTATCACTGACTTACTCTTCACCAGGACCCAGGGTCATTATATTCATCCTGGAGGAGACAGGACACTACCTCCACTAACAATTTACATCATTATTTTCCTACAATTTGGTGCTAATTAAAATGTGGAAGGAGTGGTGATGATATCCATAAATGTAATGATGTCTTTCTTTGTTCCTGAGAAAGGATTTTGTGAAAAGAGGGAGAGACATGGGGTAAAGTGAGAGAGCCCGAGTCATCCCATAGGCTTATATCAACAACACAGGATATTTAACGTAAAATTTTTAAAAATGGATTCTTCTAGGCTTTCTGTATTATTTCTGCATAGTTCTACTTGTTACTAGCCTTCCTGATTCAAATTTTGGTTTCGCTTTTTTCTCCTTACACATGTTATATAACAACTCACCCTAAAAGTCAATGGCTTAAAATAACAAAGTTTTATTATTTCTCATGACTTTGCAAGTTGACTATGGCTTTCTTCTGCTTCACATGTTGTCAACTAAGGCACTGGGAAAGCTGCAAAGTCCAAAATGGCCCCACTCACAGGATTGGCAGTTGTTGCAGGCTGCCAACTGAGGACTCCGCTGCAGCTATTGGCCAGGATCCTCAGTTTGTTTCTGCTTCGTCTTTTCCATGTGGTTGCTTGGGCTTCCTCATAACGTAATGGTTGGACTCCATGAAGAAGAGCCCCAAAAGAAGTGTTCAAGGACTTTTCAAGCTTCTGCTTGCAGCACAGTTGTTAATATCCCACTGGCCAAAACTAAGGAATATGGCCAAGCTCAGTCAAAGGGAAAGTGAACTATGCATAAACTTAAAGTCTAGAAGGTGCTATTCACTGGGGCTGGCAAATAACAGCCTACAAAGCATTCCTTACTAGCCGTCTGATCTCTGTGTGTCTCAGTTTCCTCATTTGTACATAGGGACATAAATGGCCTGAGATATAGCACTTGTAAGCTTAGAGCCATGCCCATTACATAGTAAAACAACAAATATTAGGTATTTTTAGCTTTTTAGTATTATTCCTATATTACTGAAAGAAATGAAAGGGTTTTTCAGACAATGGCCATAACTGTAACCCAGTAACACACTATAAACTTCTACCTTAATAAGCTTTCCCCTCAAGCCCTTCAGATGTGCCATTAGTCAGAATGTTAGCTGTATTGTGAATCCCCCAACATGCTATGCTGTTCTGCACAGCTTGGGTGACTCTGACAAGAGTTTCTTGATAAGTTTGTCTTCTAGTCCAGGCTTTCCAGACCCTACTTTATCCAGTTCTAGCAGTCTTCCAATATTTTCTCCCCCTGGTCATTGTCACATGGGCTACTATTCCAGTGGGATTGCTCAGTGTTCTCCCTGCTTGTCCTGTGGTCTTCTATGCTTGTGCTACCCTGCTTGGTCCACCCACCTCCTCAAGAAATGTCTACTTTTTTTTTCTTTTCCCTTATACCACAGATGCCAAGTCTGACTACTCTTTTATACCTCCTTGAAGCCCAAGACTCATCCTGCCTTCCTGTTACATTTAAGCCCCCAGAAATATTGTTTTTACTACATTCATGACTTTCTACCTCAGGACTGTCAGGCATTCAGTTTGTAGCATTCCTTTATTTCTTTATGTATCCGTACCAAGCCTGCACCAGACTGTCCAGAGAAAAAAATCCTTTTTTGGAGTCTTCCCCACTCGCTAAGAGGATTAAGGAGTTCTGTCTGTGTTGGGTAATGATAGGTAACATTTATTTGATGGTTTACTATGTGTCAGGTATTATTCTGACTAGCTCGCTTTGTTAGAAGGAAAATAACATAAGACTACCCAGTGGCAGTCTAGAACAAAGCTGAATTTCTTGCTAACCTCTTATGTACTACGGGATCACGCAATACGATTGAATGGATTGATGATGGTTGTCGTATCAGTGGTGGTAATGTTTATAGTTTAAGTAGAGGAATAGATTTTTCCGACAAACCTTCATCTATATCTTCAGGAAAATAAAAATTCTATCCCATTTCTGTACCTTTGCGAGGACACCCCCTGGCACTAAACTCTCAGGCAAATGCCACCATCTGTGTGATTTCTTTCCATTTGCCAATGTAGGCACAGCAGGTACTATCAAGTTAACCTTTTCTTTCACTAGCGTCCACTCAAAATAGTAAACAATTGCACTGTTGTAAAGCTCTGTCCTAAAACTGCAAATTAAAAATCTCTCTTTCAGAACCTAATGATTGAACTATTACTGTATCACATTATTTTGCATAATAGGATTGAAAAATATGGATTATAGGTATTAGAAAAATGAAAGATAAGTATTAGTTGTTAATATTAACCAAGAAATTTTCTAAGAGTAAGATGATAAAATTAATTATAATAAAATAGCATGAATTTTCACCTTCTGTGATACTTGGTGGAGGATTAGTCCTCACTAATACCACCACAGGTAACTGATTCAATGGATGTATTGTGTAGTACTCTTAATGCTGCAAATGACAGAAAAAGCTGTCTCAAACTGTTTTAAATAATAAAAGTCATCAGGATTCCACTTTTTTTTTTCAAAATTCTCTGGGGTCTGCCTTTCTTTGATGACCTGTCTGCTTCATTCAGTTCCCCTTATGGTGGCAAAAATTGCCTGTAGAGTTTCAGGGCCCACTTTTGCAAAAGACCTTCTCTTTGGGAACATTCTTTCTCAGAGCATTCAAGAAAGACCTCCTTGAAACTCATTGGCCCAAATTAGGTCACATGCCCATTGCTGAGCTAAATCAGACCCAATCACCACAGCCAAAAGTGGTTAAATTTCAAAACCAGACTCTGTGGCTGCAACACAATGAAGGTGGGTAGGTAGAGACCTCCCCAAAGGAAAAAAAGTGGGGGTGTGGGGGGGGGAGGAGAATGGAGGGAGGGAGGGATGAATGGATTGAAAAAGGTAATCAACTAATATCTAGAACGTTGTTTGGATCTGATTTTTTTTTCTCCAATTAATAGAACTGAGTAGTGACCATGGTATTGTATCAATGGTTTCCAAATATAGGCAAGTTGTAAAGATCATTTAAATGAAAAATACATTTTGCTATGGTAGATACTGTCAGTTCCACCACACAAACCCCCCCCCCCAGCATTTAGCATTCCTATACATGCTATCTGATTTCCAACTACCAGCATTTGGGTTTTTACTTAGTGCTGTCTCTGCTTGTTCTTGAGGCAGGGCAGAAAAGTAGAGGAAGTAAGTCTTCTTTAAAGCAGCAGTTGGTGGATAACTATGCCAACCTCTTGCCCTTCAGATATGATAACTCCAAAGTTTGCTTCCTGTATCTGCTCTCAGAGCTCCCAGGTGTTATTAAGCTTCTGTTTGCCCACATTGGTGACTTGTTTGATTGGCTATTTTCTTTATTTTGCTTTTCCACACCCCATTGATGTGTCCTAGGATCACATCCCAAAATTATTTGAGTTCGAACTCTTGCTACAGTGTTTATTTCTGGGGAGACCCAAATGAAGAAAAGTGCCTTTTTACATGCAAGTCCTTAGGGGGTGACTGTGGATAGCAACTGAATCAGAATTCTATATCACTGCTTTTCAACTTTATGTTCTGTTAGGATGAAAGGATGTTGATTCTCTTTTCTGAGTTTTTCTGTTTCTGTATCTTTTGCATTTTGAGTTTCCCAATAAAATATGACCACAACCACGAAGGAAATGGAACTCAGAGGAAATGCCCTGTTTTAGAGGTTTGAGCTTAAGACAGGGGCCTAAAATGGAGATTATAAACAAAAGGAGATATGGGTGTAAAGTAAAATGTGAGATTGGGGGAAGGGTGAATTGCATGATGTTACTGCGAACAATGGAGCTGCTTAGTGAAGGAATTACAATTAATTATATGTGTGAAGAATAGAAAACTCACATTACTCAAGACCTGAGGAATTCACTGTACTGTTTTACTAAATTTGAAGAAGAATATGTTTTCTGAGATGCCAAAATAATGACAAAATGGATATAGTCTTTAAAGATAATTTGAAATTAAATGCATTACATATTTCTACTCAGTTATCAAAGGCTATGCTATTCATCGCAATGTAAGAGGATGCTTCTCTTTCACTTTCAAAACCTTCTGGAGAGACACAATTTCTCTATAGCTGTCTTAGGTGAAAGTGCAGAATTTGATGAAAAAATAAGGGGGAGAATCCGAAGAAAATAAACTTCTCAGAAAATTTGTTAAGAACCATCTGTAAGATCTGCTATAAGACTCCACTGGTGTTTTATAAAATGAAATTTAGACTGAAAAAAACTGATTTAGTTTCAGAAAATTGTAATTGCATGTATCATTTTAAAATTACTTTTATAATTTTTCATGCACATCAAAACCTCAAATTCATCCCTTAAATGGATGGGCATAGAACTATTTTTTTCACTTCTAAATTGTGCATTCTTCAACAGTTTCCAGAAGTGAATTCCGACATGTTTCCATCATCTTCATGTTCTATAACAGGACATGCACCTCATTCTCCATATTATAATTTATTCTTTACTTCTTCCCCACCCTTCCATCACTTCTTCTCAAAATGCGTTAATCCCCTTTGCACTGTTTTCCATCTCTGCTCTTTATCCCCTCCTCCCTCCTCTCTCCCTGTAACTTCTGTTCTCTTTCATCTGAAATCTTTTCATCTTTTACTGGCAATTATACTCTTACTCATTGAAGTGAGCAAGGTAGACAGTTCATTTTCTTACCATTTTCTCATAAGGTTTACCTCTAACGTGTCTTAATAAGCAATTCAGTACAAGCCATATTTTTAACATGGAAAATAAAGATAATAAGCAAGAATACCCCCAAAGAACCAAATTTCAAACTTCTCATGATTTTAAGGTATCCTTTTACCTAAAAGACTTAACAGGTTTTGGCATTCGTATCTACATGAAGTTGTACAAAGGTTTTTGAAAGACCATTTGAAGTAGCAACAACACAGAGATATCATGTCTTTTTCAAGTGCAAAATGCTGAAGTAAAACTGGAAGATTGACAATATTATCTTTATCATTGTTTTGCTTAAAATTTGAGAATGAAGGTCAGGAGTGTGCGCATGCACATGAAAACTTAATGGTGTTTCCATTTCATCTGAATGTATATTTGATCTCTTCTTTCTGAAATTGAAACTTTGAAACTAGCCACAATTTCCTAGTAACTTGCTAAAATATGGCCTTTTCCTACATTGGCAGTATTTCTATACCAAAAATCATACACTATCACTGCCATTTATTTACATTTATATTATCTTATTTGCCTCTTCAAAAGTTTATAGGATTATGTATTTGTTATCTATTTCTGCATAACAAGTTAGCACAAATATAGTGACTTAAAATACATTTTTTAAGAAATTCAAGCTATCTGTGCATCAGGAGTTTGGGCATGGTTTATCTGAATCCTCTGCTGTAGGGTGGTCTCTCACAAAGCTCCATTCTAGGTGTCAGCCAAGGTTGATGTCTCATGTGAAAACTGGACTGGGGTTGGGTCTGCCTCCATGCTCACGTGGTTGTTGGCAAGATTTAGGTTCTCATGGGTTGTTGGAAAGAAGGCTTCAATTTGGTGACTGAAGCCAACCTCAGTTGCTTGCCATGTGTGACTCTCCGAGATGGCATTTTGTCTTACAAAAGCCAGTAAGAGAGAAAGACTGATAGCAAGACAGAAATCACAGTATTATGTAGCCTAAAGTGACACCCCATCATCTTTGACATATTTTATTTGTTAGAAATTAAGACACAGATCTTGCCTACTTTCAAGGGGAGGAAATTCTGCAAGGGCATAGTACTAGGAGGTGGGAATCACTGGGTGCAATTTTATACCCTAGCACCATAGATTCTTTCCCACTACGTATTGGCATTTGAAAATAAAGCGAATGATTTAGGATTCTCCCAAAAGATACCCTTTTCTGTTTGTACATGCACCACTTTTAGCATTAGGGAAATGTTTGACATAATCCTTTGTGTGCAATAATATTTTAAGAGAATGAAATTGATCCTTCCAGGTTTTGAAAAGTGTATGGGAGGGCGCCTGGGTGGCTCAGTGGGTTAAAGCCTCTGCCTTCAGCTCAGGTCATGATCTCAGCGCCTGGGATCGAGGCCCGTATCGGGCTCTCTTCTCAGCGGGGAGCCTGCTTCCTCCTCTCCCTGTCTCTCTGCCTGCCTCTCTGCCTACTTGTGGTCTCTCTCTGTGTGTCAAATAAATAAATAAAATCTTAAAAAAAAAAGAAAAGTGTATGGGATTAGGGGGAGCTAGGTTGTCATAAGCAAGATTTGCATTGGATTATGACAGATTTTCTCTTAAGATACTATGGGGCAGAAACCACTGAGGCTTCAAAATGTAGGTGATTCAGATTCATCTAGTTTTCATGTAGAGTTTCTCATGCTAATTTTAACTCTCTGATTTAGTATATGGTATTTTCTTTTATAAAATAAATGGCCATGAAACGCCAGTTACTTTCTTAAGGGTACTTTGACAAGTATGCCCTAGTGAAACTTAAGGATATCCTGAAAATAATTTTTATGCTCTCCTTTATGTTAAGAGCTCCATGTTGAAATAATTTGTTTTAGTAACTAAAATTCTCACTATATTCATGAAGAGCTCTGCCTCTGTTGATGAAGTTATATTGCAAATAGAAATGTCAAAATATGCCAGGAGTAGAGCTGTATTTTTTATCTATAATGTGATTTTAAATATACATTTGTATAAATAGAGATTCATACAATTGCTTTCAATATTCACAGAAAAATTTTCGTATGTATTTTTTAAACAGCAAGGTTACCACCTAGAAGTGAGGATGGCATGGGATACTATTTATCATGACAGTGATTCTCATCTTCCATGTTTTTAAAAGACAACTTCATTATGTTTAACACAGCTGGTTTTATAACATTTCAAATGTTCTTGAGTAATCACAATAAAAAACTGAGAATAATTCATATCTGTTGGAAGTTTAATCAGTTTTTTATTTGAACAAGAACTCAGACAAAGCCTTCAATTTTTCCTTTTATTTTACATCGGTGCTGTCCAGTATGATAGCCCCTGCCAACCACATAAGCACTAGAAATGTGGCTAGTCCAATAAGAGAATGAAATCCTGCCCTTTGCAATGAAGTGGATAGAGCTAGAGTGTATAATGCTTAGCGAAATAAGTCAGAGAAAGACAAATACCATATGATTTCACTCGTATGTGGAATTTAAGAAACAAAACAGATGAACATAGGGGAAAAAAAGAGAGACAAACTAGGAAACAGACTCTTAAGTATAGAGAACAAACAGATGGTTATGGGAAGGGAGGTGGGTAGGGGGATGGGTTAAACGGATGATGGGGATTAAGGAGGGCACTTGTGATGAGCACTGGGTGTCATATGGAAGTGTTGAATCACTATATTGTACACCTTAAACTAATATTACACTTTATTTTACCTAGCTGAAAATAAAATAAAAACTTGAAAAGAAGTGGCTAGTCCAAATTGAGATGTGCTATTAAGTGTAGAGTACTCACCAGATATCAAAACTGTTGTTTAAAACTAAAGTAAAATATCTCACTAGTAATTTTTATATTGAATGCAGATGAAACTGTAACAGGCTATGTCAAATTTTATGAGTATATTATTAAAATTAGTCTTTTTTAAACCTTTTTAATGTCTAGAAATTTGACAATTACACATGCGGCTTACATTATATTTCTAGTGGACAGCATTGCTGTAGATAAACAATGGTATAAACAGTGTTGAGAGAAGTAATAACCTGGGCATTTGTCTCTGTGTGGAAGAAATTAGATTAAGCCTTACTTAGAATTGAGTTATTCTCTTTTGTTGGGAATAGGCTTTCATTCAAAACCTCTTCCTGATGTAACCAACCAACTAATCAATAAGAAAACAAAAACCTTGAAGGGGGCAAAATCACTTTTTGAGTATCTTTCACATACCTGACAGCAAAACGGAAAATGACATGGATGCAGAACCAGAAGTAGAAGGGATATAATTCTGGAATTTCTTTTGAAATTTTAGTGGAATGCTGGATCCTACAAGATTCTCCACAAATTATTATCGAATAATTGAGGTGTGAAAACCAGTTATGTTTTCTAGCAGCACGTTTATTAGTAGCACAATTTGAGTGTGTTAACTAATTCCCATCGCCTCATCAGCAAATTAATACCGCCCTTATATTGCTGTCCTCAACACCCTGGTTTCATCAGCAGTGGCATCGCCTGCACCGTCATCTCTAGAATTTCTCAGAACTTCACAGTGTATAAGCCAGGATATATTTCATCATGTTTCCCATGCTTTGGCTCATTTGAGTCTCACCAAAGTTGTGGCAGATGGATATTGTCTCCCTTGTTCAGAAAAAGAAATCCAGGTTCAGTGAGGTTAACCGACCTTGTTTAAGATCAGCATGTTGCTGAGTGCCAACAATGTTCACTTTCTCACTGAACTTTGCATATCAAAAGAAGTTTAAAAAATTAACCTCGGAGGGCAGGAGTTAAGGGGTGAATATTTTATCAGGTTGCCAGTGTTAATAATCACCACTTTGCTACTAAGAAGGCTAGCCCTCTCTAATGAAGAGGAGTTAGTTTGAAGTTGATTGATTGATTGGTGATTGACAGAAATACTAGTTTTCAGAGTGAATTCATTAGAAAAGTAGAATAAATAATTGAATGTTTGTTTTGCGCGTGGTACCAGACTTAATGGATACTGAAAGAGAGCGTGGATTATAGCGAGGTAGAGGACAGAATAGCCCTCCACGAGCTTGCCACGACCTTTTAGTCTAGCTGCAAACATAATCCTGTGGAGACCTGAGATCATAACAGAGGACAGTAACACAGGATATGTCCAAGGACAGGCAAAACTTTTCTCAAATATACTACAGAGGTAGCAAAGTGGCCTTGGTGCACAGCATTAAGGGAAGCTTTCATGCAGATGCTGTTCCAGTCTGAGGTAGGTTTTGAAGCACTCAAAGAAAAAAGAAAGATTATTCTGGGTGGAAAAATTATAAACAAAATACTACAGCAGGACTGCACCTGAATACATTCAAGTAATTCTGTTAGAAATGGGAAGGCATGCCTGGGCAGGAGTTTGGAACTCTTCATCTGCCAAGCTAAGGGACCTTGAATCTTTGTCTTCTGAGTAGGAGCCATGGTGGCCATTGACTAGTGAGCACAACTCTGTCCCATTAATAGACCCAACTGCTCCTAGCGTCAGGCCACCTCAAGGAGCTAAGTGATCTGCTCTATTTTTTCCCCTAATAACCAGTTCCTGATGGAAAACTTTGGCTCTGCTGGGTAGGTGGTATGTCTTTCTGGTAGAACACATCAGAATCTCTGGAGGAACATGGGTAGTTGGCCCTTTCCCTGTGTGCACGTGCAAGAAAGCCTGGTAAATCTATCTAAAGGGGAGGAACTCCTTGTTAAGAATTAACTTTTATTTTCGAAAACTCCATCTGGTGGCAACGCAGAGGTTGAGTTATAGCAGGTAGAGACTGGAGGTTTACAAACCCATCTGAGATTTTTTTCTGACAGCCCAGGAGATTGGGTCTTGAGCTAGCCTCTTGCTCTGGGAACATGAAAGGCAAGACTGGATGTAAGCGCCATTATTTATAATGCAAGATAAAGGGAGACTCTGGAGTGAATTACATATGGGAGAACAGGAAACAGGATGAAATAGAACTGAGAAATGCAGGTACTGTAAGAATTATGGGCTCTGTTATACACAAGAGGAAATGGGTTTAAGAGAGGTTACCCAACATGACTGAGAACCCACAGCTTCCGAAGTGGTAAAGTAGATCATTAACCGGAGGCCTCTCACCTCTGAAGTTATTTGTTTTACTACACTGCACTTGACTTGAGTTTTAAATTTAGTAAATTCGAGGTGAGAGCAGATTGAGACTGGGAACAGAAAGTTAACAGAAATAGTCTAATTTACTTACTAATAGCCATTCTAGTTTGTCAGGAGTGTAGCAGGAATATGTGTACTCCTGGATCCCAGGCATCTATTTACAAATTAAAAATATAAAAATTAGATGTAGACATCAGGAGTTTTACACTTTTGCTGAATTCAGTTCTCTGGTGTGGAGCTTAGATATGCATGTTAAAACAAAACAAAATAAAAACCCTTACCCAGTTGTTTGTGCTATGGCCTCTGGTTAAGAATATTGTGGTTAGGAAGATCATTGCACTATGGACTATTTATTGACATAATTAAAATTAATTAAACATGATTTTATAGGCCCTCCCACCTTTTAACTGCCAGAGTCACAAAATCCAGATTTGAAAAATACTGTCATGCTTCAGAAATACATCTAGATTTATCCTTTATTTTTATGTTATTACTTTCTTCAATTTTCATAACGTATTTGTTCATCAGTTGGCTTTGGTAGACTTTGCTTTCTTTAAATCTTACAGATGGGAATTCTCCCTCCAAAAATCAATAGGAGCCTGTTGATTTTATTTATTCTAGTATGAAGGCACATAAAAATGAATGTGGCCAAAAAAGGTTAAAGTATGCCTGTTTTGTCGGAAGACTAAATTGTCAGTTGAAGCAGAAAATTATATTCAGCGGACTAGATTTATGCATTGTTTTAGTCTTCTCCAACCAATTTAGAAATACACTTTCTTATAAAATTGAGATTATTATAAATCCTGTACTAAGCAGCTGAAATAATGTGTCTATGCCAAGGTCATATCTTAAAAGTTTGGAAGGACATGCTGCAATTGAATGTAAGGTCCGGAACGTACTCCATGTAATTTTCTGACATAATTCACTAACTAAATTTTTATTTTTTACCTAATATTGTCTTAATTTTTACTTTACCTTTGACACAATGTTTCATACATATTCATTGCTTGAAGGAAATTAAGCAGACATTATTCTAAAGTCAATATTGAGCCTGCTAATGAAAATGGCTAAGTTAATTAACTAAATGGCAACCCTCACTGAACTTATTCAAAGCTATTTCCCCTCGTGATGTGTTTTCCTGAAGAAATGATGCATAAAAATTAAACTTTTATTCTTGGCTGTTCTGTACCAGTCTCTAAATTGTTACTTTACATGTTACAACCTGTTGCATGATGAGTAATTATAAAAGATCACCTGAATTTAATGGCAGCAGACCAAATACAAAACCCTCAGGGATTATTTAAACCATCATTCCTTAAGAAAAGATTTTTAAAATGTTCCGAGCCAATTCATTGTTGATATACAGTTGGTAACACTGTATCGTGTAGTTGAAATTTGTTGAGGGTAGAACTTCAGTCTTAGCAGAGGAGGAAAATGTAAACACTTGAAGTGACGGATGTGTTACTGAACTCAATGGGAATATTTTCACAATGTGTACATATATCAAATTATCACTTTATACAGTTCAATTATCTCATAAATTCATCTGTCACTTGTATCTCGATAAAGCTGAAAACAAGTTAGAGCAAACACAAAGCTAAACTAACACTTAAAATATGCAAAAGTAGCTTTAAGTCCCAGATAACCTCATATTTGTGTCAATTTATTTTTGTTTATCCGTAAGAAATAAGAGTCTTCAAAATAAAAGAAAAAAAACCACCCATTTTAACAGTGCCTATACCAAACTGATTATTTGGAGATGCTGAATAAAATTATTTTGTATACTAAACAAAGTATAAGTAAAAGTAGATCCTAGTTATGTGGAAATTAAAGTATATTCTACTCTGGCAGTCTTCTTTAAGTCAAAAAATGCAGCAGTACAAATAAAAAATTTAGGGATGAACATAAGTATTTACAAAAAGAAAAGAAATCCTGAGAGTTTCTAAAAGAAGCTGACAAATACCACATATACCACAAAATTGAGAAAAATAGCACAATATTTTTTAGTAATTAATCGCTCTGTACTACTATAATATATAATGCCATGTACCACTTCTTTCCCTATCTCCTTGGCAGCACCTCTTCATGGGAGAGAAGCAAAAGATAATTTGGTCTTTCCCCTAGCATGGTTCATTGGCATTTGACCTTTATTGTTGAGGGTTTAGAAAGTTTCTTTCACGTATATGATCATTATTGGTGATGTTGTATAAATTATTATAATTATTATCAAATTTTGGAAGACCCTATCATGTTTCTTCCACAGATGAACTATAAAATTTGGGATTGTTTCAAGTTACCGTGTACAGTGACTAATGAAGGTTTTCAATCTAGCTGTACCGAGCTCTGCTTCTAGGGAGCACTTGAAATTCATTAAGAAAAACAGATTGCTTACGAATAAATCAAGGACTATTTATCCTTGCTTTTCGACAGAAGTGAAGAAGGATAATATCTTACTTTAAGTGAACTCAAGAACAGAACCTAAGAAATCAAAAGCAAGAATGTTGATCCTCAGAATTAATAGGGAGGGGTTCCTGGGAATCTCGGTCAACTAAGCCCCCCGACTCTTCATCTTGGCTCAGGTCTTGATCTCAGGGTTGTAAGTACGAGCCCTGCCTGGGGCTCCGAGCTGGGCGTGGAGCCTACTTACTTAAATAAAACGTGGGGGGGGGAGAAAAGAAAAAGAGAAAAGAAGTAGTAGTGAGAGAATAGGGTTGGTAAAGCAGAAAAAGGGGAAATCCCAGAAAAAGTACTTCCAGCTCTGGAGAATCCTCTGAGGCAGAGTAAGTCGAGAGATGTTGGTAATGTGCAAAGGAAATATCCATCACATTCTAGCCAGGTTACAGGTGATGCCAGCAACCAAGTGTCTATTCCAGGTGAGATATTTATAAAGCAGCATGGGCTCTGTCCATGCTTTTATTGGGGTGTGGCTTCTTAATGGCTTCACATACCCCTTTTACTCAAATCCCTCTGAAGTCTGCTTTGTTACAACTCTATTTAAAAGTGTTGATCCCTATAGCATAAGGTCCATACTCTCCATGACGGTGCACAAAACCTTTCACACCTAGCGCGTCTGCCACCATTTTATTCTACATTCCCATCATGACTAGGGTTGCAAGAATTAGTGAATCAAGATACAGAACACCCAGATATTTTTAGTACAAGTGTGTCCCAAATCCTGCCCCAAAATAGGACTAAAAATTACTCATTATTTATCTAAAATTGAAATTTAAGTGGACATCCTGTTTTTTATCTGGCAACCCAAGTCATAAGTAACTCTTTGCTATTTCCCACACACTGTTAAGCTAGAGCCAGTATCTCGCCTCCCNCCCCCCCCCCCCCCCCGTGGGCTGCCCAGATTGGCTTTTGCTAGTTAAGCCATTAACACATAACTTGATTTTAAGGTCTCAGCTCTGAATCTGTCTTGTCCCACTGCCACTTGGCTCCATTCTTCCTCCAGGAGACAGGGGCCCTCAAGACTCCATGCCTTCGGAGTGCTTGGTGTTGGTCTTCATTAACGTTCTCATCGCCTGGTAATCCAATTAGGTGGTTAAATGTCTTTCTTTTCTTCCTGAATAAGTGCTCATTGAAGGAACAAGAAATTTACCTAGCACATTGTCTAGCATATAAAAGGCCCTAAATTGTTTTTATTTTAACCATTAAGCAATTCAATGGTGATTTTTATTTTTTTTAAAGATTTTATTTATTCATTTGACACAGANATTTTTATTTTTATTTTTTAAAGATTTTATTTATTCATTTGACACAGAGAGAGAGATTACAAGTAGGCAGAGAGGCAGGCAGAGAGAGAGGAGAGAGGAGGAAGCAGGCTCCCCACTGAGCAGAGAGCCCGATGTGGGCCTCAATCCCAGGACCCTGGGATCATGACCTGAGCCGAAGGCAGCGGCTTTAACCCACTGAGCCACCCAGGCGCCCCAATGGTGATTTTTAATGATTGAAAACAGTTTTACAACTTTAAAAAAATTCATGCTTCACCTGTGACAAATATATGAATTAATACAATCAGAAATCCTGAGTAATTTATGATAAATAACATGACTTCAACTTTATAGTTCTAATTCCAGCCTCAGGTGGAATGTCATTAGAAAGCATCACTGTATATTTGGTTTTAAGAGTCTCATCACGTTGGAAAAATAAAAACGTTTGTCCAGCAGAGTAGCTCTGAGGGGCTGTGTGTGTGTGTACCAGAGGGGTTTCCACCTCGGTGTATAGCGTCTGGGAAATGAATCAGGACTAGAGAAGGAACGAGTTCTGTATTTGCCTTTCAAAAGAATGTGGGTTTTTATCCCTTTAAGTTTAACACTGTCCTGATACCCTCAAAATTCTGTTGTCTTCTGCATCTCAGGATTTGAGATACTCTAGATTTATCTCACTTGCCCATGCAAGCAGCAGCTTCCAGGGCCTGAGAACAGCTGCGTCTCAGCTCTCTCTTGGAAACCAGAGCCTGACATGTTGCCACATCGTGCTGCCCTCTCTGCCAGAGATGGGAGATACACCTTCTGCACCAGCAAAGCTGGACAGAATTGTTAGCGATTTGGTGTTGCTTGTTGCACTATAGTCCATGATACAGGTTATCTGGCAGGAATCCTGGCTCTGGAGGAAAGTCGTTTCAATCCTGTAAATAAATGGCTGAAATACCATGGCAGTTGATTGTTAAGCCTGTATCCAAAATTGCATTGTTAGGCTCTATTATATTGCTCATTATCTTGCTGTGAGGAAAATTAAGCTTACATCTGCTTAGGGTGAAAAGGTGTCCTGTTGTCATGGGATTTTCTACATTTTAGGCCTATGTCAAAGACTCCTAATAAACCCTCAGAGAACATCTTTTATGTTCCCAGGCATTCAGGTGTCAGGCCAACACACACTCTTTGTCTCCTTTAAACTCAGTGACACACTCAGGACTGTGTACATTGCTCTCTTGTCTGCCAGAGATGAAATTTATTCATAGAACATTCAAGCTAGAGAAGGCACCTTGGAGCTAGTCTAATCCAGTCTTTGCAGTTTTCAGTTGAGTAAATGATGCGCCAGAGATACTGACCGAATGGCCCCAGATGATGCAAAGAGAGGCAGCGGAGGTATTAGAACCTGGGTCCCTTGACCTCCAGTCCTCCATTATCATCCCTTATCCCAGTGCCAGATTGAGTCACACCCTCCGACTCTGACTTCCCTTTCCCAGCCACAGGCCTCTCTCTTTCTTCCTCTGGGTTACACTGCTCAGCCCTCATGCAGAGGAAACCACCACCGGGCTTTCTTGTCTGGAACCCAAGAAGACCCCAGGTCTGTATTTCTCTCCTCCCTGCTTTTCCTTTTCTCTTATGTGACAATAACATTTTCTTTGTGTAGCTGTGCCTTGCTTAGTGCACACCCCTCCAGACAGGAAGTAGGTGAAAAACAAAGTCGTGTGGTGTACAGCCTGGAGGCCAAAATGGTCAGAGAGTGTAGGGATGTGCAAATGAAGCTACACGGCCCTGGTTTCTGGGCACCATGTGGTCAGGAGATAATCCCCAGGGGCCTTAGCAGGTGCGCTCAATGAAACATGGAAGCCAGCAAATAAGGAAATGGAATTAATACATATGAGATTGCTTCATCCCTGTGAGTGTGGGAAGCATATTGGGGATAGCTGGACCCATCCGAGACAAGCTCATAATCCTTTGTTCCTTCATACCGTTTGCTTAAAATATTTATTCAGCACTTATTTAGTGGAGGCAAAACGAACTTGATTTTCTATTCATAAAAAACATCACCCCTTTTTCTTAAAATAAACAACTTATATGTGCTAAAAGTCATGTGACTTTCCTTACATACCTGAAATGTCTTTCATTTAGTGGGGATTTTTTGCCATTTCTAGATCCACAGCACTATTCTATACCAGTGCTGTCAAATGGAAATATAACACAAGCCATGTATGTAATTTTAAATGTTCTAGTAGCTATGCTAGCACGTAAAAATAAACAGGTGAAAGTAATTTTAATAATATATTTTCTTTAACTCAATGTATCTGAAATGGTATCATTTTGACATTTTAATCAGTATGAAAATATTAAAATGTTTTGTACAAAGTCTTTGAAATTCACTTTGATTTTACACGTATTCTCATTCTCTGTTCCAAATAGCCACCTTCCAGGGGCTCAGTAGCCCCACGCAGCTAGGGGCAAGCATGTTGACCAGTCCAGTTCAGGCCTCATCAAGGCGAACAGTAACTTATAAGATATAATAACAATATTTTTTAAAATTTGTTCTTCTGACTTTTATGTTGGTTCTTCATTTCCATTTTTTACATTCTTTGTTCCATTTTCTTTTGCTTTTTCTGAATCATATAACTTCTGGGAAACTAAATGAAAAGATTGTGGAGTTAAATAATAATACAGATAACTGAGGTCCCAGTTTCCGCCGGTTACCCTTGCAAGCTTGAGCTCTCTGGTCCTAGGTGAATGGCTCTGCCAAATCTGGTATTTGCAAATACTAGCCACAGAAACTTCCTCAACAACAGATCAGGAGGATGATGGATTTTTTTTTTTTAATTTCCTATGGAGGTCATTGTCCTCATATATTTTCAAAGTTACCCAAGGGGTTTGCCCAGGAGGCAGGAGTTCATGAATGCTGTGTTTAAAAGTTTTTTTCCTACATTGAATCCTGGGCACCTCCCTCACCCACCCACCCCTTAAAGCAGCTCTGGGAGACAGGCAGGGAAAAGAGAAGGAAAGAAGACTGAGTCAGCAACTCTGTGGTCCTCCAGAGCAGGGTCGGCAAACTCTGTGAAGGCACAGATGGTCATTTTGTTAGGCTTTGCAGGTCGTAAGGTTTTGCCCGTGACTTGCTCAGGGCTGCCTTGCTAGTGCAAACGTGGCCAGTGGCAATACATAAAGAATGAGCACAGAAGGGTTCCAGTATGACTTTATACATAGACACAGATTTGAATTTCGTATAATTTTCATGTGTCATTTGTCTTTTAATTTTTTTAACAATTATTTAAAATGAAAAAAAATAAAGGCATTCTTGGCTCTCAGACTGTATAAAAGCAAGTGGCGGCTGGATTTGATTCATGAGCCAGATTTTGCTGCCCCCTGGCCTAGACTGTTGTTCACATGGGCTGATAGCAACAATACTGGCAGAAAAATGAGTAGTTTGGGCCCTGCCTTCTGCCCAGATTTTTTGTTTGTTTGTTTTCTCCAAAGAAATCAAATTTGTCTTCTTTTTCAGATTTCTGTCTGTGCTCTTTTTCTCTTCTAGCTAATGAGAAGAGAGCTATACACCCTTGGGTTTTATTCCCTTTCTTCATAATGTCTGCACAGCTAGTGAAGTTTCATCTTAACATACACCAATGACACATCCTCTCCTTTTCATGTTGAAAACAAACATCCCCCTGAAACATCCCTATTTCCAGGAATAACTATTTCATATCATATTAGTTTCTTATTTATCAGTAAGATTAAAACTCCTGGAGAGTTTGATTTTCTCCGTAGGCATATTTCTTCTTATGGGTAATGCAATATGCATTTACTTCATGATATAAAGAAGAATAATGCCTCCATTTGCAAATAGAGACTATTGCACAGAGAATATATAGATGTGAGTTATGCAGATTATGCCATTTGTTACAAAAATACTTTTTAATCTTGATATTTTTAAACACAATAAAATGATTCATTCAGAGGAAGGGAAAGAAATAGAAGTCTTTTCTCAACGTGATGATTTTCTTTCTTTTAGAGGATGAGTGTTGGAAAACAACAAACTTTCTAGCCAGAAACTGTTGAGATTAAAAGCAGCAATTCATTGTCATGTCCTCAAAGCTGTCACATTTGTTTATGTACTCGAGCACTTCTGGATTCTTTTCTGAAATATTTTGTTCTACTTTAAAAAGAAATCACAAGGATTGTTGAGGCTTTTAGGTACATCAATCCTCAAGCAAGCCCTGTGATATGGCTTGCAGTGCTGTCCAAGATAACTCTTTGCAGTGATGGATATGTTCTCTGCCTGTACTGTCTAATAAATTGTGGGTTTTGAGCATTGGAAAGGTAACAAGTACAACTGATAAGCTGATTTTTAAATTGTATTTAATTTTTGTAATTTAAGTTTAAAGTTATGTTTAAATAGTTAAATTGTTTCCAATGGAATTTCTAAAATTGAGGATATGTGATCATACAGTGTGTTTTTCACCATTTCTCTCTAATTATTATATTCTGAAGTATAATGATCTGTATGTTAACAAAGGAGAGGACTCTGGTTTTTAAAAATTCTATTATTAAAATAGCTAATTTGGGGGCACCTGGGTGGCTCAGTCAGTTAAACGTCGGACACCTGATTTCGGCTCAGGTCACGATCCCAGGGTGGTGAGATGGAGTCCCACATTGGGCTCTGTGCTGGATATAGAGCTTGCTTAGGATTCTCTCACTCCTTCTCCCTCTCCCCCTCCCCCCACCCTTCTTTCTCTCTCTCTCTCTCTTTCCCATTCTCTCTCTCTCTCAATAAAATAGAATAAAATAAAATAAGAAATAAAATAGCTACTTTTTCCAGACAGCTCAAGGATGATCTTAATAAATATCATGCTATTATAATTTGTTGTTATGACTCTTGTTGCTTGGGTATATTTACACAGATCCTGGCTTAGTTTTCCTTGATCAAACAAAACAGACACACACAAAATAAAAAACAGTGTTTCCTAACCATCCAGACGACCTTTTTGAATATCAGCCAGGCTGCTACTCTGGTCCCTTCAGCAAATAAAGAACAAAGACTGCTGACAGGAGAGTGTGAGAATAAAGTAGTTCTTTCCTTGTTCGAGAATGAGTATGAGCTGGGAGAGAAGGAAACAGAAAAATGTGGGATTTAATTTTTACCAGTACATTTTGTGGTATGTGTATGTGTCATATAAATTACGTATTAACTTCTTTGTAAGTTTTATTATCCTCAGGCTTTAAACGGTATGTGATCAAAATCACATTATGTAGTAAAGAGTGTGTGAGTAGGTGGATAGTTAGGTAGGTGTAAATCCCTATCAAATCCATTTTAGAAGATAAATGATAGCTATTGAAGTTTGGGCAAATCAATTTCACCAATTCACTTTACTTGTCTAATGCTTCTGGGAGCCATTACAGAGCTGGTTACCTAATGTTAGGGTAGGGTAGGGTAGGTTTAAATCAAGGTGAACAGTCAAAAAAACATTTTTTTCCATGAACTATGTGTATTATTAAGGATTATTTTACTACAGAGTTAGTTGCTTATTTGCAAGCTAAGAAATTAATGAACGAAAATACTACTCATGAATACCAAGGTTTATTTGAAAGCCAATATGGGTTTAGTGTGGTAATAAGGGTCCAGTTCTCCAAGGACGGCAAACCTATTTATTGTACATCAAATTTTACTGACTTTGAAATCTCCCTAGGAATGTTCATTTACTTCATCATGTATTATGTGTTTTGGATCTTTAGCAACAATAACAAAATCCAAGTGTGCTAATGAAGTGGTTATGCAATGAAACTAATATACACCGTGGTCTGACCCAGGAGACTACACTCTTACATTCAGGTAGAACTGAAAACAATATAGAAAATGCAGATCTTGAAACACTGTACTTAATAACCACATGTTTAAAAGAAAATCCACTTACGTTTAAAGGAAAATCTAAATAGCTATGCCATTGGAGGGTGACTGTCTTAAAAATAAATTATAATTGGTCAGTTCAAAATTGTATATAGATTTATAATTTTTAAATGTCTGGTGGCATATAACCATAATGTATTATTCACTTTAATATTCATTATTATTTTATTAAATTTCCAGAGGGAGAGAAAATAAATGACCTCCTAGTGAGAGATACTTTACCATGAGACCAGTTGTAAAAAATAATTGAGGATTGTGCCAGAAAATATATCATTCCTAAGTTCTGGTTCCCTAGTAGTTTTAATTTATTGAGGTAGAAAAATATGCAAGGTGAAATGAGGCCCCCAAATGTTTCATACTGCATGCATTTTATCCAGAGGATGATAATGATCTGCTTGAATTATTCAATTGGTATTACTAAATTTTGGAAGGTTTTTAAAAATTGTTTTGGTTGGTAGCAAGGGAGTGTTTAAGATGCGTTCAGAGTGTACTGTTATTTACCTGTCATTCAGGGTACGGAGGGTTGTTGGCGATGAAGGTTTATACTTAGCCATACGATGAGCAACTTGAATCAATTAAAAAAAACAGTACATTTGTGGATAATAGGGCAGTGGTTGGAAGAAAAATAGTTAAGTAAATACTCATTGAATTAATTGCACAGGCAATGTTTCTGCCAGTGCTATAATTAATACCTATCTCATTTCTTCTCCAGCTCCACAATCCATGACATCAACATAACTGACAACAATAACAACAGAAAATGTCAAGAATTGAGTCTTCTACCTGTGTTTCTGACTCTTCTTGACTGACTAGAATCTACCCTTTCATACTCAGGTGTACTCAAATCACATTTCACCAGCCTAGCTGCTGGGCAAGACCTGTTCTTGCTGCTCTATTGAGCTTAGGCATTCACACATTGACTAAAACAAGAAGCAGAAGTAGAAATGCAACATATGTGAGAATATAAGCCCTCTGAAAAGAGTGCTGCTTTTAATCCTCAGCTTGACCTCCTGTCTTCTTTGATCTATTAGAAAATGATTGGTGTGTGTGATTGTTCATATAACAAGTGCTGTACCACATAGGAGAAAGTGTATACAAAGATGAGGCATTCAATCATAGTTATATCTGTGTAATGTGTGGGGTGAACTAGTAGTGCTGGTTGTGTGTGTGTGTGTGTGTGTGTGTGTGTGTGTGTGTGTGTGTGTTTTCAACCTTTCAGGGAAACATAAGGGAAGAAGATACAAGTGGAAGGAGACTAGTAAAATAAAAAAGCAGTACCTGACAGGGTCTGATGAAGTAGCACGGATAATAAATGCTACAGAGTTTATTAGAAAGAATAATTATTTCCATCCGGAGGGATTAGGCAATCTTCTCTGAGAAGACGGCACTTTCATTACCCAAAACGTGAAGAATGGAAAAGGTTTTATATGTGTCAATTAGAAAAAGAGATATTTAACTGAGGAAAGAGAAGACATTTTAATGGCAGAGTAGACGATGACAGAGGAAAAGAAGGCAGTCAAGGGGCATACCCAGAATAATGAGGTCACCATTTTACCAAAATGGTGTTCTGTTATTAGAAAGATGTGAATAGTAAGGTCAGATGAGGTCATATTGTTGAGGACCATTTTTTTTTTCCAAAAGGCAGACTAAAGAATTTGGAGACAATTGGGAATCTGTCATATGATATAAGCACAAAAATAAAATGAGGGCCAATTTTGGAAGTTGAATTTCATAGTTGCAAGGACAATAAGACTTTATCATCCCACATACTTTCAAAGTTAGGAAGAAATTGTGTAAGATCCAATAAGTAACTGAGGGAATTTATTCTAAGAACTGCTGTGAAAGAAAGGAGACTTTTGTGCTCTTTTCAGTATGTTTTCTCAAAGTCCTGTAGCTAAAAGGAATGGAAGGCAAAGTAGAACAGTGGTTAAGTGCATGAGTTTCTGAGTTTGACTTCGTGGGTTCAGAGGCTAGCTTGGTTATCATTTACTGGCTGTGTGAACTTGGGCAAATCACTTGGCTTCCCTTTGTCAATTTTTCACCTGAAAAATATAAATAATAATAGTACCTACATCATAGTGTTGTTATAACTAAATGTTGATATGTAAAAAAACAGACTAATGCTTGGAGCATTGTAAGGACTACAGCAAATCATCTATTTCTACAGGACAAGTATGTATATATACCTACACTTAAGACAACCATTTTCTGATTTAAAGTAGTTCATGTTCATTGCAGACAAATTAAAGATGCAACTGAGAGGGCTGTCTGTGTGGTTCAGTTGGTTAAGTGTCTGCCTTCAGCTCAGGTCATGATCCCAGGGTTCTGGGATAAAGCCCCACCTTGGGCTCCCTGCTAAGCAGAGAGCCTGTTTCTCCTCCTGCTCCCCATGCTTGTGCTCTCTCTCTCTGTCAAATAAATAAATAAAATCTTTAAAATAAAAAAATGCAACTGAGAAAAGAGGACCTATTACCCAGAAATTAAAACTTCTCAACTTTTGATACACCATTTATGTTTTCCCTATTACTAAATATACACGTACGTCACTTATTACACATCCACAGAGTACTTAACTGGATGAAAGTTCCATAACTTTCCACTCATACACTATTGGTGAGTGTGGAAGCAATTTCCAATGTTTTGCATCTGTAAGTGAGGCTGTGGCAGACATTCTTGTGATTTAACGTGTACACATCATTGTTGCCTTACTATAAAATATGAAAAGTTGCATTTCTGGTCTAAGTGTGAGAATATGTTTATATTTGAATATATATTGCAAAAGTCTACCTAATCCACTCCCAGCCCTAGCCTTCCCAGAGGTATAGTCCAACTTACTAGCACTTTTTGAGGGGGCCTGAACCCTTGCACTATTGCTATTACATGACACCACTGTATTGTAATAACAGAAGTTCAAAAAAAAAATCTTTGCCAAATCAATAGGTGCAACCTTACACCTCACAGTTTGAATTTGATTTCTGTGGTTTCTAGTGAAGTTAAACAGTCTTAATAGACTTGTAGGTCAGTTATAGTTCTTCTTTCAAAAATTGTCCGTTTGTTATCCTTGTTCATTTCTTTTTCCTGGTATTTGTCTTTTTCCTATTGATCTGTGAGAGCGGTTTTATCTTGAGAGTCTGTCAGGACATTTAAGGCAGAGTGCCTTCAGTTTTGATTTTTCTTTTGCTTGCTTGGTTTTTTAATGTAAGGAAGTTTTAGATTATTATGAATTTAAAGCAGTCACTTTATGGTTTTAAAATCAAAATTATAACTTTTACATCAAAATTGTAATAACATTTACTCATATTTTCATTATTTGTATGACTTTATTTTTTATACCAAAATTTCATTCACGTGGTATTTAGTTTGGAATTATATGAGACAGGAATTTTTAAAATTGAGCTAAAATTTGATCAAGTATCATCTATATTTTTAAGTATGAAAGGTTCAGAATTGAGAATTTATCATTAAATTCTCTGGAAATAATGCTAATTTATCACAAAAATTGCTAGGTATTTGAATTTACAATTTTACCACTTTTATTGTAACAACTTATTTTATCTATATCTCTATTTTATTTTTTATTTAAATTCAAGTTAGTTAACATATAGTGTAGTCTTGCTTTCAGGAGTAGAATTTAGTGATTTATCATTTAGAAACAGCCCCCAGTGCTCATCCCAGCAAGTGTCCTCCTTAATGCCCATCGCCCATTTAGCACATCCCCCCCACCTACTTCCTCTGCAGCAACCCTTAGTTTGTTCTCTATAGTTAAGAGTCTTCTATGGTGTGCCTTCCTCTCTGCTCTTATTTTATTTTTCCTTCCCTACCCCTATGTTCATCTGTTTTGTTTCTTAAATTCCACGTATGAGTGAAATCATATGATATTTATCTTTTTCTAACTGACTGATTTCACATAATACCATCTACCTCCATTCACATCGTTGCAAGTAGCAAGATTTCATTCATTTTGATGACTGAGTAATATTCCATTGTATATATCACCTCTTCTTTGTTCATCAGTCGGTGGATGTTTGGGCTCTCTCCATGCTTTGGCTACTATTGATAATGCTGCTATCAGCATTGGGGTGCATGTGCCCCTTTGAATCAGCAGTTTTTTATCCTTTGGATAAATACCAAAGGATAGTAGAACAATTGCAGGGTTGTAGGGCAGCTCTATTTTTCACTTTTTGAGGAACCTCCATACTGTTTTCCAGAGTGGCTGCACCAGCGTGCATTCCCACCAACAATGTAGGAGGGTTTCTCTTTCTCTACATTCTCACCAACATCTTTTGTTTCCTGAGCTGTTAACTTTAGCCATTCTGACAGGTAAAAGGTGATATCTCATCGTGCTTTTGATTTGTATTTCCCTGATGTTGAGTGATGTTGAGCATTTTGTCATGTGTCTGTTGGCCATCTGGTTGTCTTCTTTGGAGAAATGTCTATTCACATCTTCTGTCCATTTCTTAACTGGATTATTTGTTTTTTCGATGCTGAGTTTTTTAAGTTCTTTATAGATTTTTATAGATTTATAGAATACTAACCCTTTCTCTGCTATGTCATTCGCAAATATCTTCTTCCATCCCATCAGTTGTCTTTTAGTTTTGTTGATTATTTCCTTCTCTGTGCAGAAGGTTTTGTTTTGTTTTTGGGGTGTGTGTGTGTGTGTGTGTGTGTGTGTGTATCTTGATGAGGTCCCAGTAGTTCATTTTTGCTTTTGTTTCCCTTGCCTCTGGAATGTGTCTAGTAAGAAGTTGTTGCAGCCAAGGTCAGAGAGGTTGCTGACTGTTTTCTCCTCTAGGATTTTGGTGGTTTCCTGTATTACATTTAGGTCTTTCATCCATTTTGAATTTATTTTTGTGTATGGTATAAGAAAGTGGTCTGGATTCATTCTTCTGCATGTCACTGTCCAGTTTTCCCAAGGCCATTTGACAAAGAGACTTTTTTCCATTGGATATACTTTCCAACTTTGTCAAGAGATTGGCTGGCCAGCCACAGAGTTGCAGGTCCATTTCTGGGTTCTCTCTGTTCCATTGATCTATGTGTCTATTTTTGTGCCTATATTTCTATTTTAAAATGGATGACAAGTCTACAAAAATGTAGAAGATACTACAATTGCATGAAGATCATTTAATCATGGTTTTGGGTTAATCATCATCCAAAAATTTATTCAGTAAGCATCCTAATTTACCTTGTAATCCCTATATAATAGTCTTGAATTAACAAATGTCAAATAGTACTTTTTGTTTTCAATATGTTTATCTACATGCATTTCACATGTATTGATTATATTAAAGTTGACTTTTAAATGTATATATCTCAGTAGTAATAAGCAATAAGGATATAGATTATTCTGATAAATATTAAAAGCTTTTGAAAAGTATGAATTTCAGTACCCCATTTATCAAATAACACATTAGATTTTGAAAGATCAGAGAAAGTATGTTTTGGCAGGTAAGAGAAAAGGAAAGTTAAAATTTGGAGTCAGGAAAACACAGATGTTTAATGCTACATTTTTTTAACTTACCAGTAACTTTAGGAATATTATTTATAGTTGTGAACCTTAATTTCCTCATTTGTCAGTTGTAGGAAAAAATATATATTTCATAGGATTATGGATGAGATTAAGGGAGCTAATATAAGTAAAAACTGTCATATAGTAGTACCTAAGGCATATTGAAAATCTAAGTCAAAATGGTAATTTTATTGTAACAGATATATTAGAGGGATAGCCAGCCACCCAATCAGTATTACCCATTTATTTATTTTTATTTAACATTTAAAACATAAAAAATAATATTCTTTCTGTGTAGTAACCTTATAAAATGCCAAAATATATCAACAATTACATTAAAATGATCTTTAATAGGGAACACCCCCCAAAAATTTATCAATTACATAAAAATGATCTTTAATTGGGAACACCCCCCAAAAAATTATGGTTAATAATTTCATGTATTTCCAGTCATTTAAAAAATACAGATAAAAAGATAGATGATAGGTAGATACTGATATGCCAAATATATACAGAAAATCAAAGACCTAATTTATGTGTGTTGTATAACTTTTACCAATTAACATTTCATGAATATTTTCAAAATAGAATGTTTTTCATAGTGTGTACTTTAAAGGATGCAAAATATCCAGTTGTATGGATGTAATTTATTCCATTTGAGGGATTTTGTTTCAGTTTTTCTCTAGTATAAATGACAGAATTGGGTATTCTTGTCACATGTCTCCATGTGTATCTCTGATATTCCTCTAGGAAAATTCACGGAAGTAAAATTTTGCAGTTGAATGGAATGAGTAAATTTTTTTCTCCTTTCATGTCTTTATTTAAATTCTGGTTAGCTAACATACAGTGTAATATTAATTTCAGGTGTAGAATTTCATGATTCATCACTTATCTACAACACCAGTGCTCATCACAAGTGCCCTCCCTTACACCCACCACCCATTTAGCCCATCCCCCTGCCACCACCTCCCGTCCAGTAACCCTCAGTTAGTTCTCTAGAGTTAAGTGTCTCTTTTCTGATTTGCCCCTCTTCCTTTTTCCCTACATTCTTCTGTTTTGTTCCTTAAGTTCCACATATGAGTGAAATCATATTCGTCTTTCTCTGACTTATTTATACTTAGCATACCTTCACCTCTAGCTTCACCACATCATTGCCAATGGCAAGATTTCATTCTTTTTTATGGCTGAGTAATGTTCCACTGTATGTATATATACCACTTTATGTATGTATATATATATATGTATATATATATATGTATATATAAAGATATATATCTTTATCCATCAGTCGGTGGACATTTGGGTTCTTCCCATATTTTGGCTATTGTTGGTAATGGTGCTATAAACATCGGGGTGCATGTTTCCCTTCAAATCAGTAATTTCGTTTCCTTTGGATAAATACCTAGTAGTGTGGAGGAAGGGGAACTCTCTTACACTGTTGGTGGGAATGCAAACTGGTATAGTCATGCAGGAAAACAGTATGGAGGTTCCTCGAAAAGTTAAAAATAGAACTACCGGGCGCCTGGGTGGCTCAGTGGGTTAAAGCCGCTGCCTTCGGCTCAGGTCATGATCCCAGGGTCCTGGGATCGAGGCCCGCGTCGGGCTCTCTGCTCAGCAGGGAGCCTGCTTCCTCCTCTCTCCTCTCTCTCTGCCTGCCTCTCTGCCTACTTGTAATCTCTCTCTCTGTGTCAAATGAATAAATAAAAAAAAAAAATCTTTAAAAAAAAAAAAAAATAGAACTACCTTAGGATCCAACAATTGTACTAGAAATTGATGGATTTTCCTTTTTTAAAGTTAGCATACCATGCTATTAACACCCAGATCAGGAATTAGAACATTACCTTAGGACTTTTCTTCATGCTCCTGCCCAGCATTAACCCTTTCCTAACTATCCCCTCACCAAGGACAGTCTTGCTTCTGACTTCAAACAATTGTAGAGTATATGTATTTCTAGATCATCAACTCTATTTAACTGAAGTGGCACCATTGTCATAAATGAAGTAAGTACATAGAGTCTATTTTCTCAGCAATACCACACAGAATTAATTATATGAAATAATGATACCTGGTAGTAAACATTCTTAAACTTTTGGTTGTTTTTCAAGATTGCATTGGATATTCTTAGCCTTTGGTATTTGCATATATATCTCAGAATTGGTATATCACTTCCTATTAAAAACTAGCTGTTGCAATTTTAATAGAGCTTGCACTGAGTTTATAGATTATTTGAAGAGAGTTGATATCTTTACAATATAGAATCTTCCGGTTGGTTTCTCCCAATAGAGGAATAAGGTATACTCCTTTATTTTTTTAGTCTTTCCTTAATCTCTCAGGCATATTGGTAGTTTTCACGGTAGACATCTTGATTTTTTGTATGAATTATCAAATTACTCCCTACAAATGTAAGAATTTATCCTTCAACAAACATCATAAGAGTGCTTATTTTCCAGAACTTTGATAAGTACCTTTGGCAAAAACCAATATAATAGGCAAATGATGGTTCTTTTATTGCTGTTTTAATGTGCATTTCACCGATTACTTAGTGGTTGGACTTTTGTTTATTGGCTGCTTGCATTTTTTGTCAAATTCCTGTTTATATTCTTTATTGAGTTTTCCAATAGATTCTCCATCTCATTTCATTTATGGAAAGATCTTTTTATACAAAAGATTATAACCTGTTGTCTGATAGATGCTGCAAGAAGTCCCAGCTGTCATTTGTTTTTAACTCTGCTAATTGGCCTTAATTTTGAATGAGTAATACAAATATTATACTTCAAAGTTTATTTATATTACTTTCTGCTTCTAAAAGGCTTCCTCACACCAACATTTTATTCTAGTTCTGTTATTAATTTTTTTACACTTAACACTTTAATTTCTCTAGAAAGTTTTTGGTGTAAGATATGAAGTAAGTACTCGATATCTGTTTATTTCTAAAACAGACACCTCTGTTTATCTTATTATTAAAATTTCTACACATTTGAAATTAAAATTCAGAAGTTGGAAAAAGGGAAGCTAATCTTGTGTGAAATTAGGTCAAGATTTGGTTAGATACTAAATTAACACATGAGGGAACTAAACGTGTTTAAATTTTTGCTTTCACCACAGGGAACATGTCATGTGAAGAGTATGGTTCCACAATACTTAAAAAGATTTTTGGGAAAAGGATGCATTTTACTGTTAAACTGTGTCCATATTTTAATAAGAATATGAAGTAGTAAGTGTAATAGAAAATAATTTTAAGACATAAAAACTGACATAAAACCTCGTATTCTACATCATAAAGTATTCATGTTATCTTTTTCCATGAACTATGTAGAAGCCATTAATTTCTGAAGACCCTTTTGAAGGTGTGGGAGTCAAAAAATTATAGGTCAGTTTTCAAATGCTACCCTACGATTAGCTAAGTGATATTGTCGTAGCAAAATAATCACAATTATGGACTGGTGGCTATAGATGTGTTACATCCTATTAATAACGATTTGTTATTGAAATATATATTCTCACTGTTAGTTTTGGCAAGAAGAAAAGCTGGTAGTTTTCCTTTCTAAATTAATTTATTTCTCTGTGAAGGTAATACTTTTATATTTTGCAAAAATTTAAAACTGTAGTGAAAATCTTCTACCTCATCCACCATCTGCCCTACCATCACCAAGTGTTGATTTTACTTGCATAGAGACATCTAAAAGATAAATTCCTAGCAGCAAAATTCTGGGTATAGGGTTCCGTGCATTTTGTAGATATTGCCAAGTTGCCTTCCACAAGGGGTACACCAGTTTGTCTCTCCCACTGGCCATATATAATCACATATTCTCCACAACCTTGGCAGCATAGTGTATTCAGACTTGGATTTTTGTCAGTGCAATCGATCAAATTTTCAGATCTCTCATTACAACAAAGTTTAGCTTCTTTATGTATGTTTAAAAATCCATTTATGTTTTCTTTTTTGTGGACTGTACTTAACTTTTGTCCAGTTTTCCTCTGGCTTGTTGGCCTTTTAAAAATTAATTTGCAGTAGTTTTCTTATGTTTTAGGAAAATTAGTCCCTTATCTGAGATGTCACTAATTTTTTTTCACTGTCATTTGTCCTTTGACTTTGCTTTTAGGGGATTTTTTTTTTGCCATTCAAAAGTTTCTCATTTTTATATATTCTAATCAACTAATATTTTTGTCAGCTAAATAAAGCTATTTCACTTAAGGATAAAATTACGTTCTTTATGTTGACTACTCTGGACATGCGTTGCTTCTTAAATTGAAAAAAAGATTAATCCTAAATTTTGAAATTGTTTATCTTTCATTCACTAGATATTTATTGAAAGCCTGTCATGTGTAGGAACCCAGTTCATCCAGAAATCAAAGCTCAGTGAAGGAGGTCAATATAAATAACAAAGAGTATAAGGCAAATGCTATGATGGTAGGAAACACAAGGTCTGTGAGGATATACCCAATGCAGATAACTAACCTGAAAACTACATGTGCCCCACAATCTCATTATGAGCTAGCATTTAATTTTTTCACATATTAGTCAAATCTCACCCATTGAACTGTTCGCTATCTGGAATTGTTCTACCTCTAGAACCAGGAAAGGATGGGTTGGAAGTGTGAGAAGGAAACTAACAATCTCAGTTGAAAGTTACCTGGATTTCTGTGTTGATATGTGAACCCTATTTGTGATCAGGTATAAATGAGTTCATAGCTCAATTTTAGAGATTTTAAGAAAATGTGATGGCTGTTATTTCCATTAACTTCAGAATCTAGAGGCTCTTAGACGCTGCAAGTTGAAGCTGTAAAATATTTTTTATATGTACTTGTGACTAGAAAATAATCCAATAAAAATAAACTGTTTAGTAACTTCCTTATAAATGCTAGAAAAGATAAGTAGAAAACATTATTAGATTATACATTATAGACCTGGAATTACATTTGTGATATCAACTCTCTCTTTCACACACACACACACACACACACACACAATCACTCATACACAGATATATTATCCATCACCCCAGATGTCATTATGGGTTAGAACTCATGAAACATAAATAGGCCTTTATCTAATACTTTGTTTACTTGACTTTATATGATGATACAAGTCAAACAGAGCAGATACAGCATCACAATTCATTATCCATGAACAAGCACTGCATGCTCCCTGTGCACGTTGCTTCTTTTAACTCCTTACCACATAGGGAAAGGCTTGCCAGGGGTGAACACCAAGGTCTTTGCAGGTCACTTTAAATAGAAGTCACAAGCTCTATTTCCTTTCCATCTTTTATACCTTTTTTATTCATCTAGACCATAGGTTATATGCCAATTCACAGCTTCCCCAAAGCAGACATAGTTCCATACAACAAACAATGCAGGCCTAATGTTTCCCAATCGTCTTAAAGTTAGTCTTCCAAGGAAACATTGTTGTGGGAGCATAAGGTCAGTCTCACGCTGGAATGCATCAGTATAGGCTGAATGTTAACCCTTGACTCATGCATGCACATGCATCGTACACAATATATGCAAATGCTTTTATAGGTTTCAAAATACATATTGTTTGCATATAATCAAAGCTTATATAAAATTCCTTCTCCTGTAAATTTACTCAAGTTATTTTATCCATTAATCTATCTCCTTTTTCACCTCATACCTCTTGGGTACAGTTAAGGAACATAATGTTCTTCAGTTAGCTATTTCAAAAGTATCTAAAACAGATGTTCCAAAGTATGGGGCATTATTTAGATGATGCAGTAGTATGTTAGTATGCTTATCTAGTTTATTTTTTTTTAAAGATTTTATTTGTTTATTTGACAGAGAGAGATTACAAGTAGGCAGAGAGGCAGGCAGAGAGACAGGGAGAGGAGGAAGCAGGCTCCCTGCTGAGCAGAGAGCCCGATGCGGGCCTCGATCCCAGGACGCTGAGATCATGACCTGAGCCGAAAGCAGAGGCCTTAACCCACTGAGCCACCCAGGCGCCCTTATCTAGTTTATTTTTTAACTATCCTCTGTAATATTGATGAGGATGTGGAGAAAAAGGAGCCCTCTTGCACAGTTGGTGGGAATGTAAACAGATGCAGCCACTCTGGAAAATAGTATGGAGGTTCCTCAAAAAATTAAAAAGAGAACTACCCTACAATCCATTAATTGTGCTACTGGGTATTTACTCAAAAAATACAAAAACAGTGATTCAAAGGGATACATGCACCCCCTATGTTTATAGCAGCATCGTTTACAATATCCAAATTATGGAATCAGCCCAAGTGTCCATCAACAGGTGAATGGTTAAGTAGATGTCATGTGTATGTTTAAACACACACACAAAAAAAATACACAATGGAATATTAGCCATAAAAAAGAATGAAATCTTGCCATTTGCAATGATGTGGATTGAGCTAGAGAGTATAAAGCTTAGCAAGATAAGTCATTCATAGAAAGACAAATATGATTTGTATGATTTCATTCATATGTAGGATTTAACAAACAGAACAAACAAGCAAAAGAAAAAGAGAGAAATCAAGAAACAGACTTTTAACTGTAGAAAACAAATTGATGGTTAACAGAGGGGAGATGAACAGGGGATGAGTGAGACAGGTGATGGGTTTGAGGAGGGCACTTATGATGAGCACTGGGTGTGGTAGGGAAGTGTAGAATCAGTATATTGAACACCTGAAACTAATATAACATGGTGCGTTAACTGTACTAGAATTAAAATTTAAAATTTTAATGTTATCTCTAATAACATGGTATTTTATAATGGATGTATGTTGCAGCATTGTGTTTGTGCTATAATGTAATGTTCTATTATTAGAATAGTATTAATCATATCATAAGGAGTTGCCATTACAGGTTCACATTCTTTACTACCGTGTACTGTTTTAGCCCTTGACAGTAGAAAGAAAAAGTCTTTACTCTTGCTTATCCTGGCTGCCTACTTACACTTGAGCTCAAACAATAATCACTAACATGCAGTGACTTTATTTAATCCATATAGTGATCCCGTGCAGCAGATACTGCCATTGTCTGCATTCTGTAGAGAAGGCACTGAGGATTAAAGAAAACTTGGCTAAAGTGCTGGGAAAGAACTAGAATTAAAATTTAAACCAAGCAGCCTAACTCTAGACTTCACAATGTTGAACAGAGTATCCTACTCCTTCCCAAGGTATTTTATGTTTCTCAACCCCAATGTATCATCCATTTATAAAATGGGGGAAAGAATAGTATCTGTATCATAGGATTGTTGGTTGGGTTAAAGAAGGCTGTAAATGTGAAACTTACTAACATGGTATTTGTCACATTGTAAGCCCTTAATAAAAATAGCCTATAATCATACTGATATATTCTACTCTAATCCAAATGTCTTTTTCCTTTTCATTGCAATCATCTTATTTTGTTTTACTTGGCTATACTTAGACCCACAAACTATAGCCTACCTCCCCATTTTATTTTGCGCATAAAAGAATTCCCTTGTACAGTTTTCCTTCACATAAAGTTAGAAGGAAGTAATAAAGGCAGAGAATCTGGCATTGAATATGCAGTACATCATTGTGTTTAGTAAATGAGTGATTTAGTAGAGAATATACTTCTTTACTTTATTGGTTGGAGTTGGGTATGCATTTGTGTGAGTGTGTGTTTTGAATTTCAAAAAAAAAGTCTTATTTAAAGCATAGTATTTGGGGGAAGGCTATTAATAAATGATCTGTAATACGTGAATTAAATCCTAACATGTCACCCATATGAGTAATCTATATCATCCTGTAAAATACCAAATTTAGCAAATTTCTGTTACACTTTAAAGGAAATAATTTTAGAATATATTTATTTTTTGCTTTTTTATTTAAACCATGGGAATCTTTTCCTCTTTTTTCCTTCCAGGTTTCTAGAGATTTGCCTGAGAAACAAGGAGAAATTGAGGCACACGTAAAAGACCTTGGACAGCTGGAAGAGCAGTTAAATCATCTGCTTCTGTGGCTGTCTCCTATTCGGAATCAGTTGGAAATTTACAATCAACCAAATCAAACAGAACCATTTGACATTAAGGTAGGGACTCTTTGCTTTAAATATCGTTTTCCAAAAAATGACAATATCACTGAACTAAGTTTCTCATCCATTATCATAATCATCATTGTTATTATAATGTTAATAATAATAATAAAATGACTAGCATTTTTTGTTTTAGAGCACTTACTAGCAATAACGTATTCGTTAAACTCTTATCATTAGAATGTCTTCATCATCTTTGTTACGATGACCCATTTGCCATCCCTAGTTTAATTGCACTCAATATATGTTTGTAGACTCCTTATCTAAAATTAAAGTTATTTAGGAGATTAGGTGCCTACCAAATACAGTATAGGCTCTTTAGTAAATATTAGAAAACCCTCTCAGACTGACTCCAGTTTACCTTTGTATCCTTTTATCCTGCCAACAGAATTATTCTAGCCACAGCAAATTATATGTTATGTTTATATGTGTGTGGTTTCATGCCATGTTTGTGTTCTTGATCTCTCTTCCTTAAATTACTTCTTCCTCCTCTTTTGGCATGATGAACTTCTCTATATCCTTCAAGACTGAATTCAGTGTCTTTACTTCTTTAAAAGTTTTTTTGATACTCCAGGTAGAATAAAAAACCTCTTAGGATTTCTTATAAACCTCCGTGTCCATTTCCTGTAACCCTTGTACATTGACTTACACTTAAATTTTACAGACCTGAGTATATCACCACACTCTTCTTCAGATACAGAGGGCATCTTCTTACGTACCTGCCTCATTCCCCTCCTTTCTGAACACCCCCATTGCAGGGCCTAGTGTCTGGTGGATACTTCTATTTTTGAATCAAAGTATAAAGGTGGTAATGAGACACCCAGAATGGTAATGAGATGCCACAGGTAAGCCTAGTGCTCTAGACCAACATGCCAGTTGGACCCCACCATCTCCTCCTTTTAGTGTCCCTGTGGACATTGATTGTCCCTATCTTTTCTCTCTTCCCAGGAGCATATTCCAAAGACTTATCCCAACTTGATGCCCTGCTTTACATCTCCTATGGGCCAACAACATTAAACAGCTAATCATATAAACCAATTAAATTGAAATCTCAACCTCTTGATTAGTGTAAGCATGGGCACTTTCAGACTAAATTAAGTAACATCTTGAGTAAAGTTTTACTTTTAGTTCACTGACCCTGATTTTTCAATTTGCTTGCTTTCCAGGGTTATCACAACCTCATGGTTTTTATCTCCATGCCGGTGCTGTTTTGCTGGGAGATAATGCAAGGATAAAATAAAGTGTGAGGTTATTCTAGAGAAGAGAAAGTCTAAGTTTAGGAAAGATGGGCTTGAGTGAGGTTAAGGTGAGAGAGAGAGAGAGAGAGAGAGAGAGAGAGATTGGAAACAACTAAAATGAGTTATATTTGGAATGTGCACTCTGCTACTTTCACCTTACCTCTTCCTGACATGTATATCCACCATTCTGTTAGCTATCCCTGAGCACAGATGATACCGTGTACATCACAGATAGACATGATTTTGCCACTGCAAAACCCAGGCTGCTCATCTGGTGGCATGGTCTTCCATTCAAGTTTAATGATTAAGATCAAGTCATAGTAGGCTTTACCCAAAAAAAATTAAGTTGGCTTTTTGTAAGTATACAGGACAGGAAACAACACAACTGGTACAGCGGTGACACAACAGAGGTCTTGACACCAGGCTCTGGCTTCCGATGAACCATTCACCCTGTGTTTAGGTTAGGTGTAGTCACAGGGGCAAGACTGGGTGAGTGCAAAGCCATATCATCATTCAGGGAAGCCACCAGTCCTCGAAAGCCTTCAGTGTTTTTACCTTGCTAGCAGAGTTTCCTCAATGGTATTTGGGGCGCGTTCTCCAGTGCGACTGCATCTCCTCAATGCTCATTTTTCAGTAGTCAGTAACCTCAACAAAGAAGTACAATTATTTAGTCCAACAAACGATAACCTCAGCCAGATTCTCTTGGATCTAGCATAACCTTAAATATTTCTCGATTTAGTCTTATAAAGAGGAAGGCCATAAACTCTCTGTTCCCAATCAGTAAGGAGCTTTCTGTAACTCACAGGCAAAAGCACATTCCTTTACTTTTAAATGTAATCTTTAGTTAAAATGAGCTTCTTCATTCAAGTAATAAAAAAATATATTCAATATTAGCTATCTCTGTACATGGAATAAATAGGAAGGATAACAAAATCTTTCAATACAAACGGATGTTGTTGACTCAACCCAAGTGACTTTAGTCCCAGTCTCAACCCTCCACACACAATGGTTCCCAAATATGGAAAACTTGTGTTGGCCATGTTTTTGTCCATAGCCCATATATCCATGCCAAATAGGTCCCTGCAGTTTAGAATGAAAGCTCCTCTCAGCTGTGTTAATCACTTTCCTTTATCAAAGCTACAAGTCCACACTCTCACTGCTGTGTGTACTTTCAGAGAGTCACGATGTTTGCCTCCTGCAGCTTGGTCTAAATCACTGAGGGGAGAGGCAGCTGCTTTTTCCTTGGCAGTAAAATTCCTTGGCTTCAGTCCTCTGTGCATATTCTGAGTTTCTCATCTCTGGAGTGCACATTTCAAAAATATTCCCTTAGCCTTTTTCTTCTTCTCTGTGGCTACATCCAAGGCAAAAAAGATCATAAAATCATATATATGATGACTCGAGACATTCTCCCCATAATTCTTAGACCCCTAGCTTGTAATCAGGAAATAGCGACCTGCGTGAATAACTTACTAACTTACCTAGTTCTTTATCCCTCTTTGTCTAGCTTCTATCTAAATTCACTGTCTAATCAATGATTTATTAAGATTGCTCAGAGTTCTTTTACTATACGATATGTGATTTTAGTCTGTACGGCCTGCTATAGCTCTCTATTTAAAGAGATTAAACTTCTTTTTTCAGTTAAACAAAGATGGGAAAATGGACTTTACTGAAAACCAAAAATAGTTTTTAAACACTTTTGTGGACATGCCCATTTTTTAACACAGAGAAAGAAACTCCTAAAATCTTAGGAATGAGTGAATGCAAAGAAAGTAGATGCACAAGGAGCCTCCAATTCCTAAATGTAAAAAAATTGTCTTTGTCTGTCCATGGTGGCCATGGCTAACTCTGAAACAAAGAACCTAAGGCCTTGACATCCATGTCATTTGTTTTCTCTAGTCAAACTCTAAGCACCTGTTAGAAAAATATGTAATACCCTCTGTGAGCCTCAGTTTTGCCTGCTTGGCACTTCATGCTTATTGATGAAATGCAGCTAGCTGTGTAATGAAACCCAAATAAAAAAAGCCTTAAGGGCTCTGTTCTAATACATTGTTTATGCTGGAGTGAAAATTGACTGCACATCGCTTGGCTTGTGCAATTTACTCCCGAAATATTCCTATTCAGGAAATCCTGCAAATAGCAATATTCATCTTGAAAATCACCTCACAGAACCCTTAGCAAACTGAGAAACATAATCAATGAGATCGTGATGTAGAGGGTGAAAATTAGGCGTAATCACAGACCTTTCCCTTCAGTCAGCCCACTAGAAGGCATGCCTTTGAATTTAGATTTTCAAATGTACACTCAATTTAGGCATAAAATATGTCGATTTCAGATTTTAGAAATGATAATTGAATGCTAAGAACCAAGGACCAGTTAGAATTTCTCTAAAGGGTCTTATGTTTTTAATCTTTAATGAACGCTGTCAATAACGAGCTGTAGGTATACTATTTATCTGACATAAAACTGCCTAACTAATGCTTTCTAAACTTTGTTTTAAAATATGAGGGAGGGGGGACACATAATGTTACATTAAGTCTTACTGACTGAAATACCTTCATATTGAAGACAGGGAAGTTTTCTTCTTCCCTTCAAGAATGACTTTGCTTCTGTGATCTATAAATAACACGGCATACTATTCAGTTGGCTCTTCCTTTCCATATAAGAAACTTAATTGCCCATAATTACGAGTCCACGGAGAAAACTACCAAAGGACGCAATTGGAGTGACTGAATGATAAAGTATACAAGCACCCAAACCCTTCTGCCTGTGCGTTCATGTTGCTGTGAGTGTTGTCAAAAGAAAAAAAAAAAGCACTGAGTAACTTAATAGGCAAGGAAGACTAAAGTCTTCCTTCAAGGCTTCCTTCAAGGCTATTGAAATAGGAGAGAGAGACTGAAGTCAACTCCACTGAATCGAAAGGCAGCAAAGATTTTAATCACTGAGATGAGCTAGTGTTAAAGTACGTTTGGTGACTGTGATTTGGTCTTTTGTGTTTGCTAATTGTCCCTTACTGAAGGGAGATTACTAACTCCACCCCTCCCCCACTGAGATGGGGAGCCAGTGCTAGCCTTCCTGACATTTACATTTCAATGCGGTGGCTCCCAGGTGTTTGAGAAAGACATTCTAGGTTGTAAAAGACTTACCTCTCAAAGAGGCAGATAAAGAATTTACAATTGAAAGTTTTCTAAAGTAAATGCACTGAGAAAAAAGACTTCAGGCCTATAATTAGAAAGAAACCCATCTAATCCTTTAGTCAACTTTAAGGAGAATGCCAAGGCCATCTTTGTCACTCCCCTCTTTTGTCCGAGGGAAGCCGGTTCTCCCACTGAACAGCTTGGGAAAGCTACTCCATGCCAGTTACTTCAGAAGGTTTCTGTTGTTAAAGGACTACTTGAACTGAAACTTCGTAATAGAGGATTTTGCTGCACAGTGTGAGCAATTAGGTATTTAATAAGGGGTATTTTCTATGGCAGTGAAAAGAAAAAGTTTAATGATTGGAACCAACAGTAAACCCAGTTTCCGAGTCCAAAGGGCAGCCAATGAAGAAGATTCCTAGAGGTTGGGCTGGAAACATCTTTAGATGGTGAAGTGACAATGGCAGTGACCACCTTATGACTGTTTGAATATTTGGGGTGACAGCACAGAGGTCAGAGAGATTTTATAAGATTGTCCACAGTCATAGCTATTTCCTGGAGCAGAGCATAAAAGCTGTGGAACTCACAGTGAACTTCCTGAGTGGCCCTTATAGGCAGAGCTCCTGGCATGCAGGTTGTCCATAGATAATTCACTGTGCTGATGAGTCCTTTGAAGCCAATATCAAGCGGTCCACCTACAGCTCTCAAGGTTTCTGTAGAGTCTAAGAAGAAGTTCAACTATAGGACAATCTAGGATCTCTATAATGATCTGGGTAGTTAGCTTTTAGTTTTCAGTGATGCCAAGTCAGAAGAGGAGAAGAAAAATGGCAACATGAGTTTGGAGAGTTGTAGTCAGATATTGAAGGAAACAAAAAGAATTGAAAATTTGGTAAGGATGAACAAAATGTGTGAGACAGTCCAATTTGCAGGTTGGTATATCACATAGTTTAGAGGGAAATATGGAAGAGCTCAAAGGCAAAGAACAAGACTAGAATCTGGTAACCCATCAGGGTGTGCTCCTGTTTTCTATTGAAACATAATTTGGGTTTCTGTACAGTTGTCTCCCATGTGATCAAAGGTACTCCCAGTAAGATTATTCTTGTTTACAAAATAAAGCTGGACTGTATTTACGTAAGTAAGTGTATCGAGGATAGTAGCTGGCTACAAGGCTTTTCAAAGTTTGTGTTGGTGTAAGTTTTTATAAAGAATCTCAGATTTGACTTTCAAAAGCTTCATGAGATTAGGAAGCCATGCCAAAAACTTGCCATCAGATGTTACCTGCCGTACCTATAGATTGGGGTGAATTTTTTAGTCTCATAGTCCTCAAAATATCCTAACACTTCCTGGGCCTGCCAGGAAGTGACCTTCCCTATTTACCTGTTAGACTGGACATCCCATAAGCCAGGCTAGTCTTCTGAAGAGAGGGCTTTGTAAACATCGTCTCCAAAAAGTGTACTCTGGTTCTTTAAAACTATCTGGTCATAACCGATTTTATGTATATCATTCTCAAATATGACATTACAGTCAAAGCTTTGGTTATATAATCAATATTTTCAATTATGTCCTGTTACAAGAAAGACAGTTTCTTATTGAATCTGTACAAATAATCATATTGCCAGGCAAATAAAATTACTCGATAGGAGTTTGTGAATTCTGGAGGCAGGGAGAAAAAGATAAATATTTCATTTCTGTTTATAAAAGTATAATCTACTAAATTGCTCTGAAATAGAGATGGCTTAAGAAAAAAGAAAAAGGAGTTCCTTGTATCAAGAAAATAGAATATTAAAGCATCAGCAATATTCCAAACAAAAGACTTAATCAAGTGATTCTTCATCAGTTCAGTCAGTTCTCTCTAATTGATTGTCATTTTGCTTGATCTTGAATTAGCAGCTTCATAAACCCATCAGAATCTCCACTGGAGTTTTAGAAATCCTGATTCAGTCAAAGTTATTTAAGCAAGGCTGCAGAAGGTTGTGCCCTAGAGTACCTGATACAGTCCTCATCATGGGTCTCTGAGACAATCCCTTGTTGTTGAAGACAAGCATTCTGGCCCTGTAGCTGATTGCAAGTACTTTCAGGGGAGCCTCAGAGTAAAACCACTCTCTGTAAACGACAAAAGGCTTCAAGCAGCCATTGTTAAAAATCTGATGAGAGTTCACTTAAAGGAATTCAGTCATTTCTATGGCATACAACATTTTCGAGTAATAACTGCAATTATCACTGGTGACATTATATTGTGGTCTGTTAGGCAAAGCAGAACCAAGTCATATCATGGACAGCAAGGGCATTGACTAATTTCTAGTAACTTGATATAATTACTGAAATATTTACATTAATACCATGTGACCTATACAAATATAACTTCTCTTGATGATGTTTTTTATGCTGACTCAACATATCAAATAAGCCTAACTATTCTTCCTATTTTTTAGATATTAAGAAGGAACAAATGTGAGAGAACAAATCTGGAGATTTTTCACACTGGTTTGAGATCAGGATTTCTTTTTGGGTTTGATTTGTAGAAGGCAAAATATCAAAGGTTGTCAAAAATGTGGAAAGGTTGGAACCCTTGGTTAAATAGGATCATGGGTCACTGATACATTGCTTGACTACCTATTTAACCAAAGTGACAGTGAAAGATTTCAAAAATAAACCTAGGAGGTAACATGATTATAAAAGATTGGCTGTCCTGAAAGTGAGAAGATTCTTAAATAATCAAGGACATGATAAAATCAACATATACCACAGGAAATTATTCTGATAAGACACAATCACTCTCGCTTACCTGAATTACTCAGAAGGTAAAGAAAAAGCTTTTATAATATCTTATTAAGAACAAATCAATAATCCAAGAAAATTTTGTCATTTTAATGAAGAAAAAATGAACTCTAGTTTTACATTAATAAACTGTGAATACTAAAGCTCATTTGTAAAAAAGTTATAAATAAACCCGTTCAATCATAGTCAGCTCTGATCACAAGACAAAATTTCTTTTCCACAAACTTTCTACAACTTTCAATATCCACTCAAATTTTGTCCTACACTTAAGAACAAAATAATTCTCTTCTTACTTACAAAACCAATGCTATTACACACCTTGCATATGTTGCATACAAAGTTGTTTCTCTTTGACTTAATGTTTCTAAAAGTTTCATTTATATATATTGATTATACCTTTTTTAACCATTAGTAACTTTTATTTTATGGAAAAAACCAGGAAGCAGATAAATATGAACTGTCATGTACTAGCATTTTGTAGCAGACTAGCAATGATTATGAAAAGAAGTTGAGGTTACCAGTTTAATATAAAGGCTAAATGTTTTCATCAGTATTTGTGTAGGAGACTGTTAAGCTTTTCTTTGGACTTAATAGGTAATCTTGTGGAGGCTGTGGACTAAAATTTGGGTGAGTGACTAAAGCTGTAGCATAGGGCCATCTGGCTGTCTCCAAAGCCCATCTAAGTCTATAAAACATCCAGTTTGTTTCCAGGTAGTCTTTTCAGCTTCAAGAGATTACTTGTGGGGTTCCTAAATCTTTTGAGAGCCCCCTATGGGGGCAGGGAACACAAAGCTCATAGTTGAATTGAGTAACAGTGTGGGCAGGGAATGGTCTGGCAGAGGTGAACAAAGGAATGGAAGATAAGAAGGTTTTGAAAAGCAATATATCAAAGAATTCAAGGGAGCTAATGGAAAGATCAAAGGTGACAAAACAAAAGAATAGCAGAAGTGATGGAAAGGGAGAGGTCCTAGATGAACCAGTGTAGGGAGATCATAAATTTCCCCAGAAGGCCATTGAAATTCTACACTATCTTTAGTAAAACCATGCCAACAAGAAGGGAAGCAGGCAGCTCCACAGCTGTTCTCTTCAGAGAATCAGAATAGTGAGAACTTCCCCTGGGGAAGAGAGGAACCAAAGTAACCACAAAGTAAGAATGCCAGAGAAAGAGTGCTTTAAATGCCAAAGAACTGAAGTTCAAGCAAATGAGATCTCCATGACAATGTAATATGTTCTATACCCTTGGTAGCTTTCAAACAAAAAATCTTGGGGACTAACCTAGCATCAAGAGTCAACTCAGACTCCTAAGAAAAAGAAATCTGTCCTTACCATGCTTCCAGAGACTGTCATCGGGAGCTCTGGATTTTGAGTTAGATTCCTCATTGGATCCTCAATCAGTCAGGGGTGTGTCATTGTTCACATAATTAGCTTTTTGGAGATTAATGTTACCTAGATCACTGTTAGGGAGATAATTCACATACAAGGAGATTATTCACATGCAAATAGTTACTCCCTTAGATGGCTGTGTACTAGCTCAGAATTAGAATAAGAGATCTAATTTAGTTGTTTTTTTTTTTTAATTTTTAAGAGGTGGTGTTGGGAAGACAAGGAACTGAGAAGAGGACACTAACCTTTTATATCTAATCCTCATTCCTAGAAAAATAGTTTCAGTGTTTTCTATTAAGTACATCAATATTTCCATGGAATGTGTCCTGAAAAATAGTAGGTGAAAATTATTGGGGTAAAATGTAAAATATTCTCATTCACCATGCAGCTGAACCAAGGTTTATTGGAAATTAACCCACCCCCTGAATTTAGGCTGCTTCTGGGCAAGAGTATATATAATTCCAGCTCCAATAAAATCTTGAAGATTGTTGGTTTGTGGATAAGTCCATTTTAATGGAATTAAGCATTGACCTTTCTCTTGGAACACTAAGGATCATAATTTTATCTATTACTTTTTACCCCTCCTCTCAACTCCAAAAAACATCCTTAGTTAAGGTAGCATAATAATGGGAAGAGAAACAAAAGACCCATGTGTAGATCCCAGCTCTGACACTTATTGGGTTTATGACACTGTTTAATTTACCATTCTTATACTGACTTGGCTCTTGATTATAATGAAAAATTGGGCCAATTTCTCTGGTACTTGATGGATTAAGGTACAACAATGGTGAAAACACATCTTACTAAAATAATGGATAAAGATGGTGAATGGGACCTTTCCTAGTTCAGCTGGAATTTTGACAAGACCCCCTAAGAAGAAAAATTAGGCTTGCAAAATGAAAGGTGTAAGTTGCTACCAGAAATCCCATCCAAAAAAGATTATGGATAGCCATGAGATTTTCATTGTTCACCCAAACAATATAATAATCTTTCCCATATAAGGAAAAGACTATAAACTTGAGATGTTCCTTGAACTGGGAATTCCTGGAACAGAGAATTCGAGTAGGACTAAGATTTTGTTGGCTAAGAGGAAACTGCTATTTTTTTTTTCATGAAGGCTATTTATTTACTTCATGAGGGAGGGGAGAAGAGTGCTTTTCTTTCTCCCCTGCTTAGCCAAGGAAGAAAGCTCCCCCAAATCCTCTATTACAGTAATATCCAGAACATTCTGCTTAGAAAATTCTCCAAATGGCTTAGAAAACTGTGTATTCTCCTCAACTTTCTAAACTTGATATATATTATCTCCCCTGGCATATTGTAAATATTTACATTTAAAAAGTATTACATTGCTCTTTTGAATATATCCAGTAGACTCTGAATACCATAGCAATATAATATGTACCATCATCCACTTGAAAAAATATACAAAACAGGCTCATCTTTAAGTTTCATATCATTTTTCTTTCTTCTTTATATTTCCATTCCACTTCCCCAAAGAAATGTATTCTATTGTAATCTATATGCTGTAAAGCCTTTTATTAACCATTTTATCATACTTCTCTATAACAAATATTGTAGATTTAAATTCAATCTTTACAAATACTTTTCTGTAACTATAAGGCTTTAAATATTTTTAAAAATCCATTAGATTGAATTGTATCTACAATTAATAATAAATATACTTAGTAATAATCAAATTACTTAAGTATATATAACTGATAAGTAACTATTAAACATAATCAATAGATTTTTATTAGAAATTAATCTATCAGTGAAATGGATGGGTAGGTGCTTGATGGCACCCTGATTAAAAGAGAATTTCAGTCATTGATGTTTTGAATCATACTTTGATTTTTCATAAATGTATCTTGGGCACAATGTACCATTGGGATATGTCAGAAGAGGCATGCTTTTATTTTGTAAAGTTGGAGGACTATCATTAACCAAAAGGTGGGAATGGTAATTGGTATGATGTTTGTGTACCACAGGAATAAAACCAGGCAAATCCCTTGATGAGGCTGAGAATTTGGAAACTGATTCCATGAACACAATCTATGCCCACATATCCTTAAGAAAGTCTTTGTGTACCTCCAGGGTCATATCCCAGTCTGAAGATTACCAGTCTAAGAAAGATGGGTATGCTATGAGAAGGAGAAAGGGGAAATTTAGTCCTTGTCTGGACACTTTTTAAGCTGTCAAAATATTACCGAGGTCATTCAGTACAGTCCATGCCTTTAATCGCTGCATAGTTCCTTACTCCAGCAATATTTGTATCACAATGTTGACTCGCACTAAACTTACTAGTGTCTAAAGTCACCAGTTCTGGGGCGTGTGGGTGGCTCAGTGGGGTAAAGCCACTGCCTTCGGCTCAGGTCATGATCTCAGGGTCCTGGAATCGAGCTCTGCCCCTCATCGGGCTCTCTGCTCAGCGGGGAGCCTGCTTCCTCCTCTCTCTCTCTTCCTGGCTCTCTGCCTACTTGTGATCTCTCTCTCTCTGGGTAAATTAAATAAATAAATAAATAAAATCTTTAAAGTCACCAGTTCTTTTTCACATGTGCTACTTCTGGTTGACCTTTTCTCCATCCTGCTATTGTGTCATCTACTTTTTTTTTTAATTAAATCTAAGGCAGTCAACCCCTTCCCTGACCCTGCTTATCTTACTTGCCCACTAAGGTGCCTGGAGGTTAGGTCCAGTGCCTCCCATTTCTTGGACCAGTCCTGACAAATGTAGTGAATACACAAGAAACACTACCACTAGAGGTAGCATCTGTAACAAGCAGTACCATTCTGTGTCTGGTTTTGGGTTCATCTCTGGTGATTTGAGTTTCTACATTTTCATTGACACTTCATCTTCTGCTCACAACCTCCTCCACTTCAGTTGTGATCGCTCTGTTCTCCTGGTTTTCTCCCCTCTCACTCTGGCCCCCAACCAAAAAGGAAACCTGTTTTGAACCCCAAACTATATTTGGCCTTAATAAATTTGTTAACCCATCAATCCAGTTTGATAGCAGAGATGGAGAGGTGGTGATCTTCAGGTCCTGATTCTATAATATAGTGTATTCCAATCTCTTAGTTTCTTTTCAACTTCAGATTTCATATCTGCCTTCCATAACTTCATCTATGTTATAAATTTTTTTTCTCAAATAGCCTGAATCCTAAGAGAGAGCCCTGCAGCACATCACTAAAATCTTACCTCTGTTTTGACATCAATTCAAGCTTCAATTTCCTTTGGCAATTGTTCAATTAGTTACCAAACTGTAATTGCTTTATTTCCTACCCAGCTCATATTGTTCCATTTTGTCCACAAGCATTAATTTGCAGACTTTATCAAATGTATCAGTGATATGCACATCAACTTTATTTGCATATATCCCTGATCAACCCCTCTAGGCAGAGAAAGACATGAGGCTAAGCTAATGAAATTTCTATTCAGCTAACAAACCATTTATTAACTACAATGTCCTACTATGTTAAGGTGACTCTCATTCTTAATTTGCTTAGAGGCAAGGGGATGTATGAATATACTGTTGGAGAGGAAACATTTTTCTCTACCCTTCAAGTTTCTTCTGGCTAGTCTAAGAATTAAATTGACACGAGACACATTAACAGAAAATCAAATTTAATTAATCCATACAGAGAATCCACATAAACATGAGAGATTCCAAAGATATTCAGTCAAAAAATATATAGTTATCATTCTAACTAAGGAAAAGGGGTGAGGACCTGGGACTTCAAAGGGAAGGAAAGGAGTTCACAGGGAGAATGGACAAAGTAAATGTTTGGTAAATGTTTGCTGGGCCATCCAGAAACAATGGCACTTAGAGAGGACTTCAGTCAAACAAGACTTGCTAGGTTCCTCCCTACCATACCTACTTATTGATGATAGTAGTTTCCTTTCTGGACTAGGTGCTCTACCTAAATCCTTTTAGGCATTTGGGAGAGGTCAAGGGTTCTGCCTGAGGATTTTGGGTCTTGGTTGTTTCCAGCACAAAATGATCTGCATGCCAAAGTGGCACATCTTGGGGTGGCAAGGAGTGCTCCCCTAAAATACCTCGGTTTACTAAACACAATTAGTGCAGAAACATTTACAATGCAGTGTGGCAAGTATACTTAGGGAATGGTGTGATAGCCCAAAAGAATGATACCCATCCCAGCCAAAGTATTGTTTACAGCACAGCTACTGAAGTGTGGTCCCAAGACCGGCAGTGTCACTAAGAAGCTTGTTAGAAAAGCAGATCCTTGGGATTGTCCTTAAACCTCCTGAATCAGAGTAGATGAGAGTGAAGCTCAGGAACCTGTGTTATAACAAGCTCTCCAGAAGATACTTTGACTTTGTATAGTTTGGGAGCTCTGATCTCAAGACAGCTTCCTGGAGGATATGGTGCCTGATCTGTATCTTTACAAGATGAGTAGGAATTGATAAAGTGAAATGTGTGTGAGAGAACAGAAAAGGATTCTAGAGAGAAGAGACAACAAGAACAAAGATAGGGAAGTGATTAATGAAATGAAGTGTGGGAAGAAAAACAAATTTAGTGATGTTGAAATGTAGCCCAGTTTTGGTGAGTCTTCTATACTGCTTCAAGGAACTTAGTCATTATCTTTGAGAGATGTGGGAATCATTGAAGAGAAGTAACTTGCAAACTTTCAGATTTGAGGCATACAGTATGCAGTACCCAAAAAGGGAGTCTAGTTAGGAGGTTATTGAGGTAGTTGAGAAGCAACATGGTCTTGGGTGAGGTCTTTGGTCATAGGGATAAAGAAGAAGAGATCATTTAAAGAACCATTTTTTCAAGTTTTTGCTGGCGACCTATTGATGAGTTATGAAATCAATTTAATAAGTGACATGAAATAGAATAAGGTAGCCTAGGGTTCAGTAGAATATAATAGAAATTATCACATTGTATTTCCCATGGTATAGGTAAGTAGTGTTTTGGGAACTGTGTTTCCATTTAGATATCACTTTATTTTTATTTCTAATTTTAAGAGAATCTACACATTCCTTTTATACACAGTAAATTAGAAGTCTGTCAGTAAGGTCATATTGGGTTAATTACTACAAAGGAGAATAAATTCATCCTCCCATGACAAACTTGGAAAGTATAAACTATTTTATTTATTCATTGAGAAGATAGTACAGTACAAAATGCAAAACACAAAGGGGCAAAAATACTCCCTTGCTTCTCCATCTTTCAGCCACCTTTTTTCTCTCCCCAGAGGTATCAGTTTCTTTGATGGCACTCTGAGGATAGGATGTGATGTGTGTGTTTCCATGTTACAGTCTTCCTTCTCCTGTCTTCTTAAAAAATCTTGTACAATACTATAAACACTGTTTCTGCATCATGTTTTTTCCACTTGATATATACTGACAATTATTTTCTATATTAGCAGCTTAAGGGTGTTCTCATTTTTTCCCATTTGCATGCTCTTGTATCCTAAGGATGTACCATAATTTATTTAACCAACATTCCAATTAAGGACAATTTCATTTGTTTTCAAGCTTTGTTCCTACTATAAGATGACAACATAGAACGTTATGCTCATGCCCTTTCACACATTGCAAGTATATCCATAGGATAAGATCCTAGAAATAAGATGGCTGGGTTAAGATGGCACTTGTTATTCTAGTAAATACAGCCAGATTGCACATCATAGAGTACTCCAGTTGGTAATATGAAGGAGTTTTTTCCACACACCTTTGCCAACTCAGTATGTCATCAACCGTTTTGATCTTTGCTAAGCTAGAAAAAGATGTCATCTCATTGTAATTTTAATTTGTATTCTTCTTTTGCATGAGGATAAATTTTTTTCAGGATCAAAAAATGTTATAGTATGATATACGTTTCCTTTTTTGTGCACCATTTGTTTTATTCATTGCCAATTTTTTCCCTATTAGGTTGTTTGTCTTTTTTCTCATTGAGATAAATACAGTTTACAACCTGAAGTGAAAACATGTTCTTTTTGCAACAAGGATTCTAATGAATGTTTCTTATGACAAATAGATTCTAGTCTTAAGGTTATAACCTGAAAATATTAAAACAGACCTTTGAACTTTATGGGAATGGTCTTTGCCCTTTTTAGCAAACAGTCTTGTACAGAAATTCAACATGATGACAAATTATAGAATAAAAACAGATTTAATTTTGTTAAAAAAATTGGAAGCAGGTATGTAAATATTTGCTTACTGTTTCTATCAATCTAGTAATAGGTAATGGCTGTGACATGGTTTGTCTTTCCGAAGCCCCTATGTCAACTGACTCTCATTCTTTGAAAATACTTGAGTAGCTGAAGAAGACCTGTAGTTTCTCCCTGCATTGCATTTTTCTAGCCAAGTCTTAAATGACTATTTAGAAGGTTAAAATTTCATTCCCACACTTTATTTTTCCTTGTGAAAATCAAAACTGCACTTTTCCAATCATCCAGACCACCCAGAGAGGTTTATGATTTGACTTGCCAGTTTTATTAGTGTCCTAAGATGTTATTTATCTAGATCAAGAGAGTTCATTCTGAGCAGCTGGGGACTTTGTAAGCTCTCCCCATCTTGTGCACCAGTTCTCTCTCATTTCTATTTGTTTTATTCTTTGTACTCAGAATATCATTCTCTTGATCTACAAGAAACCCGACAGGAATTAAAGCATTCCCACTTTTATCTTCCATTAACCAGTATTAGACCATCTTCTCCAAAAGCAGACCTCTTTTTTCCTCTATCATTCTATTGCTCCAAATATACTTTTAAAAGCCATTTTGTCACCCTAGATCTTTTTTATACTTTCTTGGAATCATGTTTTTACTGTACTAAAATTTTAATTTTTTACTTACCAGTCTTCCATTCTCTTAAAAGTAAGTTTTTGTTCTATTAATAGCAAAATTTATATAATGATACTTTGGAGTGGGTTGCATGAGAACTTCAGAAGCAGTGTTATCATTATTTCTTCATTACCCTCAAAAGAAAGCTCTGCTCTGCATATGGATGCCATCCCTTTCTGAGTATGTGTGGAGGAGAAACATGGGAACACTTCCAATAGTTTTCAAACAACTTCTATTTAAGTGAATGAATGGACCACCTGGTTTACCAACTATATCACCCAAAGGATGACTTTGATTGGCAGACAGAATACAGGATAGTATCAATGGAAGTTAAATGAGAAAGGTTTTGAATGCTTGGTGACAGTTGGTATTGGTAGAAAATAGCAGGCAGGGATTTCAGATACATTCAGAAATGCTGTGCACCTGCAATTTGGAATTCTCAAAACAGTACCATTTTTCTAATAACTTTTTAAAAAAAGGTACAGCCACCTCTTGTCTGATTCCAAAAGCTATATCCATGAAGCTGTTTACTCATAAAATTGTATCATTGGAAGGTAAATGTTATATCCATAAATAAGTATGGAAATGAATTAAAAATCTAGGGTTAACACCCATTCCCAATTCTCCTACACACCATCTAGAGCCATGCATCTCAAACTTTAATGTGGGTGGAATAAGCTGAGAATCTTGTTAAGAGTGCAGTTTCCTGGTGATACTGATATTGCCCGTCTGGGAATGACACTTTGAAAAACATTTTCATGGATTCTTAAGTAGATAAAGAGTCATAAATATAACAAATATGTGGGAAGAATTATATAAATAAATTATATGTATACTTTAGGGTTTTACAATGAATTAAATGCAACTTTATGTATTCCTCACTGATCTTCATATACTTCCCCTGTATTGGGCAGTGAGAAAAAAGGACCTCACTCAGAAACAGTTTTATCAGTCTCTTTGTACGTGTTGCTATCTCTTGAATAAATGGCAAATCTTTCAGATTCCTTAGCTCTCCTCTTGCTCCTTTCTAGGATGGCATCTGTATTGATAGGTGAGAGAAAATTACATGGACTGCATGACCTACAGTCCCCATGCCAGTCTCTGTACTCTCCTTGACTTTCCAGTCTCTGCAACACTGTCCCTCATCTGCCTGGTACCTACCCTACTGACCTCCTTGCTGTAAACTTGTATTTTCATCAGGAAATGCTGTGCTCTGCTCACTAAACTGTGTTGGTTGCTAAAGGAATCCTTAGATAAGTGAGTTACCACTGAAGAACACTTAAAATTCTAAATACATAATTATGACACCTCTGAAAGCAAATGTGACTATCATTATGGATAAGCATGACTGCCAAGAAGTTATAGCAACATAAAGCCATGCAATACCCTTTTTTGTTGGGGGAGGATATGGATTTGGTATTAACAGAACAGTATATCATGTGCTGTGGGAAAAAAATAAAAACAAGAGAACCTATGGCCATAATCATTGTGATTTTATTTAAAAAGGAGAAGAAAAGACAAATATGTAGAAAAATCATTTAATACTAAAAATAACACTTTAAGGAATACTTATTTTAAGTAAAACTATTTTGCTGTTTAATTGCTATCTCATAAACTTACACTAATATAAACTTCTACTCATATTTGAGTTAAAAAAATTTACCAAAATGATTGGTGAAATTATTTTAGAGATGAATATTTCTAGTAAAACTCAGCATTCTCAAGTTACAGTGGGTTTTTTTTAAGGATTTTATTTATTTGTTTGGCAGAGAGAGGCACAGCAAGAGTGGGAGAGGGAGAAGCAGGCTTCCCACCAAACAGGGAGCCTGATGTGGGGCTCGATCCCAGGACCCTGGGATCATGACCTGAGCTGAAGGTAGACATTTAACGACTGTGCCACCCAGGCACCCCTCTCAAGTTAAAGTTTTAAGGAATACTTGAAATATTCAAATTCAGAATAAACTTAAATAATGTTAGTGGGGAAATTTATCACAAGTTACATGAGTCTTCCCATTGAAGATATAAGCAAATTTGATGCACTAGGTTTGCTTAGAGATGCTGTAGTGATAGTGATATTTTTCCTTAAATACGCAGTTCTTTACCTTGATGTATAGTACTTTCCATGTCATTGAAAATAAGAGTGTATTATAAATCTAATTAAAAATATAATTCTATGTTGTATAAATCTTCCTGTCATCTAACAGACAAAATTAGGTGGTTACTACTTTTAGTCAGTTGTACTTGACTTAGATAACACCGTTATATTCCAAATACTTCCAAATTGCCCCTTATCTGCTGTTCTCCTTGTCATACCTTTCTCTCATTCTTCCTGGCTCTCCGCTGAGAGCTGTAGTGTGTCTAGGCTCATTCCTTTACATGTTGGAAAACATATATACTATTTATGGAGCTATACATATTATTGAAGATATCAAATACTTCAATGTGTATATGATGACATATTTTGAAAAAGAGACACCTTAGTTGTAAATTAACCACTCAAATTATCCCCTACCATAAAAGCATTTAATTTGCTGTTTAAGTTCAGTATACAGATCAGTATATTAAAAATTTAAGAGTTTGCATGTCCAATACTTCTGAAGCCATAGCTTCCAACTTCTGAATACCTCATTGCCTCCTCGGGACACAGTGAGTATTCAGCAATTACTGATCGTAAGAAGGCACAAAGTAGGGACGCCTGGGTGGCTCAGTCATTAAGTGTCTGTCTTCGGTTTAGGTCATGGTCCCAGGGTCCTGGGATTGAGTCCCATATCAGGCTCCTTGCTCAACAGGGAAGTCTGCTTCTCCCTCTGCCTGCTGCTCCCCCTCCTTGTTCTCTCTGACAAATAAATAAATAAAATCTTTTAAAAAAAAGGCACGAAGTATATAGTTAATAAAAGCACCCATAATTATTTAACTCATAGTGTTTTAATAAGAGTTTTAATTTTAAGATTAAAAACGCAAACTGCATTTATAATTGATTATGTAGCATGCTAGTCATTAAAATGAGATTGATTTTCTTGAAATTAATAACTATTAAGCATTCAAAAGGCAAAATGTGGAAGCACTCACTAGACTGTGTAGGATACAACTAAAATTCTACTTATTGACCCATGAAATTACAAAACCATGTGCGCATACTTTTAATTTTTAAGATTCATTTGGGAGAACTTTCGTGAATAACACATAGAGAAAATATGGATAGATAGGCATCTCTGTCTTTTAAATTATCTGATGAAGTAGGTGATAAGGAACAAAAAATTAATAATTCATGGTAACATTTATTACAATAGATCTTCTGGCATTAGCATAGTAATAAGTACTAGTGATTTACATAATTGGAGAGGTAACACAAATACAAAATTATACATACATACACACTCCTGTGCTTTACTCAAAACTAGGCAGATGTTATCTGAGATATTATACTGTTTTTGCCATTATAGCTGAAGTCAGATTTATTAGAGACACTGTTATCTTTATTTAATATCTTCAATGGGTCACTTATGAATAGAAGCATTAACTTTTCTTATGAAATCAAACAGAATTTTGGACACTAAAAATAAGAACAATTATTTAAAGTAGCTTTAGAGAAAAGAAGTAGTCTGTTAAAGGGATGTCTGACTTGAATAAGAATAAAACAATCGATAGAATTATAAGGTTAAAAATGAATGATCATTAGGTCATTCCTAGTTTTTCACTAATGTAAACCTAGCTGAAAGAAAATTCTTTGTAGGTCTTCTCACAAACGGAAACCCATGTTACAATACCTAGTAGAAATGCTGACTCATTAAAGTATTCACATCTTTATTATACATTGTAAATTGCTTTCCACAGGCAGCAGAAAATGACATGAATTTAGTATTTTAATTTGCATATCCCTGGTTAAACAGCTTTTCAAGTTTGTCAGCCATTCAGATTTTTCCTTCTATGAGTCGAGTCTTCAAATACTTTGCCCAATTTTCAATCGGATTGTATTCTCTTACAGATTAATAAGAGTTCTCTGTATATTCTGAGTTCTAACAGTTATATGCATCTGAAATACAGGTCCACCATTCCTTATCCAAAACCTTATCATTGACTTTACAGGGGACCAATGAAAATGTTCACTTAGCTGGAGTGGTAGAAATCACAGAGAGTGAGAAGAATATAAAAATTACATTTGGCAGGTAGAGTGGAACCCTGGGACTCAAGGTGAAGACTGACATGTTACGTGAACTAAAGAAGGGGCTTTATTCCATTATGTGTTCCTTTCCTTTGTTTCAGAAACCCTCATGTTAGCTTTGTTTTTCATATATGTTTAAGGAAAGGCTATTCAGAAGAGAAACCTCAGATTTTTTTTGTTTTCATTGCTCTTTTTTAAACACAAGTTTAATCCAGTTATCTATTTGATTGCTCAAGCTTATGGAAGAATTTAGAAAGAATCGTTTTAGATAATAACTATAATTTTGGTATGGCACTTAGTAGTAAAAAACAAAGCATTTTTTTAATTTATTTTTTTATTTTATTTTTATTCTTTGCCCCAGGGGTACAGGTCTGTGAATCATCAGGCTTACATCTTTCACAGCATTCACCAAAGCACAAACCCTCCCCAATGTCCATAACCCATCCACCCTATCCCTACCCTCCCACCCCC
>LNAC01000376.1:1385826-1453085 GCA_002007465.1 Ailurus styani | reverse complement strand
CTCCCCCCCACCACCCTCCCCCGCCCCAATCCATTGGAAAAGTTTTCCCTAGGACTTTAGACTCCTTTGCTTCAAGCCAGCAGAAAGGGTAGAGAAGCCTCACACATTCTTTAAAGCCTGAGCCTAGACCCCATGTATATTACTTCTATTCTGGCAATAAGTTACCATATGGCTAACCACTGGTGTACTGGACATCACCTTGTATCTGCTCATGAGGGTCTTTTGTCAAATTTTCAGGCATTTTGTGAGCCACCTGACATCTTGGTAAAGTGAAACTGGCTACGGTGGGAGTATTGACAGCACAGAAATGGGCAAACATGGAAACTAGGACTTTTTTTTGTCCAGAGGGTCAGTTGCTAAACATATATAAGCATGCTACTGGTCACATAAAGGGCTGATGACTTCATGGGGAGCCCTGCGGCTGAAATGACACTTCAGAAATGTCCTGCTCTGAGCAAAATGGGCCGAGCCTTTATACCCTCACCTTAATTGGCCACTGAATGAGGGCTGCCCTGGAAAGGGCACGCTCTAGCCCAAGGCAGCTCTCTGCAGCTGAGATAGTCCAAAGGAACACAGCCATCTTTTCCACCATTTGGGACAATAGTCCTTCCTTGAAGTGACCTCCGAGTGTCATATCCCTATGTATACCCCAGCCTCTCCCTTCGAGAGGTTCTAATATAATTGATCTGGGTTGATTCAGGGCATTACAGTATTTTCTGATGTTCTCTGGATAATTCTCGTATGCACCCACACTAGATACTCTTCAAGAGGGTCAAGACAATTGCTGAGATGACAATGGTTTTTGTTTGTGTTTGTTTTCCATTCATTAAGGTTTGCACTCTACTTCCTTTAAATGAAATTGTGCCTGGAGCAAGAGTCTGAATGCAGCACCCAATCAATAAATATTCGTAGGGTGGTTGGCTTAAAATAATTATAACACCTTTGAAAGGAGCTCTACCTAGAACAATTAATTTAGAAGTAAAATACAATAGAAATACAATAATGTAAACAAACCATAAGAGACTCTTAATCTTGGGCCTCCTGGGTGGCTCAGTGGGTTAAGCATCTGCCTTTGGCTCAGGTCATGATCTCAGGGTCCCGGGATCGACCCCCACATTGGGCTCTCTGCTCAGCGGGGTGCCTGCTTCCCCCTCTCTCTGTGCCTGCCTCTCTGCCTGCCTCTCTACCTACTTGTGATCTCTCTCTCTGTTTCAAATAAATAAATAAAATCTTTAAAAAAAAAAAAAGAAATACAATCATGTATTCACAAAATGAATTAATAACATGAATTAAGTTATTTTTAGGATGTTGATCGAATAAATAACATGTATGCTTTTCTATTAAAGAGAAAGTTGGAAGATCTGAGCTCTGACTGGAAGGCGGTAACCCACTTACTTCAAGAGCTGAGGGCAAAGCAGCCTGGCCTGACTCCCGGACTGACCACTGTCGGAGCCCGTAAGTATGCTAAATCACATGCTCTCTGGCTGCAGCCATTTGTTCAAAAGCATGACAGTAAGGTGATCTCTGGACATAAGGGAAAATCTGCTGCAATTATGAAAATAGGAATAAGCTTTCGTGTTATTTACTATGCAAAATGCCTTAGAGTTACGTTCCTTGGAAATGGGCTCTGATTCAGAGTGTGGGATGACAAAAGTATATTGGGGTCTGTTCTCTGGAGCTACATCTATGACAAAGAAAGGTACAAAGGAGTGGACAGTGGAAGAGGCTGAAGGGTCATTTGACTGTAATAGTAGCCTCAGCTACTTCCATGGGAGCCTGAGAACTGGGCTGGCTCTGAAGGCTATTGGGAATGGCAAGAAGGGGGATGGCCTCGGTATTCCTGAGTCAACCAGTCTTTGCCCATTTGGGGGCTGCCTAGTGAAATGAAAGGGAGACCTTGAAAGAGTTTTTCGGGGGGCAGAGGTAATTCCTAGTAGGAAATACCAACAACAACCAGTACTCCCACCAGCAGGGATGGGTGTGTTGTTCAGGGTGAGGTACCTGAGTACCAATTAACGCTAGATATGTGAGGATTCCGTCTCAATGAACCGTCCATCATTTGAACGGTATTCTTCAAATAGGCCGATACAAATCGCTGAAACCACAGGAACACACACGGTCCTCCTGGCACACCCCCCACCCCATCCCTTTGAAAAACAACTTTAAGAACTCTTCCATGTTTGGTTCAGGAAAAAAGAAAAATAGACCATGACTACCACAAACAGATTTGGGATGAAATGTTTCTTCATTTAGACATAGCTTTGACTTTTGTTTTTCTGGATATTTTCAGTTTGTTTTACTTCACTTTTTATTCATTTGTTAATGGAAGGTATGCATAAAATCTCGTAGCAGTGTTAATGCTGGCTTTGGATCTCAGGGGAAAGGAGCCAGAAAACTTGGCTGTGCCAGTTCTGTAATTAGACAGAACTAAAAACACCTTGGGGGCGGGGTGGGGGGCTGTTTTTTGTTTTTTTTTTTTGGTGGTTTTTTTTTTTTGCTTTGTCTGTTTTTCAGTGGTCAAATAATTGAAGTATTAAAGTATGATGATTGGTTCTTCAAGTAAAGTTGATTTTTATTTTATATCAAGTGGAAATATACCACACCAGCAATATCACAAGCACAGGAGCGCACTAATAGTTCAATAGAAGGCATAAATAGTCTTTGGGTTAAAAGAGGTCATAGAATCTAGGGACAGTGTGTCTCATGTGCCCGCCCCCTCAGGTTTCTGAGCACTTGTCAGAGTTCCATTTCATGACATGAGAAACTTGAAAAAAATGTGCATGCATTCTTGTTTTGCTTTTGTTTTGTTTTGTTTTGTCAATATGGGGCACTGAAATTGCTATGTCAGGGTTTATATTCAAGTAATTATATCAGGTTTATTTCTTTTTATGACCTATAATTTTTGGTTATCTCAGCACATATGCATAGCTTATTCCTGTATGATCATTTACTGGTATTTGTTCTCTAGCTTTCTCTGGTATATTCAGCCTCACTCTGTAACTCTGTAAAAAGATTGGGCTCCAATGATTTGTTTATAAGTCTGTTGAACTCTGAACGTTTATGCTCCTACTTAAGCCACTTTACACATGGTAGGAAGCTTGTAAAGCGAGGGCACAGAAATTTATTTAACCTATGAAGTACCTAAATGTAACAATAATGTTTGTAATGGAAAATGCATTCCAAATTCCAGTTTGAATTTCCAACAACATAGGTAATTTATTCACTTGATAAGTATTTATTGAGTAATTTTTGTGTATTGGGCATCATACTAGATGCTGAGAATAATAAATCAAATAAGGAGTCTCTCTGTTCATGAAACATGTATTCTGACCGAAAGAGAAAAATAATAAGCTAATAAAGAAGAAAATAGATACGATCTCAGTACTGTCAGGTGTTCCAGAGTGTAAGTCTATAGATTGATGTCAAATGGGCACTTGCTAGAAATGCAGAATCTCAGGCCCTACCCCAGACCCAGTGCATCAGAATCTGCATTTTAATAGGCTCCCCAGGTGATTCAGTGTGCACACTGAAGTTTGAGAAATGCAGTTAAGAAGAGCAAGAGACCAGAGTAGGAGAGAAAGGGAGTGGGAATGAAGACATGATCGTGGTTTGGTCAGGAAAGCTTTTCTACTAAGAGAACATATGAAAACATCAGAAAGCTGATGGAAGTGAGGAGGTGAGAGATGCATTTATCTGGGGGAAACTATTCCAGTAGGCACAGAGAGAACAGCCCAAGCAAAGGCCTTGAAGTGGAGCAAAATGGGGGAATATCAAAAAGACCAGTGATACCAGATCAGAGGGTGAGGGGACAAGTGGCCAAAGCAGTGGGTGGCAGCATCTTCCCCTGCTCCTGCCCTACTTCCTTCTCCCCCACCTAAGAGTCCCACCTCCCCCTACTCCCTCCACATTGCTGCCAGTAGGCAGAGTCTGGAAATGGCCTCAAGCTCCAAGCCACTGGGGAGAGCTGGTGGAGTTGGGATCAGAGCTGGAGAAGAACTGAGCGAGAGAGGAATTTTCTCAAAAGCAGGGGCTTTTCATCCCCTGTAGCAAACTGACACAAAGCTGGGCATAAAGCAGAAATATGAAATGCACAGATGAATGAAAAGCATCAGTAAGAAGGCTGGTAGATCCAGAGCTGCTTTTATTCAAATAGAACATTCTTCTTTCTTTAATGTGGTGGTTTAAACATCAGAATTAAGAATTACTTATATTCCTGACTTCCAGAAAGGTAATTGGGAATAAATACAATATAAAAGAGGAGAATATAATTTGTAGGATGCTTCATATACATGATTATTATCTCGTGGACTATGTTGTAATCCAATATACTTTTAGAACTCATAGCAAGTTTTCTCTATTGCACTCCTACTGTTGCGTGACTCATTTTTCCATATATGCCTTCCTCCTCAAAATAATTGCAAAATACATAAATGCATAGGTTTTTTTTGTAAGGTGAGTATCCCAAGCCTTGGAGAGGAAAATAGCTAGATTAAGACCACACAGCTGGGAAGAAACAGAGCCAGGATTCTAATCCAAGTATGTCAGGCGCCAAAGCCTGTGTTTTGTTTTGTTTTGTTTTGTTTTGTTTTGCTGTGCCTTGCACTATCTCTCTGTCCAAGATGCTAATGGAAATTCTAGATACGGAAGCAGCTAGCCAGTAGTTAATGTTATTTAACTCAATCTTGGATGTATGAGGAATAAAAGTGAGATATGTTGCTGTGATTTTTCTACTTAAGGTGTAGAAGAAATCAATTTATTCTGTTTGAATTTCTTAGAACTATAGAACTCTGAACCTGGAATAGTCATTGAAATTTTCATCTGGCTGAATATTTTTTATATGTGTGGAAACTGAGGCCCCAAGGGCTTTTTAAAAAATAATAAACAAAGCTCCCATATGGCTGCTTACTTAAATTATATAATATGATAAGGTGGTCCTGCCTGAGCCATTATAAATTATTTCAGTTTATAAGATAAATAGGCATGCTGGAAAAAAAACCCTTTTTTTATAGTCACTGTTGCTTGGATGCCTGAGTGTATCATTTACCTATCTCTACATAAAAACACCACAAATGTAATGGCCCAATACAAAAGGTATTTACCTGTTCATGATTCTGTGGGTCTTCAGTTTGCGCTGTGATGAGCCAGATGGTGATTCTGAAGGTCTTGCTAGGGGTCGGTCATGTGCATGCAGTTCTCTAGCCCCTCAACAGGAGCTAGATAGTGGAAAATGGACTCACTCAAATATCCGATAACTGGGGCGCCTGGGTGGCTCAGTCGGTTAAGCATCTACCTTCGGCTTGGGTCATGATCCCGAGGTCCTGGAATTGAGCTGTGTGTCGGGCTCCCTGCTCAGTAGGGAATTCATTTCCCCCTTTCCTTCTGCCCCTTCCCCCAGCTTGTGCTCACTCTCTCTCACTCTCTTAAATAATAAAATCTTTTAAAAAAAATTATGTGCTAGCGGCTGTTGGCTGGAGAAACTTGGTTCTTCACGAGGGCTCTCCTCCTCCACTAGGCTGGACTGGGCTTTCATTATATGGCGTCGTCAGGACAGTGTTAAGAGGGTGAGAGTGGGAGCCACAAGATTTCTTGACACCTAGACACTGGAATTCATACATCACTTGTGCTCCATTCTGTTGGCAGAGCAAGTTGTAAAGCCAGGCCAGATTTGGGGAGTGGAGAGATACACCATCTCTTGAAAGAAGAGCTGCAGTGTCATTGCAAAGGGGCCACATACATGGATGGGAGACATTATCGGGGTCCTCTTTTCACACGACGTACATTGGGGAAAAGGGAGGAAAGCCAAGATAAATGCCTTGGTCTGTATCCATTGTCCTATGTCAACGGTTCTTGAGCTTTACTTTCATGAAAATCACCCATTTCTCATTACAGCGCACATTGTTAGGCTTTGACCCCAGCGTTACTGAGTCAGGAGATCTGGGGCAAGGCCTGAAAGCTTGCATCTCTCAAAAGTCCCCAGGTAGTGCTACCGCTCCTGGTCCTGGGACTGCACTTTCAGAACTACTACCGTGGGCCTGAGTGGTGATAGGAAGGAGTTCATCCGTACGCCCGCATGCAGTGTGGAGTAGCACTTGAGTGAGATCCAATGCTGAGGCTGCCCACGGGAACTCCATGCTATTTCAGCACCACCACTTCTCTCCCCAGCCCCAAGAACTCTGTAGCTTGAAAGTTTAAGAAGATGGACAGAGCACAAAGCCCAGGCGTTATTGGCCTACCCGAGCAGCACAGAAATCTGGGGGGAGAATAGCCATACTTTTACAGAGCTCCCAGAGAGACTCTAGGGAACCTTTAGGTAGATAGGACTTCGTATGGGACTGAAGGACTGCATGGCAGATGGAGGCAAAGAGCCAGCAAATCTGGTTGTAAATGTCACTGCGAATCCTTTCTTATCCACAAGCTGCTGGGGCTGGGAACATTCACATTCCACAATACCCAATTTAGCAGTTTTGAAATAAATTGCATATAGAACATACTAATGTAAAGACTCCAAGTCAGGATATTGGAGTTCTTCAAATGTCCCAGGGTAGTAACTGTGAAATGAATGACCGTTGTATATATAGACACATAGAAGTGCCCGTTAATAGAGGTTTCTAGTTGATTAAACACTGGTAAAGCCATCCCTTCCTGTAATTAATTTTGGAGAGAGCAAGTCTCAAGTGTAATCACAAAAGTGCTGCATTAGAGGTCAAGAAGCCTAAATTCTAAGCTCACTTGTGCTACCAACTTTTTGTAAAGAGCTGGATAGTAAATATTTTCAGCTTTGTGGGTCATGCAATCAACTTTGTCATTGTATAGTCAAAGCATCTATACCATAGGCAATACATAAATAAACAGACACAAGTGTGGTCCATTAACCTTTTATTTATAGAAGCCCAAGGGGGCAGGTTGCTTGCTCTAATCCCCTCAGGACTGGTCCTTCCTATAAACCCAAAGGCTTCTATATTTAAGTACCTGTGACTCTGCCCAGGCACTCTGTTCCACAGGAGAAACTCACCCACTTGCAGAGCAGGTTAGAAGTGCTGGGGAGAAAACATCCCTGGAACAGCATTCAACCACTCATGTACAGGAGGGGATGGATAAATATCTCGTCATCACTTCTTGGGTGGGACCACTCCAGAGCATGTTCCAAACCACATGTCTCCAGTGGGTTGAGCCATGGTTGCCCACAGTGATAACCTGTTCATTAGCTTGCCTTGTGTAGACTTTCTTCCCATTCTTCTTCATTTCTTTACTCTTCCAACACAGCTTTCTGGTATCATATACCAGTGAAACTACTTATACTCAAATCCCTACTCTAGGGGAAACTAAATTAATACAACAGGTCTTAGAATTAGGGCCATTGTTCTACCTTTCGAATGAATTGTGTCATGATTTCCATTTTGGAGGTGTGAGAATCAAGGGTCGGAAAGATTAAATAATTTGTCCAAAGCTATAAAGCTAGTAAGTATCAGACTGGGTATTCACAGCTAGGTCTCTGTGATTCCAAAGCTGATGCTATTAATCAGAACACTGTGTCTCAAGCAGTGATTCATTTATCTTCATTCAAATTTTTGAAGGCTATATTTAAATATCAAATACTCACATAGAAGGTTATTTATACACTTATTATTTGAACTTCACTTGCCTCTCTCAAGTTGAATTAAAGCATTCCAAAGCTATTTCAATAATACTTTAAATATCTAGGCAGTTCAATAAAAGCATGAGGTTAATTGGAGCCTCAGTATAATCTCAGCATACTACTATTTATTTGTTTAATTTAAATTATGATAAAATAATTTATTATGAAAATGCCCTTTATCTGCAATGATCATGTCTAAGGAAGGAAGGAAGCTGTCAATTCTCATGTTCTTACTCCCTTTTTGAGTCCCCATCGTTCTCAAAAACACAAGGAGGAGGGGCTCCCAACTGGCTTAGTCAGTAGAGCATGGGACTCTTGATCTCAGGGTCATGAATTCAGGCCCTCCATTGAGGGTAGAGTTTACTTGAAACAAGCAAAAAACACACAAGGAAGAGGGCCACCCATATCCTTTCTTGGCTCCCCTGTTTCTCCACTGTTGACTCTGCTTCCGCTGTACCTTTAGGTTAAGTCACATTTAGTTCCAGTGGATCCAAGGCTTTCTCTTACTCTAGTGAAAACACCTAGACACATATATACGGTCATCAGCTTTATAATTAAAACCTCTAAATCTTAAAAACTTTCTCAAAGTCTAATATACTAGGAGTAAGATTTTGTACCAAAATGTGAAACCCCCTAATCAAGTATAATAATGGTATAAGAAATTAATTTTAGACCCTCCTCAAGATAGTTCAAATCTCTGAGCAATTACAGAGGCCCTTCAACTCTTGACAGCAATAAATAAATAAGTTAATTAAGTCATATTTGCATCAGTGAGATGAGGGTGAGCGAAGGTACTTGAAATATATTGAGATGTGTCACACTATATAAGGGGAGGTGATACAGGAAACTCTGCTGGGGAGGCCCTAGTATTGCTTACATTGATCTGAAGGAAGTCCTTCTAATGCAAGCAAGTGGGAGTCCCTGGTCCCAGGCCAGGTTCTTCCACAAAGTTCCCTAGTTAACAAGGTGGATACAACAGTGCTATTAATATGCAAGATGGTGATAGAGTATAAAAACTAGAGTTTTTGGATGTTAATTATCCATTTTGTGATGATGAAGTTCCCTTTCTTCTCCCTCTCTTAACCTTTTGGCAGTTTTATTGCTTGGTTACCATCTCTGGTTGGAGCCAAGCTTTGAGGTCTGAACTGGCAAAGGAAGAGAAGTTCTAATCCATCATCTGTAATGCTTGTTGGAAGCATTCCTGGAAATTTCAGTGTGCACGGTGTGTGTGTGTGTGTGTGTGTGTGTGTGTGTGTGTGTGTGTGTGTGTGTTGGAGAAGGAGAATAACATCAATAGCTAAATAAAGTATTCTGATCATAAGAGATTTTTCATTTATGCATACATCCTGCATTTTAACAGAAATAAAGTGTTCATTTCAGTACAATTATTTAATTCCTTCCAGAAAAGGACCTTTGCTGGAAACCTCTACAAAATATATGGTATTGTTGAATTTCTTCTCAAGCTATTATCAAGTGGAAATTGTAATTATTTAAACATAGTCATGGGACTAGACATCCCACAGCCCACAAAGGAAAGACTTCTCCATGTATTCCTAATATTTTCAAAGATTTTTCTGAATTAACTTGAAATTGAATATAACTTTATCCTCAAAGAAAGAGGATTCCCAAAGGAAATTGTAGCCGTTTGCACTTAAATTGTAGATTCTAAGATTGTGATCTGAATTTGAGAGGTCATTCATTCTTCTCCACTATCTTCCGGAAAGGCTCTCCCCTCCTTAGAAACAATCTTCAGGTTAACTTCTACTGCACCACTGCTATTCCACTCAGGACAGTCTTTCAACTGCTAAACCCAAGTTCCAGTTACAGTCTAAATCATTTTTTGAGTAGAAAAAAAACACTTCTGCTCACTTTATTAGACATTCTTCAAAGTCTGTTACTTAATCTCCCTTCACACTGTGTTTTTCACATAAATCAGGTGAGTGTCCATGGCTTGTCAACAAAAAAGCTGTTTCTCAAATGTTTAAACATCTCTGGCCCCTCTTCTACTCCCCCCAAGTATGTTTCCATATTGTTTTTCTGTTGTAGGCTTCAGAATTGGACCCTGTTCCATAGTGACTGGTCTACTCATGACTCAGTCAGATCACAAAGTCTCTGTACCCTTTTCCAACTTTTATATGATTATATCATGCTGCCTGCTGTAATGTACTACTAGCTCATAATAACTTTGGCCACTAGTTGAGGACCTAATATTTTTCCATCATTTTACCTTAGTCAGTCCTGTCCTTCTATATTAGAACATCCAAAAAGTTTTCCCTTGCAAAATAAAGTATCTTTAAACTGACTCACGTGATTTCCTCTGCCACATTTATACGTGATCATATTTTCCCCATCCTAGAACTATTCTGCCTCAACCACACATTCTCCTCCCAGTACTAGCAAATCTCTCTCCTCTCATTCACAGCCACTATTCTAGGAGTCCTCTTCATTCCTGAGTCTAGTTCTTCCCCACTGCAGCCTTGCTGTGTCCTTCCATCAGACCACCGAAAATGTCCTATGGCCAGAAATGACCTCTGTGTTAAAATACTATTTCAGGGCGCCTGGGTGGCTCAGTGGGTTAAGGCCGCTGCCTTCGGCTCAGGTCATGATCCCAGGGTCCTGGGATCGAGGCCCACATCGGGCTCTCTGCTCAGCAGGGAGCCTGCTTCCTCCTCTCTCCTCTCTCTCTGCCTGCCTCTCTGCCTACTTGTAATCTCTCTCTCTCTGTGTCAAATGAATAAATAAAATCTTTAAAAAAAAAAAAAATAAATAAAATAAAATAAAATAAAATACTATTTCAATCCTCATCTTGTTTAATCTCCGAGTAGCATTTAATGTCCTTGGCCACTCCTGTTTTCAGACATTCCTTTCGTCCTTTTACATACATAGCACCACTCTGTTTCCTCTTCCCTCCCTGGCTACTTCCCTCCCTACACTTTTGCAGCTTCTTGGCTGGCTCAACCTTCTCTATGTGGCTTCTCAATGTTGAAAGTAATGCAGGCTTGTTTTTTTTGCATTCTTTAATCTCTTGGATAATCTCATCCACTTGCACGATTTCAATGACCAAGTATATGTTGAAGTTTCTTACATTCTTACTTTAAGAAGAATGGGTTTGCACACTAACTCAGAAATAGAGCAGTGGAAAAATAAACAGGTATCTGTATCCTCACAGAGCTAACGTTTCTGTGGGGATAGACAGTAAGGAAAATAGATACAACATGTTCGCATGTTCTTTTTTTAAAGATTTTATTTACTGATTTGAGAGAGAGAGTGAGAGAGAAGAGAGAGAACACGAGCAGGGGGAGGGGAAGGAGGTGGGGCAGTGGGAGAGGGAGGAGCAGACTCCCTGCTGAGTAGGGCACCTAACTAGGGGCTCGATCCTGGGACTCTGGGATCATGACCTGAGATGATGGCAGACGCTTAACCGACCAAGCCACCCAGGTGCCCCAACATGTTCACATGTTCTGAAGTGATAACTGCAATGGAAAAGAAAGCAGGGACGAGTGTAAGGACTGTGCATATGGAGTATGAGGGTGAGGCCAATAAAGACACCTTTGCTGAAAAGGTGGAATTTAGATGAAACCTTGAATGTGGTCAGAATGTGAGCCATGTGGGTTTCTGGGGGAAGAACATTCTAGGCTGCAGAATTCCAGGGATGGCATTCTAACAAACACCATGGCAGGGGAGCATGGTTTATATCAGAAGAAAAACGAGCGTGGCTGGAGCACACAGAGTGAAGAGGATAGCAGTTATGAGCTAAGGTCAGATCAGGAGAGTTTTAAATGCCCTTGGGATGACTTTGACTTTTCCTTTGTGTAAGAGAAAGAGTCAATAGAAGCATTTGAGCCCAGCAGTGAGATCATCTGACATAAGTTTTGCCAAAAATGTTCTGGATTAGTTAAGAATAAACTGTAAGGAGAAGATTAGTGGAGAAGCAAGAGAGGACCAGTTAAGAGACTTATTGAATAATTTAGATGAGGAACAGGGATAATTTTGTCCAGAGTAGGGACAGTGGAAGTGATAAGAGGTGGACAGGTTCTGGATGTGTCTAAAAGCTAGAGCCAACAGGATCAGTTGACAGATTTGATAAGGGGAATTAGAATATCAATGATGTTTCTGGCCCAAGAAAACTGTAAGAATGGGGTTGTTCTTTACCAAGTGAGGGAAGATGACAGGAGGTGCAGAGTGGTGGGAGGCAATATAAAAAAAAAAACCTGCTTGGTACAAATTAAGTTACATATGCCTACTAGTTATAGAAATGGAGATGTAGAATAGGTAGAAGGATATATGCCCTGGAGGTTAGGAGACAGATCCAGTCTAGAGATAAAAATATGTAATTTTTAGCATGTAGCTGAGCCATGAAGTTATGCCAGAGAAAGCCTAGGGGTGAATGCAGATACAAAAGAGAAGATCTGCAAAGACAGCCCTGAAGGACCCAAACGGTAAGAGGTTGGGGATACCGTAATGAGTATTCATTGAAATATGAGGAAAACCAAGACAGAAACCTGGAAGCCAAATGAAGGAAGTGAATTCAGGTGAAGGACTTGATAAAACATGTCACACGTCGCCTGTAAATCTAGTAAGAGACTTTAGAACCAACCTTGGATTTAACAAACTTGGATGGAGTGGTAGAGGGATACAGTACTGACTAGTGAATTCAAGAGAACCCATGTATCCAACAACTCACTCAGCACCTGTACTTGGTCAGTTTTTTGACTCTTCAAACGTACATGTCGAAAATTGAACTAGTGAATTTACTCTCCCATCTTCGTTTCTTGTATTCCCTATCTCAGAAAATGGCAACAACATCCACTAAAGCCAGTACCAGTAAGTGATCATAAATGGATACCTCTTTCTCCTTCAGTATTCTTATCCAACTGACCACCAAATCCTACTGATGTCACTTAAATACCTTCCAAATTATTTCAGCCATCTCCATCCCCTCTGCTACCATCAGGTTTTACCTTGCCTCCTAACTGATGCCATTTACCTCTCTCAAGCCCATTCCCCATAGAAACATGCTCCACAAAGAATAATACTGCAACATTGAAACCTCATTTTATTATAATCCTTGAATGGTGTCCTGTTGCTTTTAGAATAAATACCCAGATCATTAACATGTCCCACAAGGCCTTATGGAATGGTTCCCTGCTTACCTTTCTTGCTCCACCGTCCCCTGCCTTTTCTTCAAAGCCTAACCCCTCTTCCTTTTTTAGTTCCTTTAGCATGTCTGCACGTCTGCTGCTTCCTGGCATGTGGTCTGATGTACATTTTGGCTCAGGGTTTCCACACCTACTACTCTCTCACCTGGATGATCTCTCCCCTTACTCATTCTTTTTTTTTTACAAATTCAAGCTTTTATTAAAAATTATTTGTTATTGAATATAATATCTCGATGGTTAACGGAAAGCTTTTAACAAAGCAAAATAATGAGCTGTGAATAAACAGAAGAGTGGACGGTGTTAACTGTGACATTTAAGTGATCACATGGTTTTAATTATTCTTCTGATAACACGCAACTTTGTGAATGTGTATTCAAGGGACTGAACTCTGTGCCTACTATGGAATTTGCAGTTGAATTAGAGCTTTGTTTCCTGCCTTTGGCATTTTTAAGCAAACAAGCGGGAATGGTTTTAAGAATTTATAAAAAATCTACCACCTACCAAAAGCATTTAAAAGTTAAAGAGAAAAACAACAACAACACACACACTCACGGTATTTATTTGTGGGATAGATACAGTAACAGAACAGAAATCATAATGAGAGAAGCAATCAGAAGTTCAGCCCATGCCAACCCTTTATTTGTTCTTGGCTGTCAGGGGTTTCTGGCTGATCTTTTTCGGTTTGTCATTATTTTTCTTCGGCGGTTCTGGGTTTGCTTGCATGTGTCTCCCGTAGAGGTACTTGTACATCTCAGAACGGATATATTCAAAAACATGGGACACGCCAAGCTGGAATTGGTCAGCAACTGGGGTAACCCAGGGATTGTTCTCTGCTTTGAACACCTGCTTCTGACCAGTTAAATCCAAGTTTCCTAGTTCTGGGGGCAGAACGGTCAGGCGATTCCCCTGAATGTGTAGTTCCTTAAGCTGAGTAAGCTCCCCGATTTCTTTAGGCGGCGAGATCAGGTCGTTATCCCTAAGTCTGAGTATCTGCAACTTTGTGAACTTCCCAATATCTGGCGGCAGGATTTCAAAATCGTTGTCACTTGGGTGGTAAGGTAGAAGAAGTTTCCGGGAAGAGAATTTTCATTCAAGTTGTTATAAGTCAAATCAAGGACCTCAAGAGCTGGGAGAGAACCAAATCCTCAAGGCAAAGTATTTAGTCTATTCATGCCCAAGTTCAGGTGTTTAAGCTTCTGAAAGCTGCTGATCTGTGTGGGCAGCTCCTCAATCTGGTTATTAAAAAAAAGTTGAACACTTCCAAATTCTTCAGTTCTGCTATGTTTGGTGGCACCGTCATTAGCTCATTGTGGCTGAGGACCAGCTGTGTGATGTGGGATAAGGAGAACAGGCCATTGACATCCAGCATGTTGGAGATGCCCCGGTCACTCATGTCCACTTCCGGCTGGTTCTTCTCTCCTCCACCAACTTTTTCAAAGACTTGGACATATTTGCGGAGGGCAGCACCTAACAGGTTGGGCGAGGAAAGCACGGGTTTCCGCAGGGCACACTTCAGTAGGCAAGAGATGCACTCGGTCTCCCCTTACTCATTCTTTAAATCTCACTTGCACCTTTTGTTCTGCAGAACTCTTTCCTTGAGCCTCATATTACATAATCTGAAAACATATTTTTCTCTTTCATAGCCTTATCATTATTTTGATTTCTAAATTACTTCTGTCATATTTTTCACTTCCTAATATAGATCCTAAGTTCCAGGAGGATCCTATTTTATATCTTATTCATCAGTGTATAGACCCTCTTGTGTATGTGACTTTTTATTCAGTGACTAGCGTGTAGTACATGGTCAGCTAATATAGTTTGACCAGATGGATAGTACATTTATTTTGGAGTTGCATCATATAAGTCAGCCTTCCGTGTAATTATAATACCAGGGAGATTAAGTGGTTATATACTTGTCCAGCTGGTTTGTGGCAGAATCAGGACTCAAACTCTCGTCTGCTGAGTGTGATTTTAGTGGTCTTCACTATGCTTACATATCGCAACCCTGTTTTCTGTTTAGCCGCAACTGACAGATATGTTTATCCTTATATTCTCAGTGGTAAATCCTGTTTTGTTAAGACTGCAGTATCGAGGGCGCCTGGGTGGCTCAGTGGGTTGAAGCCGCTGCCTTCAGCTCAGGTCATGATCCCAGGGTCCTGGGATCGAGGCCCACATCGGGCTCTCTGCTCAGCAGGGAGCCTGCTTCCTCCTCTCTCCTCTCTCTCTGCCTGCCTCTCTGCCTACTTGTAATCTCTCTCTCTGTGTCAAATGAATAAATAAAATCTTTAAAAAAAAAAATAAATAAAAAATAAAAATAAAAAAAAAAAGACTGCAGTATCGATCAAGTAGGGATATGCTGTGGCTCTGATGCAAATTTTGCAGGCTAAATTCAGTCCATATCTCGTTCCTTACCTCTCACTCTTGACGATGTCTTGATACCCAAATTGAGAACCTCTACTTAATGGTCTAACATGCTGTCTCACTGTGAAAATTTATTCACTTTATTCCCTCTCTCATCCTGAATGTTTTTTGGGAAAATATATTTTCTTTTCGTTTTCCAAAGTGTTTACCAATCCATGATGAGTTCATTGATTCACTCTACCTATTCTAATATTTAAGCAAAATTGCTATCGGCATTAACTACACCGGTGCCTAAATTGTAATATAGACAAACAAAAAGTAATAGAAAAACAAAAAGTCAAAATTATAATACCTCCAATTCTTGCTTTTGAGATAATTATCATAACTTCAAAAAAATCATTGCTCTTCAACACTAAAAAAAAACAGGAACTAAGTAAAACAAATTAGTCAATCTTTGATGTCACTTAAACTTCTCAGGATTATTCTTTATTTTTGAAGAAATGTATGGATAAAAGATATAAATAAACTTCCTATAATGTTTACTATGGATTATAAGTAGTAGAGGGAATTTTACTTCTCAAAGTGAATTTAAAAAGTTGTTTCCTCCATATTAGTATTTTTTTTTACTCTATGATTTGTTAATAAGCTTTTTTGCTCACTAAGTCCAGCAAGTTCAAAGAGAAGCCCTATTATTTTCCTTCCTCATTTTTATTTGTTTAATGTAAAATGTGCCTTATTCTTTTGAATGTACACTCTGTGTTTAACAAATAAGGACGTAACTGAATTGAATTGCGTGCTTTGGATGAGATTTTTTTGAAGGTCAGGACCCAGTTTCATAAGAAATTTTATTTTTTCCAATACGGCTGACATGCACTCCCACCAGCTGAAAGACAAACTTGTCTAATAAAGCTTTCAGATTCAATTTGCTCTCTGCATACACCTTGAAGATCTCTGGAGGTCACTCACAGCACGTGCAACAACCCCAACAGGGATAAGTAATGAAAAGATTCTGGTTAAAAAGCTGACACTATCCCTTCCAACCTCCTTGAATGAGAATATAATAAGCAAGTTTATAGACACAAATCTCTGTGATTCTGGGGATTTCCATCTTGATCTCTGACTCCAAGGAACATTTGAATGCATGGATTTGTATCTATTATCTGAGTGAATAAATGCTTCATATTGAGCATATTGAAGAAAATCTACTTTAACAACAAAGGTTTGATGTAAATCAGGCAAAACAACATTGTCGCTTCATGTTGAACTCTGTTAGAGGGTCCCAAAGGCCTCACAGTTGGCTTCTATTCCAGTAATACCTAGACATATCATAGCTTTTTTCAAAAATAATACCTGTTTATTTCAGTTATTCCCTCTGGCTTTTGCATTGACCTGAACATACCTAATGTTTATCTTAGAGCTAACAGGCATTAATGCCTTGCTCTGTACCAGCCATGTTGCTAAATATTCTTTGTGCATCATCCCATTTGATCTTACAACAGCCTTATGAGATATGTACCACATTATTTTCTTTTTCCCCATAGGAAGAGTAATACTTAGAGTTGTTATCCCAAAGACAACCAGGTACAAGGCGGACATGGCATGGCTCTGAAACCATATCTTTCTCAAGTCCATGCCTGTCTTTAAACATTTATGTTAAATATACTTGGTCTTGGCCATGCAGATGATGCAGTGGACTCCATAGACTATAGAATCAGTTCCATCACACTTTTGTAATGTATTTTCCAAATGCAGTTTGATAGCAATAGTCTGTCCCCATTCTTTGTTCTCTTGAATGACATCTGAATCTTATATTAAAGCTATGTGTGTGGACTGTCTTCAATAGTAGCACCCTTGATGCTTAGTACTACCCTTGTACCTATGGAAGTGATTTCAGTAAGAAGAAATATATAGTAGGGTTTTTTTTTTCATCTCTCTCTCTCTTTCTCTCTCTCTTTTCCCCTTAGCCTGGAAGATAGGGCCATGGGGACAAAAAAAAAAAAGGCATTGAGATGATAGGCCCGTTTCTCCCACAATGTAACTACTGAGCTTTATTTATTTTTCTAGTTTCGTATCTGTCAGTATAAGGTCAAACAGCCAGTACAGCAGCAGCATTATAAAAAGTAGATGTGGAAAAGACCACAAAGCACTCTAGTTCAGTACCCTGCTAAAGTTCAAAATTAATTTTTAAAAAACCTAGTTAAGCAGTGCTTCATTTAATCTCTCCTTAAGGAACACCACAACCTTCTTGGTCAGACCTGGCTTTCCAAAAATATTACCTGGTATTTCCTTGTTCAGTAGCTGTGGCAAATAAGTGGACACTATTGTTCACTTTGGCATGAAATAATTGAAATGAATATTGACTTGGACTTTATCCAACCAGGCACACAACCCAGGAACCTGGACTTCATCCTGTCTTCTGGGGATCCTCCCCTTCTTCTCTCAAAGTGATAAATGCCCCTCTAATGTGTCCCCACACCTCCATTTACCTCTCATCTCCAGTTTTAACTTGTCCCCTGCTCTCTTCCTTTTCATGATTGGTTATTATGGTAGGTTTTTTCTTTATTTCACTTGAACCCTGGGTTATGGGCTTTAAAAAAAATACTAAGAGCCACTGGACTAGACATTATGGAAATTTCCGTGAAAATAAAAGGGAACACAGTTAACAGCCTTGTTAGCACTCATCAAAATGGGTATCACTGACCTCTCCACTTAGCCTGTGTCCCACTTAAGCGTGCCCCTAAACCTGTGTGTGTTTTTCACATGTGGATAAATCTAAAGCAATATAATAAATGCTGGTGTGAGAAAGGCAGTGAGTGCAAGTGGATTGAAATAAATGAGTGGGCAGAAAAGATTTAGACAGTAATAGCCATACTAAACATGTACACTCATGGAATAAATTGGCAGTGGCACAGTAACTAAATGAATGATAAGGTTGGCCAGACTGACACATGAATAGCAACTAAAACAAGTTATGACTACAGTCAGTGAGGCTAGAAATAGAGAAAATAAAACATTGAAATCCAAATGATCATAAGCAATAAAATTCTTTATAAGTGCATATTATCTATTTTGATCTTAAAAATATCCCTGGAGATTGAGGATTATTATTTTCTGTAGTTGGGGAAACCGAATAAGGGGGGCTCAGGACAGAAGCTATTATCTTTCTATTTCTAGTGCATTGTTGCTCAAACTATACTAGTGAGAATAGGAATTTATTCACCAGATCATAGCATGTTGCAGTTAGGGGATGCCTTCTGAAGCTTGGAGGATAAAATTTGGCGGGGCCAGTAAAAAATGCTTACTTTACATAAAGTAAGTTATTAGTTTATAGATATACTATCTCAGTAAGAATTGGGTTAATGATATGAATTACTTTGAGAAGGTTTTAGGTTTGTTCTGGGGGGGGAGGGTTGTAAAAAGCCAAATAGTAAGTATGTTTGGTTTTGCAGGTCAGAAGGTCAGCTCTGCTTACTGAAGTGCACAGGCATTCATCAGTGGTACATAAACGTATGAGTACACTTGTGTTTTTAAAAAATTTTATTTATAAAAATGGGTGGTGAGTCAAATTTGGCAAAAGAAATGTAGTTTACTAACCCCTTTTTAAGATAAATATTTGCTGATAGACTCATAGTAGCTAATAAAGAAAATATAGATTGTTGAATGTATTTCTCTAATCGTTTTAAGGCTTCCTCCAAGGAGAAAAAGATTTCTTATCAATAGTGTTTTAAAGTAGGAATACCATGTACCTAGCATAGGATGGAAACTTGTAAAGACCTTATAGTAGAAATGAAGAGACTGTATGAAATACTTGCTATAAGCATTAAAGAGTGTTCTGCTGTCATTTGAAAAGCATTTAGTAATACTTATATGAAGAGAATTAAGCCTAAAATATTTTGTCCTCACTTTAGAGAACCTTGTCTCATCTCTGCAGTGAAAATAGAAAAACAAGGGATAACTAGATATCAGATGTTTTTATTCTTACAAATGTTAAGTCCCATTTATTTAATTATTGAGACACCCTTAGGTGTACCTCAATAGAGGTAATCATTTTTATATTGTCTGAAATCGAATTACTGCTCCCAGTTCTAGGGATGACAGTGTTATATATCACACTGGAGCCTGCTTTGAACCTTGAAACCCTTAGCACACTTCTACAAAGGTGAAAGGGTCTCCCAAAGAAGCATCATAGACCAGCAGAAAAAGGTTATCATGATGCCATTTTAGCTGACTAAAACTTAATTAATGAACAAGTTGGAAACCAGATAAAGCACAAAGTCAGAGCCACTGGGAGATGTCACTATCAGGGAGAAGAGAAGCTATTTCCCAATACACTCTTAGTTAATGGTGAGGTTCCTTCTGTAACTGTAGGTTCTAATTTTGTATATGAAAGGAGAACATTTTTTTCAGAAGAATTAGAAGACAAGTCACAGATTAGGAGAAGAGATTTGCAAAAGACACATCTGATAAGGAACTGTTACACAAAATAAACAAAGAACTCTTTAAGTCAACAATAAGAAAACAAATAACCTGATTAAAAATGACCCAAAGCCCTAAACAGATGAGTCACCAAAGATACGGAGAAGACACAGAAGTATAGGAAAAGATGCACCACATCTTTCGTCTTGGAGAAATGCAGATTAAGATAATAACAGAATAAGTAGAATGAAAATAATCAACAACAACAAAGAACAATGAGATACAACTACAAACTTATTAAGAAGGGCCCAAATCTAGAACACTGACCATTCCCAAATGCTGGTGAGAGTATGGAGCAACAGGAACTCTTTTTCGTTACTGATGGGAATGCAAAATGGTACAGGAAGTTTGGAAGACAGTTTTGGGGGGAAGTGTTGGGGTGGTTTTTTTGTTTTTTGTTTGTTTGTTTTACAAAAGAAAACATACTCTTACCTTATGATCCAGTGATCACACTCCTTGGTATTTACCCAGGGGAGTTGAAAACTCATGTCCACACAAAAACCTGCACATGGATATTTATAGCAGATTTATTTGCAATTGCCACAACTAGGAATCAACCAAGGTGTCCTTCAGTAAGTTAATGGATAAGTAAACTGTTACAGAGAGACAATAAAATATTATTTGGCACTAAAAAGAAATGAGCTATCAAGCCATGAAGAGACATGGAGGAATCTCAGATGTTTATTACTAAGTGAAAGAAGCCAATCTGAAAAGACTACACATACTGTCTGAGTCCAGCTACATGATATCCTAGAAAAGGCAAAACTATGGAGACAGTAAAAAGATCAGTGGTTGCCAAGGGTTCAGCGGAAAGGGGTTGGGACTTGGGGAACAGAGATGCATAGGGAAAGCACAGAGGATTTTTAGGGCAGTAAAAATATTCTAATTGATAATGAGAGATGCATGTCATTATAAATATTTCCAAGCCCATAGACATTATAACCCAAGAGTGAGCCCTAAGGCATATTATAAACTTTGGGCAGTTACGATAGATCAGTGTAGATACATCCTGGGTAAAAAGTGTACCGTTCTGGTGAGTGATACTGGTAATGGGGAAGGCCATGCCTGTGTGGGGGCAGGGAGTACGTGGGGAAACCCTGTGCCTCCCTCTCAATTTTGTTGTAAACCTGAAACTTGTCTTTAAAAAGTCTTTTAAGAGTTTTTTAATTAAAAAAGAGCATTTGATATGCATTGGTATCATTCATTTGTCAATACACTAATTCAACAAATAATGTGTGCCCTGTTGTATGCTAGATGCTAGGGATACAGTGTTGACCAAGATAAACACACTTCCTGAACTTTAAGAAAGTAAGACAATTATTTAAATAACTATATATGACAAATACTAGGATATAGAATACTGTGGAAGAACCATAACTACTTCTGGAATGGTATAGTTTGTGGATGTCAGGGAAAGCTTTCTGGAAAAAAGGAACCGTGAAGACAAGGCTTGAAGAATATGTAAGTGTACATAAGCAAACGGGTTAGGGGAGGTGGAGAGTATTCCAGGACAGGAGAAATGGCATAAGTAAAGACTAGAGGCAAGAGGGAACTTGGCACAGGTAATTGAAAGATACTGGAGCATTCTAGTGATGTGACCATATTTAGGTTTTGGAGAGATTACTCTGGTGAAAGAGTAGAGAATGGGTGAGAGAAGAGTAACACTGGAGACTGTGCCAGTAGTCCAGGTGAGAGACGATGATGATGTCAGCTAGAGCAATGGGGGAGGGAATGAAGGTAAGTGAACAGATTCAAGAGGCACTGGCAGGGAGAAACAGCAGGTCTTGGGAATTGATTAGACATAGAGGAGAGAGATACAGAGAACTCCAATAGATTTCCCAAACTTCTACCTTGACAAACTGGGTGGATGGTGGTGGAAATTACTCAAGTGTGGACTGTCTTAGGGTTCAGGGGATGGAACATTCCATTTTGGATACCCCAGGTTTGAGATGCTAGCAAGACCACCAAGTAGACTTGCCATATGAGTCAGGGAAGGGGTTTAGGCTCAGAATATGGATACCAGACTAATCAGCGTATACAGTAACACATAATAACTGAAGTCTTAAAAGTGGAGATCACCACAGGAGTATACCTAGAATTAGAAGAGAAAAGGACTTAGGATAGAACCCTAAGGAATTCCTACATTTGACAACCAGAGTAAAGTAGGCCAACAAAGGAGCCTGAGGAGTGGCTCGAGTCAGAAATAGACTAAGAAATAATTTTAAAGTAACAGATGCAATTTGGTTTTCATAATACAAGTAGGAAATCTTAAATTTTTGTCCTAAGATAAATAATTCATATAAAGTGATAGAAATTGCTTTGTGAAGGTTCATGAGATGTAGTTATTTCCAGTGGGCTTGATAACATCTACCCCATTGGATGGTTGGGTGGTTAAAATATGTAAAGCTTCTAGCACTGATCTCATGTTCTGAGAAACTTTTGGGCAGAGGTAAATCCCTTAACTGCTAAAGTAAGTTTCTCTTTAAGTAGGGGGAGGTAGGATTGAAAAGACAGTAAGATTCATCCCTGGTTGTTTTGCCAGACATGTGCTATGGAAGTATACTGAAGGGAAGAGAAGAGTAACAACTAGGAAGTATAGTCAGTAATGGCTACAGGATTGGCTGGAGTGATGGATCATGGAATCCAAGCTGGAGAAGGCAGCAGGAAAAACAAAGAGGAAAAACTCAGGAAAATGGTTATCTTGGAAGGATAAAGCAGGTGGTGCTATGGGGAACACAAGGGCCAAGGGCGGGTTTCAAGGTATAGGTAATATTTTATTTCTTGATGGGGGTGGTAGTTATATGGGGTGTTCCTTTATAATTATTCTTTAAACTCTATGGGTATATTCTGTGTAATCATCTATAGGTAAGAAAAATCTCACACTCAAAGGAAAACATACGACTTCCAAAACATGATCATCCCAAATGTAATAGATACCCCTGGTGGAGACACATGCCTTTGACCCACCTCGGGTTGCAGTTGCAATGGACAGGCCTGTTTGACATTGAGCTAATCATCAAAGGAATAGCTCTTGCTTCCCACTTCCCACCCAAGGGATTTCTCTGACATGCCAGGAGCCCACAAACCCTGTGAGCTAACCCAGCCTAGAACTTTTGATGATGAGCAACTCTTAACCAGTGGGAAATGAAACATCATGATTATATTTTTAGCCTCTATTTCTTCAAGAAGATAGTTTGGGGCAGATTTCTCCGTGCTTCTTGGAAACATGGAAAGGTTCTGGCAGAATCCAGGCCCTATTGCCCATAATAGTGATCTCAGTAATACTCATTATGTTGGCATTTCGTCCTTTTCTGTCTCCCATTTCTTGTCCTTCATTCCTTCTTCCCAGGGATCAGCTCCCACATATACTATTTGTACCCAAGTCCTTATCTAGGCCCTGTTGTCAGGGGATCCAAAGACAATAATAATTAAAAAAATATGGAAGGGACTAATAGAGGAAGAGATCATAAGTGGTGAAGAAATTTTCTCTGTATGCCAGACAGTGTATTTAATGGCCTACTTAAGACTTCCATTTAGATATCTCAAAAATAACCGCATGATTTCTCCTGTAATCAAATTCAGCACCCCTCACCCTATAACACAACCTTGGGAATCATTTTTGACACCTTCCCACTTCACTGCTGCTAGACATCCATCACCAAGTCCACTTGATTTTCTCTCCTAAATATTTCTTGGATCAACTTTCCTGTTTTGATATCTCCTACACTGCCCTTTCCCAATCCATCATGTCTTTCTTAGACCATTACAGTAGCATTGTATTGGGATGACCATAGTCCTGGTTTTTCTTGGGCAGACATGGGTTATGTCCATTTTCCCAGTGTAAATAATAGTGCCCTCTTTGACTCCTAACACTATGCAAGTTTTCATGATAAATAATATGGTCACTCCAAAAGAAACTAATCTCTCCTTCATTCTTTCTCTCCTACACAGTGTAGCCATGTAATCCTTTCAAAATATAAATTTCAAAGCAGAATGCTCTTTATTTTGTTATCTTAGTCTCCATACAGTACATAATTAGTTTTTGATGTAGTGTTCCATGATTCATTATTTGTGTATAACACCCAGTGCTCATTACAACACGTACCCTCCTTATAAAAGTCAAAATGTTTACTTTTTGTTTATAGGATATTATACGGTATGTTTATAGGATATTATATGGTATGATCCTTCCCATTCCATCACCCTTCTAACAGATGCCATGTACTATTTGCTATCCTATTTTCACATTGGCCTGCTTTCTGCTTTGTTGTTGTTGTTTTAAGTGACAGCTTTTGCCTACAATGAGCCTACTACTGGTCCCTTTGCTTCGGACACTCTGCTCTTGATTTTCCCATCTGATACCTACTTACTTTTCAGGGTTCAGCTCAAATGTTGTACTCAGGGAAGACTCCCCCAACTTTACAGACTAAGTGAAATCCTCTACCACCATTATAAATAGCATCATTCATACTTCTCTTGCAGAGCACATATCAAATCTTCCATTTTTTCTGGAATAATTCAAATTTATATTGATCTTCATTTTTTAAAAAGGGCTTTATTTGTTTATTTGACAAGTATGGACTGTTTTAGGGTTCAGGGGATGGCACTAGAGGGAGGGGCAGGAGTGGGAGAAGCAGACTCCCCACTGAGCAGGGAGCCTGACATAAGACTCAGTCCCAGGATTCTGAGATCATGACCTGAGCTGAAGGCAGTTGCTTAACCCACTGAGCCACCCAGGTGCCCAATCTTCTCCCTTGACAGTGGGCTTTGTGAAGACAGACTCAGATCTTTTTTACTTATCTTTTTATCCACATTACCTGAGAATGAATGAGGAGATAGGAAATAGAAACCAGTTTTCTCTTTCTAGTATAGGTTCTGAGATCACACTTGATCATTGCAAGCAGGGCTAAGGACAAAGAGGGAGCCCTTGAATGCAGGCTCCAGAGGTTTCAAAGTGTCAAAGGGGAGTAGAAAAGAGACGTGGGAAGTGCATGGTGGTTTTAAGAAAGGAGGTATGTGAAGTGGAAATGAACATGTAATGAACTGTTTTTCCTACTCCAGCCACAGAGTTATCCAGAGGAGCTAAGAAATTCAGAGGGATTAAAAACCCTGCCTGAGCCTTAATAGTGAGCTAAGAGCTAATTTAATAGACCATAACCCAACTGCACCCCTTTCACTCTCTTACTCTTTGCCTGGCTCTGTTTTTCTTTGTTCCCTTTACCATTCTCTCAAATCATTTAAAATTTGGATTTGTTTCTTGTCTCTTTTCTCTGTCAAGATATAAGCTCCTTCAAGCCATAGACTCTGTTAGGTTTACGGCTGTATCCTCTGTAGAGTGGGGGTGCCCGGGCCCTAGTGGGCTTGCAGAAGTGTTGTCAAACGTTTCTTAGTCCAGTGATGCTTGCGTTCACCCTATAGGGAGTTTGGATCATTTTACCAACTTGATGTTTTATGACCTGTTTCTTTTCCCATCTTTGCTGCATATCTGTCTGTCTATATTTTTTCAGCTGTCTTCCCCTCACACTTCCCCCTACCCTCAACTTCCTCTCTGCTACAAATTATACTGCGAAAACTGGAGCCACTTTCCATTGATTTTGATGTCAGTGCTTTGAGTGACAACTCCACGTAGAAAACTTAGAACCTCCTGCTGACTCATTGTTGACTTTAAAAAAAATACTCTTCTTCCTGAATCCACGGGGTAAATTTATGCCCACAAAATAGACAAAACCTCTAGAACAAAAACTGTGTGAACATCAGAGGTATTGGTCTGGCCTTGATTTCTAGACTCAAAAGTATCATAGCAATTTTAAAAAGGGGCAGAGGGGAGGTTTTCAAGTATTTTTATCATTCAACCCAATTTTAACCGATTTATTTTGTGGTGTGACTGCAAGAGCCATGAAATGCCTTTCCAGTGCATATCATCCTCAATATTTCTACCTATAGAAGAAGAACAAAGATATTGTTTGAGAATAAAAAAATAGTGCAGTGGTGGAAAAAAAATCACTAAAGTGTTTTTCAAAAAACACTTTAAAGTGTTTCTATGGAAGTTGTCGCATGACCCCTGTCTCCAGCTCTGCTTGCTGAAGAGTCATTGTTTCCTTGCAACAAATTGGTCACTTTCATTTCTTCTCACCTCGAAGTCTTTTTGGTTCTTTATATTTCATTCAAACATGTCTCTTTTGATTTTTTGTCCTCAGTCCCTCATTTTTTACTCCCTTTGTCATCCCATGTGACATGAAGGATCTGCCAGCCCAAATCCTTTAATATATTTGTCTTACGGGGTTTATTGTCCTGTCATATGTACTCTGCAGAAATCTACTGGTTTTCTAAGTTTCTATACTCCCATCCTTTTTTATGGTTTATTTTCTTCTTTTTTTTAAAAGATTTTATTTATTTATTTATTTGACAGAGAGCTCAAGTAGGCAGAGCGGCAGGCAGAGAAAGAGGGAGAAGCAGGCTCCCCGCCAATCAGGGATCCCAAAGCAGGACTCGATCCCAGGACCCTGGGATCATGACCTGAGCCAAAGGCAGCCGCTTAACCAACTGAGTCACCCAGGCATCCTGGTTTATTTGCTTCTGGACATGAATTCCCATGCTGTACTTATGTTCAAATTTCTTCTGTATTTTTATTTAAAATTTTTTTTATTTTTTTCTTCTGTATTTTTAAAATTGGGGTTAAAGACACATAACCCAAAATTTATCATCTTAAATCACTTTAATACCAGTTCAATGTATTACAGAATCTAAAGTAAATACTACTAAAATTTTGCCAGTGATTATCTCTAGCTAGACTTCTCTCCTAAATTCCAGACTTATATTTCCACCTGTCAACCAGCTACCATTTAGACATTCCACAAATACTTCAAGCTCGACGTGCCTGAATCTGATATTATCATTATTTTAAAAAAATCTACTCCTCTTACTGTATTCTCTGTTTTGGTGGGTGGTACTAGTACCGACCAGCTTAGAAATCAAGCCCTCATTCTGGGCCTTTTTATTTCTTACTGTCCTATTGATCCCATAAGCCAAACAACCCTGAACTTGTTAATTGAGCTCCACTGTTTTGTTTCAGAGGTCATCTGCCAAGCCTCATCATTGGTCTTGAAAATGAACTTTTTAACATGCTAATCACATTACATTAGCTTGTATAATGGCTACCTTTCTTCTCCAGGATAAAAGCTCAATCCCTCAGCTTGGTACACAACGTCCTTTCCAATTTGGTACTGCTAGGATGTCCGTGTTATTTCCTACATCTTCCATCACTCTCTTGCTTATCAAATAATACTAAACTACGTGTAATTCCCCAGTCACCAAATGCTGCCTTTCTACTTTAAAAAAATACTGTTTCCTCCACTAGAAATGTACTTGTCACCATTCACTTTTGGTAAACTCATCCTTAAAGTTCAGCTCAAAATATTATTTGCATGTATACCTTCCTTCCTCCTGGTCCTCCTCTATACTACCATTTTAATATTTACCTCTATTTCAGCAAGTATTGTTACATTTTACTGAAATTCGTTGTTGGCATATATGTCTCCAACAAAGATAGAAACTTCTTAAATGCAGGAATAATGTCTTCTTTATTTTTGTAACCCTGGTGATATGTTTAATAGTTAAGATGTTTTGGACTGTAAGAGAGATAATACCCATTCAGAGTGGCTTCAACAATAAGGATAATTAATCTCATATAAGTGTAAGTTCAGAGATTAGAGCAGACTCCAGATGCAGTACAAACAAAGCTCTGACACTCTTTCTATATGATTTTCTTTATTCAGATTTTCACTTCCTGTCAGCGCTAACCTCCTCACTAGCCTCTCTCCAAGTTTCAAGATGGCTGCCAGCAGCAAATGGGGCAACATGATTTTTTGTTACTGTTAGAGACAGAATCTCTTACCTGAAGAATAGGCTAAGAGTTTTATCTACCAATCAGATCAGTCAATCTAGGTTATATATGTCTACTCCCACACCAGTAATATTCAGAGTGATGTCATGTACTGATTGACTTAAACTTTGAGTTCCATTACCAAAGCAAAGAGGATGGGATTATTTTGATTGGCTTACAATCTAAACCTCAAATGAATTTAAATCCACCTCTAGAATTGAGGGTGGAGTCCTTGGAAGCCTGAAGAGAATTGGAATTCTCCTAGGAAGTAGAAATGCCTTCTCCTAGGAAATAGAAAGGGGCATCACAATATTCACTCTATTGGCATGGTGTTGGGCCCAAAGATACGTAGTTAATATTTTCTCAGTGAACCTGTGAAAGATAGTCTTATCTTCAAGCTGTGTATAAAGTAGGTGACAATGAGAAAGATTTTTAAAGAGTTAATCATATACAAGTTAATCATTCACATTGGGATGCTTTTCCTAAATTTAGGGTCTTGTCCTTTTCTTGACCTTTGCCTGAATCTTATCTTGGCCTAAATCTGGAAGTTAGTAGAAGTCATTTTTTTTTTATTTTAACAATTGGTTTTAACAACGTTAATGGAGATGTATATATCTCAACTAAGGAAAAAAAAACATCGAAATTAGCTCATCATCTTAAGATATTGTCAAGGAAAACGACACTTTCATACAACAATTCTGCTTTTTAGTGTGTTCTCAGTTTCTGAAGACCTAATAAAAAGGGATTATCTGCGCATCCTATAAGTTTAATTTTGAAAAACAAGAAACCATGAATAATGGAAATCATTTCAAAACATCTTCAACTCACATCTAAAATATGAAACAGCTAAATCAGAGGTTCTTAATAATTTAATCAGTGAAGCATAACTGGAGGATTTAGAAAAAGTGCCTAAACTATGAAAAGATTCTTCAGCTGCTGCTTAATGTCGATATCCAGTTATTTCTTACCCTGGCAAACAGCCAAGCTATTCCCTGGCCTCATCCACTTTTCAGCATTTAGTGGTCCTCTCAATCATTTCAATCACAGCCCCAGGAATGTTTCACAGCAACTCTGCAATAATAGTATATTACTATTAGGTCTTGAATTTTGAGGTAGTTTATCTTCCAGAAAGGATATGAATAGAGCAATAAGACCAAAGAGAGTGAGCTTTATTAATGAAGCTCAAGATTTTAGACATATATGATAACTTTCAATTTTAATACCACTTCCCATACCCTAGTTTTGTTCTAAACCAGTCCACCTATGTTATAATCTCAGATAATACAGTGTTAGAATTTTTTCTTTCAAAATAGAGTTGTCAGAAAAACTTGTATATAATAACTTCCTTAGCATTTAACCCTGAAGAGTAAACTTTTAGTATTTCTTGTGTATCTAGAATATGATTTTCCTTTGTTATGAATTATATTCACAGTTTATTTTTTTTAAAGATTTTATTTATTTATTTGACAGAGAGACAGAGATCACAAGTAGGCGGAGAGGCAGGCAGAGGGAGAGGGGGAAGCAGGCTCCCTGCTAAGCAGGGAGCCTGATGCAGAGCTCGATCCCAGGACCCTGGGATCATGACCTGAGCTGAAGGCAGAGGCTTAACCCACTGAGCCACCCAGGCACCCCTATATTCACATTTTTCTGAAAATAAAAATAACTTGGTTATCTTACTTAAAATGCCTTGAAAATAAATACATCAACACATTCATCTACATGTCTCTCTTACTTAGTAGGTACAGACCTTTCAACAAGTTAGTAATTATTCCATAATAATATTTGAATGAAAGACAGTCTATTAGACTGAATTCATACTATCAGATTCATATGAGAAAAGGTTTCTTATTTGTGAATCCATTATTTCTTTATAGAAAATATTCTAAATGAAAATGAAACCCCCAGTTGATTTCTAATGATAAAAAATATTTCAAAAACTTTTTTTCTATTTTGACAATTTTGCTTCAGTTCAGACAATCAGAAATGATTTAATAGACTAAGAAATAATTTTAAAGTAACAGATGCAATTTGGTTTTCATAATACAAGTAGGAAATCTTAAATTTTTGTCCTAAGATAAATAATTCATATGAAGTGATAGAAATTGCTTTGTGAAGGTCCATGAGATGTAGTTATTTCCAGTGGGCTTGATAACATCTACCCCATTGGATGGTTGGGTGGTTAAAATATGTAAAGCTTCTAGCACTGATCTCCTGTTCTGAGAAACTTTTGGGCAGAGGTAAATCCCTTAACTGCTAAAGTAAGCCTAGCTGATCACACACATCTGCTTTTTGATTTGCAAGGACTCTTGAACACACCTCTTGAGAATATTAAGGATCTTCTAAACTATATGTAAAGCAATTCAATCTAAGATTTACAATGCTCAGAAGTACCAGATTTTAAAGTTTAGCATTGGAATTTCCACAGATTCCTTCCAATTCTAGAATTTTGTAATTGGTGCAATAAATAATAATATGAGAAAATATGTTATCGAACACACAGAAACTTTTTACATGAAGACTGTGATCAACATAGGAGTATAGGAAAGGGGAACATCAGGGTAACTCATGTCAACAGTGTCTTCACACATGTGAGACTCTGACCGTAAAGAATAAGAAGGATTAGAAAAGGTAAAGAAGATAGTTAAATATGAGGAATAGCTTGGACAAATTTATTTTGTAAAGAATGAAATCATATTGAATACTGCAGGAAGAGACTGGCTAGCCTGAGACAACATGTGCCCTTAGAATAAATAGTGGAAAATAATTTTCCATAAGTAGAATGGAGACAAATTCAAGGTTTTAGACATAGTCCTTAGGTGTTGCTCAACCTTTGTCTTCTCCTCACCCTTAACCCCACAGTCTCATTACCCATGGTGGTAACAGTCACCTTTCTGGTTGGGGGTATTCACATCGGGGGCAACATATATAAAAGAGAGTGCAGTCGACTGTGGGATAACCAAACTCAAGTGTCCCAGCTCTGACTGTGCCTTTTGTCTCCCAGTTGGAAAAGCATATCAGTCTTACATAACACCCATTGCTCACCACAACTCATACCCAGCACTGGGTGTTGTGTAAGACTGATGAATCACAGACCTGTACCCCTGAAGCAAATAATACATTATATGTTAATTTAAAAATAAATAAATAAATAAAAAGAAAATCATATCAGAATGTGAGAGGATTTTGAAAATCTTGAGTCTGCTCTAATTTTTTTTAAAGATTTTATTTATTATTTGAGAGAGAGAGGGAAAGAGAGAGAGAGAGCCCACGGGAGAGGAAGAAGCAGACCCCTGCTGAGCAGGGAGCCCAATGCAGGACTCGATCCCAGGACCCTGAGATCATGACCTGAGCTGAAGGCAGACGCTTAACTGACTGAGCCACCCAGGCACCCCTAATTATTTTAAAGATTTTATTTGAGAGAGAGAGTGAAAGAGAACATGAGTGGGGCATGGGGGTGAGGGGGGAGAGGGAGAGGGAGAAGCAGACTCCCCGCCAAGCAGGGAGCTTGATAAGAGGCTCCATCCCAGGACCTTGGGACCATGGCCTAAGCCAAAGGCAGACACTTAACAATCTGAGCCACCCAGGTGCCTGAGGCTGTTCTAATTTATAAAAGTAATAAGCCATTTCAAAAATTGAGTTTTTTCTGGCTTTGACACTACCCATCTTCAAAAGATTATGATATCGTTGTTACTTAACACTGAAACTGAAACCAACTTTACGGAGAAGGAATGGGAGTTTTGAAGATAGTGGATCAGAGTAGTATTGTGAGGTAGTGCTTGACATTTCAGAGGTTCCCAACCTAGGGGCTGGAGATAATGGAGATTTCCCAGAATCATGGAAAGGATTTCTCAAATCTCTGAGCACGTCAAATATTGAATGTGGATCAAATAAGTGATTTGTCTCCCACATAAATGTAGTAGATATTTTCAAAGCAATATGAATGCTACTGCAATTTAAAAAAATGCGAAATCATATTGAAGAATTACCAAATTCAGGGCACCTGGGTGGCTCAGTTGGTTAAGGGTCTGCCTTCAGCTCAGGTCATGATCCCAGGGTCCCGGGATGAGTCTGCTTTTCCTTCTCCCTCTACCCCTCACCTCTGCTCCTGCTCTTTCTTGTTCTGCTCTCTTTCTCAAATAAATAAATATAATTTAAATAAATTTAAAAATTTTTTTAAAAAGTATTACCAAATTCAGAATAAATTGATTTTTGTAACTTTTATTCTCAGTCTATGCATACTAGATACACAATTATTATGCATAGGTATGTGATTATATTTGAGATTTTAAAGTCGTGCTCATAATTTTGTAAACCACTGGAACAGTAAAAAGATAACTGAATTAGGAAAGGATAGGCCTGAGATCTGGTCCTCATTTGGTCTCTTGTCAGCTGTAGCCTGGGAATCTTGGAGAAACCATCTAACACTTTGGACCTTGGTTTTTCCTTCATTGCTAAGGGATGGGAATTTTTTTTAATGACACAGCTTTTGAGAATACTACCAGATATAGCATCTATGATCATAGGTATATCAAATAGACAAACTTTTCAGAAAATCTTTTCAAGTGTTCGTAACATACCTACAAGGCATTGGAAATGAAGTCACTGATAACTTATTTTTATAAAATGATTTACTTATTATTTTTGTGATTTGGTGTGATGAGAATCTGAATCAGTAAGCCCCAAAAGATCATTCCTGAAAATAGATGAATGATAGAGCCCTGACTTATTACCATATCACCTGTTAAAGTCACCCAGTTGTGGTAACCTCAGGCCCCCATGGTCAGTCACAAAGGTTATCCATCTCAGCCATAGGGTCTCTGAGGGCTTCGGTCTTTATGCCCTTCCTTCCATTCCAATTGTAATTCAACTTGAATGGGAACATCAAGCTCCAAGTAGTATGTTAGCCCTACTTTTTCTTTGGGAATTGGCCTTCCTGGCTAGCTATTTGCTTCTGCTGGGCTTTTTATATTGCATAAAACATGTATTTTATCTATTAAATTTATAGAAAGTAACACTCTGTTATGAAGAATAGCTACTGAAATGTAACATAATCATGGCTTTGAGGGAAGGCAAAGTAGGAAAAACAACTTTGGTGACTTTTTTCATTCTTTCTACCACATAACGGCAAAAATAAAGAATTTTACCAACTTAAAGCTATATACACATGTATATGTTCCTCAAAACTGCATAGTTCCTTTGCTTTCTATTTTCTCTAGTTTGATAAACCCTAGATAAGAGTTAATGTTTCAGTTAGGTTTATTTTCTTTCTTTCATATGACTTACTTTCACCTAACAAGCTAGAGATTCTAAAACATAACTTAATTCCCCCTTTATGTCTTTTGGTCTTAAAATAATGAGCCAATATTGGGGTGCCTGGGTGGCTCAGTGGGTTAAAGCCTCTGCCTTTGGCTCAGGTCATGATCTCAGGGTCCCGGGATCAAGGCCCGCATCAGGCTCCCTGCTCAGCGGGGAGCCTGCTTCCTCCTCTCTCTCTGCCTGCCTCTCTGCCTACTTGTGATCTCTCTCTCTGTCAAATAAATAAATAAAATCTTTAAAAAAATAATGAGGCAATATAGGTTATAATATTAACAGTAGAGCAAATACATATTTACTTCTAGCTCTTACCAAAATATCTCAGGATAAAGGAAACATAAGTTTTAAAGATTGTTACCTTTCTCCTAATAGAAAAAAAAATACCATTATTTTCTATTGTGGAGTGTGTAATTAACTTAAAGTATTTGAATCTGGTGTGTAATTAACTTAAAGTATTTGAATCTGAAGTATAACTTTATTTATTTGAAAATTTATTTTCAAGTAATATTTTAAAATGCAAAATTTGGTGTAATTCTGTATCTTTGTAAAAAGATTTTATTTATTTATTTGAGAGAGAGTGAGAGAGAAAGCGTGTGTGTGAGCAGGAAAGAAGCAGAGGGAGAGGGAGAACCAGACTCTGCACTGAGCACAGAGCCCAATGTGGGGCTCAATCCCATGACCCTGGGATCATGATCTGAGCTGAAATCAAGAGTCAGATGCTTGATGGACTGAGCCACCCAGGTGCCTCTCCCAATATCTTTTCTGTAAAATGTTGCCATCGTAGAAAAAGTACTGGTATTAGTAGGGGTTGAATGATTTACAGATTACAGATTTTTTAGAGTAATTAACAGTAGCCCTGATCTGATGAAATTTTCTAATCTTAAGCAGCAAAAATAAGAGGTTTAGAATAAACTCAACTCTACAACAGTACAGCTTCATAGATCTTTTTAAAACAAAGTATGCTACATTCCTATTTTAGAAACCATAAACTGTAGACTCAGGGCTTTTCCAGGTTCTCTTTAGCGTCTTCATTTGAAACACATTCATCCAAAAGATTAAGACAATGAGATTCAAGTCCAAAGCAATAGCAAGTATGTGCATGAAAACTGCCACGCTATTGCTCCTGGGAGTTTTGCCATTCCAATAGCATGATTTATAACCATTGAACAATATGTTTTTATTTATTATTTTACTTTGAAATGGGATTTGAGATGGTTTGGTGGGCATAACTTAAATAAACACACATCACAATCTTATTTTTGTGCTTATTACAGGCAGTTTTCCCTGTGTAATTGATACTTGTTTCCTACCTTTGAATTTTGGTTCCTATTATATATTTGGTCATTATTGCACTTATGGGCATGGTGTGCTTTTCTACAAGTTAAATGAAGACAAGAATTTGTTTTGATGTAGCTAGTTTCACTACTTCAGTTGCCGTGTTTGCCATACCTGTAGTTCATAATATGTTTACTGACCCAGAACTTGAGAAGCTAAGTTTAGCCCAGCACAGTCACCACAAACCAACACAAGAGAGTGGTTACGTTCCAATGTCATTATGGAGACAGAGTTCAAGATGTCAGTATTTGGATTTGTCAAGCTCTTTGGTGTTTTAGTTATAGGATGTGTTTAGATTTCTCTTAAACTGCAACTCAGATGATAAATTGAAACTCAAGTATAACCAAAGAGTATAAAACTTGTTATAAGCCCATAAGCAAGAAATATGCCACCAATCCTCTGCATGTTTTTTGTCATTTTCCAAAGCATTCAGTTAAAGATTGAATGTTATAACATCCGATACTAGTAAACAATTAATTTTAAATGCTGTTCTAAGATTGAAAGACTAGAAATATCATGTTACTTTTAGATATGAGAAATAAACTATTATGTACATAGAGCAAAGGAATTGTGTCTTAGGTTGGATTCCTTGGAAAGCAGTCACTGAGACCAAAAGTTGCATACAGAATGTTACTGGGAAGTATTCTTGGTAGATCTACCTGCAAGAAAATGAGGGGGGCAGTATTGGGCAAAGGGGAGAAGCTGACATACAGTGCACTTGCTACAATAGTGTAAGCCAATCTGTCAGGAAGCCGTGGAGTTGGGTTTGTTCTTCAGTGCTGTCTTCAGTTAGGCACATGAGCTTGAACTTGCTATCCATGCACTAAGAGCAAGCCCCAGGAAGAAATGCAGCTATAATCCATTAACAGTCATTATTAATAGTATCTGGGATCCATCTGCTCCAGGAGAAAACCTCAATGGAGCATCATAGTATCCACTACAGGTAGGTTTTGGCATATTCTGCTTACCCCACAAATGTTACAAAGAGGATATAAAGGAGTAGTAATGACAGAAAAATGAATTGGTCATTTTCCATTGGGCTTTAGTATATCAGAAGCACTCTCTTTTAAAAAAGATTTATTTATTTATCTGAGAGAGAGAGAGAGAGAGAAAGGTCACGAGCAGGGGGAGAGGCAAAGGGAGAAGGGGAGAGAGAGAGAGAGAAGAAGACTGCCTGCTGAGCTGAGCAGGGGCCGTGACGGGCTGGCGGTGCACAACACAGGACTGGATCTCAGAACCCCGAGATTATGACCTGAGCTGAAATCAAGAGTCAGATGCTTAACCAACTGAGTCCCCCAGGCACCCCATCAGAACCACTCTTATTTATAAGATGGTCTTTATTTTGGTATTCAAAGATTTCTTTTAAATCTCCTCAACCTGGAAGGGAAAGAATAATGTTCATATTTTGCCTGGTGCATGGATTTCACTTTTTCAAAATGTGGCAAAAAACACATTAACACAAAATTTACTATCTTAACCATTTTAAAGTAGATGGTACAGTAGCATTTACTATATGCACACTGTTGTACAAAAGATCTCTAGAAATTATTCATCTTACAAGAACAAACTCTGTAGCAAATAACAGAATTTTCTTCTTCTTTAAGGCTGAATAATATTTTATTGTATGGATACAGCCCATTTTTTGTATCCATCAGTGGACATTTAGGTTGTTTCCAGCTCTTGGCTATTGTGAATAATGTCATGAACATAGGAGTGTCCAAATATCTCTCTGTCTTTGAGATCCTGTTTTCAATTCTTTTAGATGTAGATTCACAAGTGGGAATGCTCTGGTCATAGGGTAGTTCTGTTCTTAATTTTTTTGAGGAACCTCCATACTGTTTTCCAGAGCAGTTGCACTATTTCCTATTCCCACTAACAGTGCACGAGGACTCCAGTTTTTCCACATTCTCACTAACATTTATTCTCTCTCTCTCTCTCTCTCTCTCTCTCTCTCTCTCTCTCTCTGTGATAGCAGCCGTCTGAACAGGTGTGAGGTGATATCTCAGCATGGTTTTGATTTGCATTTCCCTGATGAGGAGTGATGTTGAGCATCTTTTCATTGCTTGTCGGCCATTCATACATCTTCTTTGGGGAAATGTCTATTCAACTCCTTTGCAGATTTTTAATGGGGTTATTTATTTTTCATGAATTCCCTTTTAATCACTCAAGTCCAAGCCTTCATTCTTAAAATATAGATTGCTTGGAAACTTCTATCTAATTTACTAGATTTTGATTTTGGAAAAGGATGTTAATTTATCCTAATTTTAGTTTCCTCTTTTGCCAGTTCATAGAATGATGCTCTCCCTGCCCAGATCCCAGTGTTGTGGTGAAGAATCAACAGAGAAAATGACTAAAAATACATTTTTATACTGTTTAAAGTTCTGTAGAAATATAAGGTATTATGAATTCAGAAAAAGAGAATCTACATTTTATGACTACTTAATACTGCTTCATTTATATTGGAGCCGATGGTTTCTCTGTTTTTGTTCTGCCTGATGAAACTGCAGATTAAAACTCTGATAATCAGTCTGCCTCTCCCCACCTCTCTCTGTCTCTCTGTATCTCTCTGTATATGTATATCTCCATCCCTTAATGTTCTCCATAATGTAGTGCTTTGTACATTGTGCCTCTTGCTAATTTTGATAACAACAGCAGCAAATGTTGGTTGAGACCCTACTATGTGTCAGACATTGCAGTGGTTTTGGTGAGGAAGGAAAAGATAAATCTAACACATTAAGTAGCTGACTTCACCTTACAAGTGAGGCTTATGAAGGCATGGCACAATATAACAACCTTAAAAACTCATAGCTAGTGGGATGCCTGGGTGGCTCAGTCAGTTAAATGTCTGCCTTTGGCTCAGGTCATGATCCTAGGGTCCTTGGATGGAGCCCCGCATTGGGTTCCCTGCTCCACGGAGAGTCTGCTTCTCCCTCTATCTGCTGNTCTCTCTCTCTCTCTCTCTCTCTCTCTCTCTCTCTCTCTCTCTCTCTCTCTGTCAAATAAATAAATAAAATCTTTTTTTTAAAAAACTCATTGCTAGTTATTTTACTATTTAGAGTAAAAATGTAACTTGCCCCCAAAATAAGAGACTACTTTAGACTAAATTGTGTAGAGGGCTGCTTACTTGGTTTTGCTCATGCTTGGCTATAAAATCACATATCTAATAGTTAGGAGCAATTAATAAATAAACAACAGATTGGGTTCTTCAGTTCAGGAATTTTTTTAAAGTGTTACCATTTTCAATAGAAAAGCAATATTTTTCCTCTAATGAGAACTGTACAGTGTTCCCTATATGGTTATACCCAAATGGAAAAGTGGATTTTGGAATCAACAATCATCCTTTATCAGTAGCATACTCTTCATTATGATCTGGTCTGGCTTTTCTTCCCTTGTCTTCTGCACTGGGCTCCCTGTTTCATGACTGTCTTTATTAGGTTCTCTACTTTGTTCATTTGCAAAGTTAAATGTGCACTAAAAGTGAATTTTTACTAATTTTTTTAAAGATTTTATTTATTTATTTGACAAAGAGAGAGATCACAAGTAGGCAGAGAGGCAGGCGGGGGCGGGGGGTGGGAAGCAGGCTCCCTGCTGAGCAGAGAGCCTGATATGGGACTCGATCCCAGGACCCTGAGATCATGACCTGAGCCTAAGGCAGAGGTTTAACCCACTGAGCCACCCAGGCACCCTAATTTTTATTAAATTTTTACTGAAGTCATTGCCCTTCTTGAATATGAAGACTTTTTCTTAGCTGTGTTGTCTTTGCTATGTCAGCATTTGTTTGATTTCTGTAGCCATGGTAGAGGCATTTTAATCCTGTTTTGGATACATGTCTTTGATAGGCAGAAATGGATGCTGTATCAATTATTTATTGCTGTGTAACAAGATACCCCCCAAAGGTAGTGGCTCAAAATAAAAATCCTATATTTTGCTCATGAATTTAGGGGTCTGCTTTGGGCCAGGCTTATCTAGATGGTTCTTTTACTGGTCTCACCCAGACTCATTTGTGTATTTATAGTCAGCTGGTAGTTGTTGGCCTCACTCATGTGTCTAGCACTTGGTTGTTGGATGACGCATTGGGTATGACAGAGTCACTTGTCTATCATTACTTAGTAAGCTAGCATAGTTCACATAGTGGTGAAAGGATAGCCAAACAGCCCAGTGTCCAAGCATTTCTCAAGCCTTTGCTTGTGTCCTGTTTATTAATACTCTTTTGGCCAAAACAAGTCACTTGGCCAATCCATATTCAAGCAGTAGAGAAATATACTATAGTTCTTGTTGGGAGGATCTGGAACATCTTATTACAAAGCTCTAGGTGCAGGAAAGAAGAGAATTTGTGGACATTTATTCTCTACCAGAGAGACTTTTATTTTTATCACCAAAGCCTTTCCTATGTAATATCATTCAGCGTTCCTTGGTAGCTTTAGCTTTGGATATTTACTGTTTCTTCAGTCCCTGTCCTATATCGTGTACGTAAAAGAAGCACTTAAAAATTTCACTTAACCTATACTTCTAAGATATAAGAGAATTCAAACTTGGATAGACATAAAAGATGTCCAGTAAAGAGGCTAAACAAGTATATGAAACACACACACACACACACACGCACACACACATATACTATAGGAAGGGAAGAGAGAGGGGAAAAATCGAAAAATCCTTTGGTCAGTGGTAAATGTCTCCCTTTAGGGGACATTCAATCATGACTGGATACATGACTGGTTGTCACAACTGTGAAGGTGCTGTGGCCAAGGGTACTGATAAACATCCTGCAGTACACATGACAACACACACCAAAGAACTATACAGACCAAAATGTCAGTAGTGCTCAGGTTGAGAAACCTAGCTTTCTACTAAATGCATGTGGGAAAAAATTTATATAATGTGACATAGAAGGGTACTTAGAAGACACCAAATGAAAAAAGAAAAGACAAGGGTTATTTCTGTCTTCAAATTAGTGAAAAAAGAATACGTGTTTGGGTGAAGTCACCTTGGCGTTATTCCTCAAGAATAACATTGAACTTGGGGGAGGAAGCCAGATACACTTCATTGCTATAATCCATGTTTTTGTGGCTCATTCAAGGTGATTTCTCCCCAGCTAGAATGGATATTAGATGTATTTAGTGGGAACTATATATGGTAAACTGTAGCTCTTGAAGCCTAAAGTATTTGACTAGTTAATAATTTTTATATTGAATGAGACATGTAGAAAAAGTATCAGATGACCAGATAATTTTTAGAAATATGTGTCCTGATTAATCATATTGTCTTCACATTGTCACTTGTTAATGTGAGATCTGGAACAGATATTACCTTCCTGTAAAATGAGAATACCTACCCTGAATATTGTTGGGTAAAAATTAAATATAACGGGGCTTATACATAACCTTGCCTGGCACATAAGAAACGCTGAGTAAATGATAGTGGTTATAGTGTTGGTGGTAATCTCTCTTCCTTCCCAGTAGCAGCAATATTTCTCACTTGGATTATATTCTTAGTAGCCGGAAAGAATCAGTTAAAAGTGATAAAGTAGCATTACTGAGTTTTAAAAGTCTAGGGTTTCCACATCATTTTTTTTTGTAAAATCCAGAAATACAGGTGGGTAATATGAATCCTTGAGGTCTGATTCTCTAGGCCTTGCCCACAGAGAGCACATGCCCTTATTGTGCTAAAATGAAAATAATCAACGATAGTTGAGTCACCTATTTTATTTCTTCTTTAGAGTAAGAAAGAATATAAAGGTAAATATTTATGGATTTGTAACATTTATTTCTAATTTTCCACCTGCATGTGCAAATGATATATATTTAGAGCTAAGAAATGAGGTTCTTCCTCCCCCATGCACAATAGATTTTCTTTTTCAGTCCATACATGATTCCTAACTTTGTTAACATGTACTCCCAAACTCGTATATATTTCATTAAGCCACATGTCATTCTTTCAAAAGCCAAAAATAAAAATATTCCCCAGTGATGTCTATGTGGAGCATAGTTACTTTAGCTATTGCTGATATGCAAGTAACTAAACAGTCTCTCCCATAACTGATAATGTGAAACAGTAAGGCAGTCTGGCCACCTAGACAGAATGGTACTTTTAGGTATTTTTGCTAGTGTGAGTCCAATAATTTATCATTTAGTCAGTCCACTGACTTTTCACTTACAGAATTCAGGAAAACAAAAACATTACCCGCATTCACACAACAAAGCAAGGAAGAGAATATGGGCTTCTTGCTTTTTGATCAACCAAAGAAGACCTGTGAATTACAGAAAAACCAGGTGTGAACACTTCAAAGGAAGTATGCCAAACATATCGTGTGTGTGTGTGTGTGTGTGTGTTTTTTAAAGATTTAGTAGCTCCTTTAAAGCTCTAAGTACAGCTGTTAGTCTGACTAATCATGTACCCCTAAAACCAATTAAATTTGTAGACTAGAGAAATATGCTTCAAACGCTTTTGAAAAAATGAGAGTTGCCTCCTAAGGCCAACACCTTTTTTTTTTTTAAAGATTTTATTTATTCATTTGACACAGAGAGAGAGATTACAAGTAGGCAGAGAGGCAGGCAGAGAGAGAGGAGAGAGGAGGAAGCAGGCTCCCCGCTGAGCAGAGAGCCCGATGTGGGCCTCCATCCCAGGACCCTGGGATCATGACCTGAGCCGAAGGCAGCGGCTTTAACCCACTGAGCCACCCAGGCGCCCAGGCCAACACCTTTTAATTAACAAAATACTCAGAGAAAAGCTGTGGTTTGCAATAGTTTGTTACACCTACTGTTATTGATGCTACTATTCCAGTGTGCCAAATTCAATTCCTTCCACCTATTTTGAGCTTGAGTTTCTGTCTGTTTAACTATGGAAAGAAAACACAGTTTTTAGTAGAGATGTTTAATTTTCTTACAAATGCAGGGGAAATGCATTATGCTACAGTCACCAGTAGTCAGAGTACATGCTCTGTGTGTTGTGTATACATCTATCTATACAGATAAATACACATATACATGATGTGTATCTCTCTTTGGCTTAATGATATACATTATAAGACACATGGTTCTAGCATGAACTTGTTAAGCAGGAAAGACAGCAAAATTTGTTGCTGGAAAAACAGTCATTCGTGTGACATCATAAGAAATCTTTTCTGTTGTGACCCCATCCTGGGCGAGATACTTCCCCCGATGTGCTTGAGGTGAATAACCTTGGCCTCCATGGTGGTTTGGGAGGCTGAGATATGAAGCAGCCATTCTCAGAGCCAACTCCTTGTGACCCTGGACAGTGACTTGAGGCAAGGGGCGGATATCCAGGCAAGCATATCAGACTGTGGGGCATTAAATGGGGCACAGAGGAGGGGGTATCTGCTGGCTGGAGGGGAAGCCATTTCCCATGCTTCTTAGGGAGAATTTGGAAACTCATCCCACAAGTTCAGGTGTAAGATTCTGTATAGTTGTTTATGTATCCTAACTCCTTACCTAATCGGGATTATGAGTTGAGAAAATTCCCAACAAATAATCCTAACATCTTTTAAATTATGGAGTTATTGGAAAACTCTGGGAGGACTAAGTATCCCTGCCTGATGCCCCCTTACAGACCTGACCAGCCCACACTTTACGTAATGAAGTGACTTGCTTCTGTTTCTAGTAGCATGACAGTGGAAAAGAAGGAATCTTGTTTTTTTTTTTCTTTTTAGATTAAAGTAAAGGCATCTGAAAATGCAGTATGAGTCAATATGGCATACATAATAAAATGAAATATTCTCGGGACCTCAAAATTTCTCCTTTGAAACATCTTCTTAAAAAAATAAGAAAAATACCTGCATGGATCTAGAGACAAGCCTTTTTTTTAAGGAAAAATGAAATATTTTAAATAGCATTCTAGACAGAAGTGGTCCTAATAAAATATGAACTAAATGGAAATTAACCTCTTTCTACTTTATGTTATAGCATCTATTTCTCTACTCCTGGAGACCCAAAGTCTCTGAGTTTAGAATCCTTCTTTTAGTTACTATCAATTACTACCTTCTAGCCACTAGACAAACAAACAAAAACCTAATAGTGATATAAGATTTTGTTCTTAGCGGTGATTAGATTTAAGTAGTAAAATGTTAAAGACTTGAAGTGTTTAGTATCCCCAAAGAATAGTTTAATTCTATACCTGATGAAGACTTTTTTGGTTATAGACTTATCTTGGTTCTCTATAAATCACAGAAGTGTAGAGTTGGGATTTGATAAGGAAGTGGAGTATTTGGAGAAGGGCGAAGAGAGGGACGGCACAAAAGTGGGAAATGCCCAGCACTATTTGGAGAATATGGAATGGACACTGCTGTATCGGGGGTAGGGGCATAGGAAGAATGGAAGAAGAGGCTGGAGTGAATTCTAGTTCAAAGAGATCAGAGCCCAGAAAGGCATGCTAATTTATAAAGTCAGTAGCCAGTAGACATTGTTTGAGCAGCAAAAGGAGGAGAAAAAAATTCACACAGTGTACCTACTGGCGGAAGGATGCTAGGAGAATACTTACATCTATGAATTCATAAAATACTTAGAACAATTTCATGAGATTGGTACTGTTTTCTCCATTATGTACGTGAATACTTTGAGGTTCACAAAAGTTCAATTTATCAAGCAGGATATTATCCCTTACTTCAAAATCCTGTAATCTCATCCAATGTTGTATAGCTAGGAAATGTTAATGCCAGCTGTCTGTGAGAGAAGTACTATTATAATTGCCCTTTTACAGAGGAGTAATTGAGATTCAGAGAGCTCAAGTAACCTGCCTAGGGTTACCCAGCTAAGAAATGGCAGAGTGAGGATTGAAATCCAACAGTCTGACCCTAGACAGTCTGTTTTACACTCTGCTTCTTGATCCAATGTTCTTTCCTGCTTTTTACCCCCCCACACACAGAAAAGTGGGGAACAAAAAAATGATTGGTTCTATTTTCTCTCTTTAATAATTGACCTTCCACTGTCTGCTCCGGTCAGTGGCTATTCCTCCATTCATTTAACTCTTGTTCCTCTTGTTCTGAGGATAGTTAAAATGATCTAAATAGTGAGAGCCTAGGAATATTCTGTGTTCTAGATTTTGAGAAACCATCCTTTGAGGTTGTTGTCTTTTAGGGCTCCCCATAGGTAGAAAGCCCCTAAGTGTACTCAAAAGCTTGCTGTCCATGGATTTATTTTTTAGATTCATTCATTTATTCAGAGGACATCAGTTGAGTAACTACTGTATTCCAGTACCTTTGCAAGGTGTAGGAGCTAGAGCAGTGAGCAAAAGGTACCTGGCACTCCCCTCCCTTTCCCACCGCTTTAGAGGTGTTTTCACCTCTGAGGTGAGTGCTGGCGGAGAGGAGACCAGCAATGGAGGGCCTGACTGGTCCATAAATTAGATCGCCTGCGCATGACTGGGTGCACCCATGGCTACCTTGCTGAACTTTCAGTCTCCTTGTAAATCTGTTTCAGCGGACTTTGTACTTGGTGCTACTTGTTTCTTTTTCCTCATTGGAGAACTTTGTGCTATTGTCATTCTGATGTCATTTGTTGGTACTTTTTTAGTCCTCTTCAATCATTCTCTGTTGTTTATTCTCTGGCCCCAGCCTTTCTTTGCAATAAACTTCTTTCAAAACAGTTGAAATCTGATAAAAATTCTCTGTATTCTCATCTTTCACTGTATTGAAATTTAAGATGACATGACCATTTCAACTTCATTAAGCACTTCTTTGTTGGTCAGAAGTAAATTTAAAGAAAAAAAAATCTTCCTGCTTTCTTTTGAGGGTCAAATTTTCGATAAGTCAAGCTTAATAAAAGAAAAGAAAACATTGTCTGACACTTAATAGAACTTTGAAATCACCCGAAATTACTGTGTTACCTCAGTATCTGTTTTGTGTCTATTTTAAGAACAATTTTTCCATGTTTTCTAATCAGCCAGGCATTCAGCAGTTAGGTCTCACAGTGATGTTTTAATTTAGCTATTTTTTCTATCCTCACCCATACATCCTCTTCAGGGTTTCGGCTCCTCTCTTGGAATCCCTTTTAAGATTTTTAGATCCTGTTGGCCCCCATGCTTCCTAGTAGGAGTGTTGGATCACAAGATGCTATTTCTGCTGCAGATTTTATGTCATTCTTTCTAGAAAGAGCCTCACAGTAGTGAGAGAGGTTCAAGAAACTGTTTCATCTTTTTCTTCTCAGTATCATTGTTTTTCAGTCACTACTTCTTGGCATTAGTTTTTACTCTGACACTCTACCTTTTTTCTTTCTTTTTGCCTTGTTCAAGATTATTTCTCCCAGCCTTGTCCCTGAGAATCTTGAGAGAGAGGAGGCATCCTTCCATTTCCCTCATCATCTTCTCTCACAAAAAGACAGCCTTAAAAGTGTAGAAAGTAATACAACCATGAAAAGTTATTTATGGCCCCCTCAGAATGGAATTCCCACATGGTACACTTTTCTCGTGTTCCTAGAACATATCCCTTCTTGTCAGCTCTCAGGTCTCCCGTCGAGATGTCCTTTGCAGCTTTCTCTCAAAGCTTGCCATCTAAACTATGTAGTCCACTATTTCTTTGCTACTGATCTCCTAGATGTGGTAGGCTTCAGAGACTCTGGACTTTAAACCAGATGAGGCGTTCCATTCCCCTCACTACTCACCTTCCATTACCCAGCTATTTGTTGGTATTTAATATCAATTCACACTGGCAAGCTCGGCCCCCTTTAGTAAGTAAAGGGCCACACACAGACCTTTGAGTTTTTCCCAAATATTTCATGTATTTCTACCCCTTATCTCCCACTTCTCATTATATTCATTCATCACTGTATTTCTTTTTTTATCAGGTATTTATAAAAATAGTGATACCTAACATTATTACCTACCAGTGTCAGAAACTGTGCTAATATTTTTGTTATTTTCTGGCATTGTTCTGTGTACATTTCATGTATTAGTCATGGAATCCACACAACTGACCCTATAACATTCACTCTGTTATTGTCCCTCCTTTGCTGAGGAGAAAAGCTGAAAGCTTAGAGAGGTTAAGTAACATAACAAAGGTCACAGAGCTCCTGGGACAGAGAGAAGGATTCTCTCCTAGGTGTTTTTACTCAGGAACTTTAGATCTTAACAATTGCCATGTGCCATCTTATACTATAGTGTTCCACAGTATTAATATTTATTTAATACTTCTTAATAACCTGGAAATAGTGTTCCATATCCAAGTAGAAAAACTTTTTTAGGTCTGATTTTCCAACAATAATGTAGTTTGGGTTTTCTCCACCGCCAGTCACTTTATGAAGAGTCTGAAAGAAAAGGAAAAAAATATGAGAAACTATTCCCAATATAAAATACTGAGCAAAGACAAAAACATTTCATTGGCTTTGATTTCCCTAGGGTCCACCTCCAAGGTAATTTACTTCCTAGTCAAGGAAATAAAGTCTATCCAAACTTGACTTTTGCTTTTTTTTTTATCTTGAATGAGAAAAAAATAGGTAAAACTTTCTCACCTGGTAAAGTCTGAATACTTTTTTCCTTTTTTTTCTTTTTTTTTTTAAGATTTTATTTATTTGACAGAGAGAGATTGTAAGTAGGCAGAGAGGCAGGCAGAGAGAGGAGGAAGCAGGCAGGGAGCCCAATGATGTGGGCCTCGATCCCAGGACCCTGAGATCATGACCTGAGCCGAAAGCAGAGGCTTTAACCCACTGAGCCACCCAGGTGCCCTGAATACTTTTTTCTTTACCAGTTCCACAGTCTATATAAGTGTTATTTGAGAAGGACCATTTAAATTAAATTAATTGTCCCACCATTAGAATAAGCAAAATCATTTTGAAAGATTGTTAAATGTGTACTAATGAAAAGCGTGAGTCCTTGAATTGTCCTATCATGTAGTACTGTGTAAAATATTCACATTGTTGGAGAAAAACTTATAATAAATAATACTTTGGCTCAAATTGTTGTACTTTAGTTAAGCTTGTTTTGTTGTACTTTAGTTAAGCTTGTTCTGTTGTTACTGAAATTGGCTTCTTTGGTTGTGTTTCTAATTTTTCTTTCTTTTTTCTTTTTTTCCTTTTTTGAAAAAAAAAAATTAGCTCCCAGTCAGACTGTTACTCTGGTGACACAACCCGCGGTTACCAAGGAAACTGCCATCTCCAAACTAGAAATGCCATCTTCCTTGCTGTTGGAGGTACCTGCTCTGGCAGATTTCAACCGAGCTTGGACAGAACTTACCGACTGGCTGTCTCTGCTTGACCGAGTTATAAAATCACAGAGGGTGATGGTGGGTGATCTTGAAGACATCAACGAGATGATCATCAAGCAGAAGGTATGGGGAAAAAGATAAAACCTGGTTGAGATTTTTCATTAGAGTCAAGATTGTCCACATGTCAGTTCATTCTCCCTAGACCATATTCCCACCAGTTTTTAGGCAGCTTTTCTCGGTCAGCAACACACTATCTCTACTCTGTGTAGCCTAAACATGATCAAGAAAAAAATAAGACAGAATGATACAAGGAAAAGCCATAAACCCTCCAATTATAGTTGGCTTAATTAAATTCACTAAACAACTAGTATTTAATACATCTATTTAATATCAAATAAGTAGTTCAACTGAGCCATTTACATTTAAACTGTATTTTGGCAGCCTGTAGCCATAATATGTTACAGAATCAAATATAATAATCTGGGAATTGGTTATTCACTCTTCTGAGTTGTCTGTGCCAATTTTCCTCCTACAATGATGAATATCACTGAAAGTTAGCTATAAATTTTTAGGAAAGAAAAGTACCAAACATGATACATTTTTAAATACCTTAGATCTTAATATTGGTATTTATGCAATGATATAGTCAAATAAACATGTCTTTAATATAAAGATTGCATTCATCAGGCCCTTGGAATCCATTCTGCAAAACCATGACATCAGTTAGAAACACAGGAATACATTGATATAAATCTGATTGACCTAGCTAAAACAAATACACTGTGTATCTTTTATATTTCTGAATGAATAAGCAAAACAGTTTTGAAATATTTATGTGCTGTAGTTATTTCACTGGTAAATGATTTTCAGATCTTTTCTACAGAGGTAATAAATTGCATTGAAGGGATTTAGTTGTTACAGAACTACTTTTTTAAAAAAGCAGGAGTAAGGCAGACAGATTCCTTTGTAAAATGAACTTTAGCAATTCAATAGGAATAAACATAAGTAGTTAGTAAGCAATCTGCATTTAAAGTACCTTGATTTGAGACTCAGGAGATAAGAATTAAGTGTTCTTTGTCATTTGCACATGACAGTGATTATGATCAACTCATTCTCTGGATCTTGGTTTCCTTTTCTGGGCACAGGATTCACGGGCTCACATTCATATTCACCACATAGTAATGGACATGCGTGTATATAAAGATACGTAACTTTTATTTAAATATGTATAATTTGTTTCACTGCTTCTTTAGAACAAGTATTAGTAGGTACATTCTTCAGCACAAGCCACTGAGATGTTATACTCCTAGTAAGTAGCAGAGCAAAAATTCAAATCCAAGTCTGTTTGGTTTCTAAACCTAAGTATTCTTACTACATACATGCTTGCCAGTATTAATGTAAATGTGGCTACCATTTGGTGATATATATGCTTTTATATATACAGTCTATGCCAGACACAGTGCTAAGCATTTACAATTTCACTGCACCGATACATGCAGAAATAAGAGATTATGTTCTTACACAGTATCATATCAAGCTATACTAATACTTCCAAGACTATTACTAACCAGAGGAAACAATATGTTGCAATGTTTAAAGCAAGGGCTTTGGAGTTAGATGGTCTGGGTTGAAGCTTGGCTCCTCTCTTGCAGTTGGAGACCTTTGGTGCGTTACTCAACCTCCCTGAACCACAATGTTTATGATGATACCATATTTGCCTTATAGGTTGTCATGAGGATTACATTAGGTAGTACAGGAAAAATGCTTTCCCATTCTGCCTTGCTTACTGAAAGTACTTAACTAATGTTAGTAATTAATATTTGATTTTAAGTCTGCTTGCTCACAGCATTTATACCGTGTAAATTCTTTGTCATATAATAATATTGCATGAAAATAAGAGCTTGTTTCTACATCTACACCCCATTGTGCCACTGGCATTATGGCCTCCTGTAAAAACCACTGGGTATTAGAGGGGAAGAGAAAGTCCACATTCCTTTGTGATCCTAGCCTTTAGGGTCTGCTTTAGAATCTACCTGCTCAGTAGTGTTCAGAAAAATAAGGTTGTCTTTTTCAGAAATGACTACTAATTTGATGCCTCTTCAAAGTTATAGTCTTAAAGATGGATACAAAATTAATTCAGAGGAGAAATTCAAGTGCCATGCCTAGGGTCACAGGGTCACAGAAAGTGAGGAATTTTTAAATTTTATATATGTATAATTTATTTATATAAATTTATTTATAAATTTATTTATATAAATTATATATATATGGCATTGTATGTATTGTATGCTTCCCACCCTGCCTTGCTTACTGAAAGCAAGTAAGCAAGAGATGATGAGTCTATCTCATATATATACATGTGTGTGTATCATAGATACACATGCAATTCTTTGAATTTTTAATTTTATATATTTTAAATGTTATATATGAGATAGAGTTATATATATGTCATATATAGAGAGAGATATACATATAAGTATTAATATATGTAAAATCTCCCTTCCTTTGATGAATAGCGGAGTGCTTTTCCTGCTTCTTCCCCCATATTAAAAAAAATGATTTATAAAGACATTGTCAGTTCTTGCCTTTTAGAGCTTTCTATCACTAAATGGTCAGTAAAATGACCCTAAATAAACATTAAACAAGTGCGTGTGGGGGGGGGACAAGAAAAAGATTAGTTTGGGGAGTATTTATTACAATATCAGGGGATAAACATTTTTCTCTATGTAAAGTTTTAAATAAAACAAGTCTAACTTTAATATTTGAAGTGTGAGAAATGAGGTACTATTCCAAAAGGACTTTATTAACTGCAAAACACTATCAGTGCCTATTTATTCATATGTTCATTTAACAAATTTTTATTATTTTTATTGAGCTACTACTAAATGCCTAGGAAGTACAGAGTTGGACAAGATAGCAATGCACAGATTAAAGCAGGTGAAGGAAAAAAGCAATGATAGCACTAATAGAAATAAATTACAGGATGTCTACGGCCATACCACCCTGAACGCGCCCGATCTCGTCCGATCTCGGAAGCTTAGCAGGGTAGGGCCTGGTTAGTACTTGGATGGGAGAAATAAATTACAGGATAATACCTAGTATATATTTAACACTAATTATATGCTACTCACTTTTATGTACTTCACATGCATTACTTAATGCTCACAACACTGTAGGATTGATACTAAAGCACAGTGAGGTTAAATAACCTGCCCAAGGTCAAGTAGTAAAGAGACAGCAGTGGAATTTGAACTCATACAGTCTGATTCCAGGGTCCCCACTGCAGGTTTCTCCCTCCCTGGACATGTTTAGGGGATGCTCTAGGGCCTTACTTCATGAAGAGGACACCTGACTAAGCCATGAAAGAAAATGGAGGTCAGGAAAATTTTCTTGAAGAAGCTAAAACTTAAGCCAAGTATTAAAGAACAAGTTGGAAACTGAGGGTTACTGGGGGGTGGGAGGGTAGGGATATGGTGGATGGGTTATGGACATTGGGGAGGGTTTGTGCTTTGGTGAATGCTGTGAAAGATGTAAGCCTGATGATTCACAGACCTGTACCCCTGGGGCAAAGAATAAAAAAAAAAAAAAAGAACAAGTTGGAAATAATCAGGTAGATAAAACGGAAAGGTGATTCAGGCAGAAGAAACAAACTCTACTTTTTGCTGAGGTGGAAANAAAAAAAAAAAAAAAAAAAAAAGAACAAGTTGGAAATAATCAGGTAGATAAAACGGAAAGGTGATTCAGGCAGAAGAAACAAACTCTACTTTTTGCTGAGGTGGAAAACAATGTAGTGTGTTATATCAATTGTGATTCCATATGGCTGAAATTAAGAGGTGGGGAAGAAATTGACGAAGTTGAATAGAGAGGAATGGGGCTACGAAATGGAGATCTTCCCTTACTAGGACAAGGAGTCTTGATTATGGCCTGCAAGCAGTGACAATGCTTGAAGTATTTTAAACAAAAAGGTAAAATCATCAGATGTAGTTTGATGACTATCAATAGGGTTTTCTGGATATAAGCAACAGAAAACATCCTCTAATTAAATCGAGCAGAAAGTAAATGTACTGGAACTAGCATGAAGGCAGTGGGAAAAGGCCTAGAAAAAGAAAAGCTAACTGAGTATGTCTGGGCATCTGGTTCATAGTACCTACTCTGGGCTGTCTTTGCGATCCTCTCTTTTCTGCGTACTGTTTAACTGTCCAGAATACAAAGTCCTAGAAATGGGAGTCCAGTTGACCTTGCTTGGGTCACACACCCATCTCTTAGTTAGAGAGCAGAGAACTTTGCTTCAAAACCATCTCCTTCCAAAACTCCTCACAGTGAGGGTGGGGTTGAACTCCTACCAAAAAATAATTGGGGGTCTGTTGAAAATAGAAAGGGGGAAAGGTACTGAGTAGCCAATATGCAATAAATGTCCCCTGAACTCAGGCAAGAATATGTAGAACAGGATGGAGGATGGCACAAATGAAGGGTATTTGTAGGAGGTGATGATGGGATCTAAGCAATATTTTTACTATTTCAACTTTGCTATAGGGAGACCTGAAATAAAGACCATTTACACCTCAGGACCTTAAATTTAAGTTTGACCCATACATGTACTGGTTCTCGATAAATGTTGATTGCTTGATGGATAATGTGAATGAATGTGATACAATAGCTTTATCTTTAACAGAGATTGAGATTTGGGATTTTAATTGTAGCTACGAAGCATCATAAGTTAGGTAAGAAGTTGTAACAATGTTTTTTAAACATATAGTGATTGAATTATTCGTCCCAGTAAGGGACGAAGAATCAGACATTTGCATAAGTTAGCTCTTCATAATTCTAGACCCGGAATTCAAAATCATATATTTGACATTACGCTTCTATTCTCCTTTCACTTAAGTTATTTAAGTTCTTAGTTTGGAAAACTAGACTGCCACCATTTTGAAATAAAAGTAATTTTTACTAAAAAAATAATTTTTACTAAGTGAATTATATTAAGCAAAAAAATAGAAATTAAAATGACAACTATAAATTCTTTAAAGTTTATAAAATGCAGCCATTTAAAAAATTAAGCAATTTGACTGCTTAACTTTAGAGAGTAAAAAATATACCATTATATTGTAGAGGAATAGGGCTACAAAATATGCAAATTAAACCTTTAAAAGTAAAACATAGATGAAGCTCCAAGCTGATTTCCTACCATTGTGAATTAATAGCAGAGCTTGATTTGTAATTTATAATTTCGTGTCAAAAAGTCTGATTTTTAAAAATGCTCTTTTTATTTCCTCATATGTTTAAGTAAAATTGAAACAAAATTGTTTTGACATTTATTCACAGTTTTCTTTTACTGACAAAATCTGTCAGATGAAGGGGAAATATGTCTAGAGTTTTTCACTGAGAATATGACCATTTGGGAAAGGAAGGAGGAAAAGACAAAGGAAGAAGGGAAGGGAGGAAGGAGAGAAGGAAGGAAGGAAAGAAAATTAGAGAGGAAGAAAGAGAGAGGGAGGACAGGAGAAATGGAGGAAGAAATGGAGGGTTGGAGGGAGAGAGAGGTTGGAGAGATAAGAAAGGTGGATGGCAAATTTGAGGAGAGCTTTGGGGCAGTGGGGAACTGTGTTGCTATCAACAGATAGGATTTAGATGGCCATATGATATAATTATTTTTTATACTATTGGTACCTGATTGCCTGTGCTAAGTAAATTATAGTCTTTTTTCTAGTCATTTTGGCCAGGTGGTCAGTGTAATTCATCACTAAAGCTAAACCACAGGCACTGTATTGAGTAAAGAATTGAATCGGCAAAGGAGTTTTATCCTGTAATACGACCTCTTCCAGGTTGGGGTTAAGAAAAATTGGCCAATCTGGACAAGATGATAATAGCATTGTTCAAGATTCATTTTTAACTACACATTAAACCTCTACCTGGGAGATTTCATTATCCAAAAATTGAATAAGCAGTTTCAGTAGGTACAGTCTATATTTAAACAGAAAATAATTACTTGGATGTGTTTAATTTTTTTTTATTGTTAAGGTCAAAGTCTTTAATAAAAGTTCCATGATTATTTTGTGAATCTACACAAAGAACAATTGAATGGTTCAGAATTATTCTGATTATAACTTTCAGTGAAAATTACAGGCATGATCTTATGACAAAAAAACTTGTCTACCATGAACCTAGAAGGATTGGTGAAACAGTGTTGGGGAAAAAAGGCATTATTTAAACTAAAATCAAAACAAAACAGAACATTTCTTGGTGTTATTCTGTTGCCATGAGTGTAGCAGCAAAATAGATATTGCAAATAGTTTCCCTTAATCAACAAGTGAGAAAAGTTACAGACAATACAGGTAATTGGTGTAAGGTGATTTAGTGAATGTAATTGTCCTAATGTAAATCACTACATTTATGAATGTTTCTTACTTCTTTTTTTTTTCTATGACCCCCTATCTCTTAAGCATCTCCTCATTTCTCCACCAAAATTAAAACAAGTTGTGCACAGTTTATTTCCATGGTTATCCAACAGACTTCATAAGTTGTAGGATAGTCATCTTAGGGTGAGGAGGTTGATTATTCTGGGCTTTTTTCTTTTAACAAACAACCGTCCAGCCCTTGTCATCTCATCTTTGTACTTCTGTACACCCTCGCACAAGAAACACCACTCCAGAGGGTACCATCTTTCCATATATAGAAGGTGCGTGTTATATTCTATGATGAATAATGTTGTAATATGTTTGGCTGAAGATATTTGCAAATTTGGTACTGCAATTATCTTCTGACAAATGTACATGTCTCCTGTAGAAAGCTCATAACTGTGTGAATCACTGCTTCACATCCATACAATTTTCTTTCCCTACCTAATGAGAGCCAAATTCACTATTATCTTCACTGAAGGATGTAAGGATAAGTCACTGTCCACAATTTGACTTAGTTTATACTCTGGTCATGATAAAATAAACTCCCCTGAAGATGAAGGTCATAGAGTTGCAAACGCACACACACACAAAATCCTATTCTCGAAGTGTCATAATAACCTTTTTATTGGAAGTGATACCATACACTTTTTGGCTTAAAGATAAACATAAGTTTTACTAAACTACATATTTCAAATCTGTGATTAGAAATGCATATCTTAATACATTTCCATTCAGTTCACTGTAAAATTTTCCGTCAAAACCTTATCAAGTAAAACTGAACCATGATATTTGCATGAATTCTGATAAAAGCCAGTATACTGTGTTTTCAATAAAATACCAGTGGGATTCTGATAAGGAAGTTTATATTTGTCATTGTTTTTAAATAGTGAATTCTACTTCAAAATTTCCTTGCTTGGGTCTAAATAAATCCTTTACATGAAATGGCTTTTATTATTTTCATAAAAATGCCTACAATATGTGATCTTCTCTGTTTTACAAGAAAGCCATATAACTAATTCAATGTCTTTTAATCTTTTTTGAAGACTACATAATGTTATTATACTCTGAATTTTATTACCTGCTTTGGGTGCTTTTCATTTCACCATAATTTTGGGTCCTTAAAGTCTATAATTACAGTTGTAGTGTGCAATAATGTAAGTTCCTCCTACTGTTGCACTTAATGTTAGGGTAATGGTAGGTAATGTTAACCAACGCTAGGTGCGTGGTTCTTTGTTCATTCATTCCTCAGTTCAACAAACTGTCTTTGAAAACCCGTGTTGCAAAGCATGCTAAAGACAGGTAGGGGACTATTAGGAAATGATGTTGGAAAGAGATAGTGGGGTAAGAGCTTGGATTTGAATTTGATTTCCTGTGTGTGTTAGTGAATAATTGAGATTAAGATAAAACAATGTTCACACATAACTACTAGTGTTTCTTTACATTTATCCACACTTTTCTATGTATGATTACTTTCATTAAAGTAACGAATATATGTATATATTATTAACATACATATGAGATAGATATTTTTAGTAGTTTGCAATGAAAATAATTACTATGAATATATATTTTGTCTCTCAAATGCCTGCTTTGAGACCTGAGTTACAATGTCGTGCAGATTCATTAGAGATATAGTAACTGACTTTAAAAGGCTTTGGTATAAGACTAAGTTTTCATTCATCTGTTATTTATTGAACACTTGCTGGTTAAAGATATCAGTGTTATCTGTTCCTGAGGATTAAAAAGACTAGGCAGAGAGCAGAAGATGGTGGCAAAGTAGGAGGACCTTAGGCTTGCTCATCCCATGAACATCACTAGATAACTATCAAGTCATCCTAAATACCCCCAGAAATCAACCTGAAGACTGACAAAACAAACTCCACAACTAAAGTGAGAAGAGGCCACATAGAGGAAGGTAGGGCATGCAGAAAGTTGGTTTAGGAGAGAAAGGAATCTCAGCTGCTGTGGAGGGTTGGGAGCAGGGATCACAGAGAAGGGAGAGAGAGAGGAGCATGCAAGGGAATGCACAAGGAGAATGTTTCCCCATAGCCACTGGCTTGGAAAATGAGAGGGGCTAAATTCCCTGATTGCTTGCAACCAGTGGGACTTAAAGCCTAGAGTTTTAAAGGTCAGGGGACTTGACTAGGATCAATCCTTGAGGGCACTGTGCTACACCTGGAGAGAAGTCAGGCAAACAGCAAGGATGCATACAGCATGGAAACAGAATCCAAAGAGTCCCTGGGGCACACGGTTGGGGGACTGTTCACTCTTCTTGAAGCCTATCCCTGAGAGGCAGCATTCTTGGAGATGCCTCTCCTGGAACAAATGATCTATCCAGTGCCATTTTCTCCCTTATCCCCTCAGCATAAACACAGAGTCACCTGCTAAAAGCAGCACAATGCTGACACTGGCTACTAAATTTGCTTACACTAAGTCCCACCCCCCTGCTCTCTGGTGGAACTGCCCTACTCAGCCACACTAGCCTCAGTCTCAGTGTGGTGGGTCCCTCCCCTAGAAGACCAACACAAACAACTACCCATACCACATCTCCCAGAGAGTTTTGCAGGGTCTCAGTTCTGGTGGAGGTGGTGACAGGTCTCATTTCATAAGCAGACCAGAGCACATCTAGTTAAAACTCAGCACATTTAGGCCCGGGACCAAGCATAGGAGCTGAATCTTTGAAAAAAATAATAAAATTTGTCTATGCATCTGTTTTTGTGCCAGTACCATGCTGTCTTGGTGATCACAGCTTTGTAGTAAAGCTTGAAATCAGTCAACATGATGCCCCCAGCTTTGTTTTACTTTTTCAACATTTCTTTAGCAATTCAGGGTCTTTTCTGGTTCTGTACAAATTTTAGGATTGTTTGTTCCAGCACTTTGAAAAATGCCGGTGGAATTTTAATCAGGATGGCATTGAAAGTATAGATTGCTCTGGGCAGTATAGACATTTTAACAATATGTATTCTCCCAATCCATGAGCATGGAATGCTTTTCCATCTTTTTGTGTCTTCTTCAATTTCTTTCATGAGTGTTCTGTAGTTCCTTGAGTACAGATCCTTTACCTCTTTGGTTGGGTTTATTCCAAGGTATCTTATGGTTCTTGGTGCTGTAGTAAATGGAATCAACTCTCTAATTTCCCTTTCTGTATTTTCATTGCTAGTGTATAAGAAAGCAACTGATTTCTGCAGATTGATTTTGTATCCTGCCACATTACTGAATTGCTGTATGAGTTCTAGTAGTTTGGGGGTGGAGCCTTTTGGGTTTTCCATAAAAAGTATCATGTCATCTGTGAAGAGAGAGAGTTTGACTTCTTCTTTGCCAATTTGAATACCTTTTATTTCTTTTTGTTGTCTGATTGCTAATGCTAGGACTTCTGGTACTATGTTGAACAACAGTGGTGAGAGTGGCCATACTTGTCATGTTCCTGATCTCAGTGGGAAGGCTGTCAGCTTTTCCCCATTGAGAATGATGTTCGCTGTGGGTTTGTCATAGATAGGTTTTATGAAGTTGAGGAATATTCTCTCTATCCCTATACTTTGAAGAGCTTTAATCAGGAATGGATGCTGTATTTTGTCAAATGCTTTTTCTGCATCAATTGAGAGATCTATGTGGTTCTTCTCTCTTCTTGTTGATTTGTTCTATCACGTTGATTGATTTGCAAATGTCGAACCACCCTTGCATCCCAGGGATAAATCCCTCCTGGTCATGGTGGATAATCTTTTTAATGTGCTGTTAGATCCTATTAGCTAGATCTTGTTGAGAATCTTGGCATCCATATACATCAGGGATAAGGTCTGAAATTCTCCATTTTGATGGGGTCTTTGCCTGGTTTGGGGATCAAAGTAATGCTGGCTTCATAGAAAGAGTCTGGAAGTTTTCCTCCTGTTTCTATTTTTTGAAACAGCTTCAGGAAAAAATAATAAAATTGATAAATCTCTAGCAGATTTATCAAAAAGTAAAGAGAAAGGACCCAAATGAAATCACAAATGAGAGAGGAGAAATAACCACCAACACCACAGAAATACAAACAATTATAAGAGAATATTATGAAAAACTATATGTCAACAAGTGGAACAACCTGGAAGAAATAGATAAATTCCTACAAACATATAAATTATCAAAACCAAAACAGGAAGAAATAGAAAACTTGAACAGACTGATAACAAGCAAAGAAATTGTTTCAGTAATCAAAAAACTCCAACAAACAAAAGTCCAGGACCAGATGGTTTCACAGGTGACTTCTACCAAATATTTAAAGGTTTAATACCTATTCTTCTCAAACTATTTCAAAAAATAGAAAAGGAAAAAAAACACTTCCAAATTCATTCTATGAGGACAAAATTACCCTGATACCAAAACCAAATAAAGACACCACCAGAAAAGAGAACCACAGGGTTCTCCTGGGTTGTAAGGGTGGTTCAATATTCACAAATCAATCAATGAGATGTATCACGTTAATTAAAAACAAAAAGCATAGGAACCATATGATTCTTTCATTAGATGCAGAAAAAGCATTTGACAAAGTGTAACATCCATTCATGATAAAAACAATCAACAAAGTAGGTTTAGAGGGAACTTATCAACATCATAAAGGTCATCTATGAAAAACCCACAGCTAATATCATCCCTAATGGGGAAAAACTGAGAGCTTTTCCTCTATGTTGGGAACAAGACAAGGATGTCCACTCTCACTGCTTTTATGCAACATAGTATTGGAAGTCCTAGCTGTAGCAATCAGGCAACACAAAGAAATAAAAGGCATCCAGAGGTCCCTGGGTGGCTGTCAGTTAAGCATCCATATCTTGATTTAGACTCAGGTCATGATCTCAGGATTTGAGACTGAGCCTAGCTTTGGGCTCTACACTGGGTGTGGAACCTGCTTAAGATTCTCTCTCTCTCTCTCTGTGTCTCTTCCCCTCTTTAAAACAAAATAAAAAACAAAAAAAAAAAAACAAGAAAAAATCTGCCAAGTCAGCAGGGAAGAAATAGAACTTCCACTATTTACAAATGGTATATTACATAAAGAAAACCCAAAGACTCCACCAAAACACTGCTAAATGAATTCAGCAAAGTCGCAGGATATAAAACCAACATATAGAAATCTATTGCATTTTAATACACCACTAATGAAGCAGCAAAAAGAGAAATTAAGAAATTAATCTCATTTATAATTGCACTAAAAACATAAGATACCTACGAATAAACCTAACCAAAGAGGTGAAAGACCTGTACTCTGAAAACTATGAAACACTGATGAAAGAAATTAAATATAATATGAAGAAATAGACATTCCATGCTCATGGATCAGAAGAACAAATATTTTAAAAATATACTACCCAAAGCAATCAATGCATTTAATGCAATCCCTAACACAATACCAACAGCATTTTTCACAGAGCTAGAACAAACAATCCTAAAATTTGTATGGAACCACAAAAAATCCCAAATAGCCAAAGCAATCTTGAAAAGGAACAACAAAGCTGGAGGCATCACAACTACAGACTCCAAGTTTTATTACAAAGCTGTTGTAATCTAAATAGTATGGTACTGGCACAAAAATAGACACACAGACCAATACAACAGAATAAAAAAACCCGAGAAATGAACCCCCAACTATATGGTCAACTAATCCTCAAGAAAGCAGGAAAAAACATCCAATGGGAAAGAGACAGTCTCTTCAAAAAATGGTGCTTGGAAAACAGGCAGCAACATGCAAAAGAATGAAAATGGACCACTTTCTTCCACCATATGCAAAAATAAAATAGATTAAAGACCTAAATGTGAGTCCTGAAATCATAAAAATCTGATAAGAGACCCAGGCAGTAACTTCTTTGACACGAGCCATAGCAACTTCTTTTGAGATATGTCCCCTGAGGCAAGGGAAACAAAAGCAAAAATGAACTATTGGGGCTTCATCAAAATAAACAGGTTGTGCATGGAGAAGGAAACAACAAAACTAAAAGGCAACCTATGGAATGGGAGAAAATATTTGCAAATGACATACCAGATAAAGGGTTAGTATCCAAAACCTGTAAAGAACTTATATAACTCAACACCCAAAAAAACCAAATAATCCAATTAAAAAATAGGCAGAAGACATGAATAGCTATTTCTCCAAAGAAGACATCCAACTGGCCAACAAACACATGAAAAGGTACTCAATAAAAATATTAATTCAAAAGGATACATGCACCCCAATATTTATAGCAGCATTATTTACAAAAGCCAAACTATGGAAGCAGCCCAAGTGACGATTGGCTGATGAATGGATAAAGAAAATGTATATATATTTGTATATGTATATATATATATACACAATGGAATATTATTCAGCCATAGTAAAGAATGTAGTCTTGCCATTTGCAATGACATGGATGGAGCTAGAGAGTATTATGCTAAGTGAGATAAGACAGAGAAAGACAAGTACCTATGACTTTACTCACATGTGAAATTTAAGAAACAAAAGAGCAAAGGGAAAAGAGAGAGGCAAACCAGGAAATAGACTCTTAACTATAGAGAACAAACTGATGGTTATCAGAGGGGAGGTGGTTGAGGGGATAGATTAAATAGTTGATGGGGATTAAGGAGGGCACTTGTGATGAGCTGAGGGTGATGTATGAAAGTGTTGAATCACTGTATTACATGCCTGAAACTAATATTACACTGTATGTTAACTAACTGGAATTTAAATAAAACCTTAAAATATAAAATAAAAGTAAAAAAAAAAGTTCCAATTTTAGAGTATACATTCTGTGAGGAAAGCGTAAAAGGCAAAGAGAGGTAATTGCCACAAGGAAAAAAAATTCTATGGTGGTTTTAATCATATATATTAGATTGAATGAATGAATCATTTATTTCCTTTTAATATGTGCCTTCCTCTCTCATAGAGAAGAAATTAAGCTATCCTTCTCTTTCCACATATATTGTTAATTTTTATCCAATAAGCTTGGGATGAAAATTTATTTTTGCATAATATGTTCTAATGTCTTTGATTTTCATAATCCAAGTTAATTGATCAGTAAATTTCCAAGGTGATCATAGCTGCATTGTTTTTTAAATAGAAGCAATGGGATTTGACTATAGTCTTGTGATCTTATATGAATTCACTAAAAGTAATGCCAGGGTTTCTAGAGTGATGGGAGTCAGTTCTTTATTAGACTTATAAAAATAACTGTGAACATAATTTTAGTAATTCAAAAATCCTTCTAGATTCCCTTATCTTTATGTTTTGCATTCTGTATAAACAAGTAGCATCATATTTAAGAATTATGTATTTCTTATAATTTATTCAGGGAAAGAATATCTTCTGTATGATTGATGCCAAGAATAGAAATGCTTTGATTTACCTGACATATTCTCCTTTCAAACAGAATAAACTTTATAATGATAGACTTTACCCTCCCCGCCATACTGATTTAATCTATGTTCAGCTCTTGGATTATTTTTAAACCTTCCAACTAGAAATAAGAAAAAGTAAAGCCATGGGCAAAGTTTGGGACAAAAGTATATAGATAAGTCTCTACTTAAGAAAGTGGAGAGAAGAGAATAACTTACACTTAACTCCTTCATGCTTTTTCCCTGCTAAATCTGAAAGAATGAGACCATGGTGAGAGGGAAAATAATCTAGCAACTCCGTTGAGGCTAAGCTTTTCTGTCATGTCACGTGGTATGAAAATCCTAAAAAGCTACCGCAGATAGAACCATAACTGCCCCCTGAGAAATTTGACATAAAAATCAAACAACCATTTTCCTACACCTCCCCAAGTTCGATTTTTTTTAAGCTATATAATAGGTGTTAGGCACTACAAGAAGACAGTTACTGGGAGCAGATAATATCAGATGGAAAGAATGTAAGCAGGCAAGAAGCTACATATAATGAGATTTTACAGTAAAAGCGTTCTCTAAATCAAAATGAGGATGTATTTTATTTTTAGCATTAGGAACTTTTTAGATGAGAATGGTGCAACTATTTGCAGGTGTGAGTTCTAACCAAATCCAATTATGAAGTAACCACACCAATGACTTAGGGTTCCTTCACACTCCTTCAAGTTGATTATAATGATTAGAAATATAGCATTGACTGGTTTGTCAGAGCATTGAAGCTTTTGAAATCTATCTCTGGCTGCTCTGTGAAATTCGTTTTAATCTATATTGGTCTTTTTAATCAGTGATTCACTGCAAAATTATTTTTTTCTTTTTTTTTCTTTTTTTTAATTGTGCTATGTTAGTCACCATACAGTACATCATTAGTTTTTGTTGTAGTGTTCCATGACTCATTGTTTGCGTACAACACCCAGTGCTCCATGCCATCAGTGCCATCCTTAATACTCATCAACATGCTCACCCATGCCCCCACCCCCCTCCCTTCTAAAACCCTCTGTTTGTTTCCTGAAGTCCATAGTCTCTCATGGTTCATCTCCCATTCTAGTTTCACTGTCTTCATTTACCCCTTCTTCTCATGTCCTCCATGCTGTTCCTTGTGTTTCACAAAAAAGTGAAACCATGTGATAATTGACTTTTCTCTGTTTGACTTATTTCACTTAGCATAATCTCTTCCAGTCCCACCCACGTTGATGCAAAAGTTGGCTTTTCATCCGGCTGAGTAAAATAGAGCTACCCTATGACCCAGCAATTGCACTACTGGGTATTTACCCCAAAGATACAGATGTAGTTAAAAGAAGGGCTGTCTGTACCCCAATGTTCATAGCAGCAATGTCCACAATAGCCAAACTGTGGAAGGAGCTGAGATGCCCTTCAACAGATGAATGGATAAAGAAGATGCGGTCCATATACACACTGCAAAATTATTTCATCCATTAACCATAAATTTTCTTATAAAGCTGTTTCTGTTGTCTTAAACTTCTTTTTTAAAACATTTAGTGTCATGTGGCCTTTTACATTTTTACATGTTAAACCTTGAGAGAAATTTAAATTTTCTTAAAGGCAGGCATAGTGTTCTTTTTGCTATAGCAACTAAAGACATACTGGTTGTTTTAGAAACTATTGTTTATTTATTTAATCTTCATGGATGACTAGTTTTATTGAGCATTTAAAATTTAGCATTTCTGTTATGGAGGCATATGCATATTTTAACTTTTAAATACAGCATGATTTCTGTTTGTTTTTTGTCAGTGATGACTGAAAGGCTTCTGGGAATTAAATTTACTACATCAAAAAAAGTTATAATTTTTGACTGTAAGAATTTTAAAAATTAGAGGATCCTTTTTTTTTACCCCAATTAATACTGATAGGATTGGGTTTGGCTATATATGACAAAATCCTCATTAAAATAGCTTATCCATATAGGATATTTGCTCACATAGCAAGACCTCCAAAATTATTTCTTCCAGAGTATGTCTAGCAGCCTCATAAGTGATGTGCCCAACTCCTTCTTCAATCATCCGCAGCCATCTTTAACATGTGGTTCCATTCCTTCCTGTGGTCTCAAGATGGCACCACCTCTAAGCTCTGTGTTTGTGTTTTAAAATGGAAAAGCGGGGAATAGGGAGAGTAAATGCATGTGTCAGGTGTCAGCTTACATTTACAAGGAAAACAAAAGCTTTTCTGTCCTCCCCACATAAAAGAGGTCTACTTCGAGGGCATCGAAGCAAAATGTGTCATATCACCATGCCTACCTTCAAGAGATGCATATTCTTCTTCAGACTTAAGGACTTTTAATTAGATAAAAATGATGTGATCATTTTCCTATTTTAGTTTTTTCCTCACAGAGATGGCAGGGAGGTGTGAACATGAGAGAATAACCCTAGTGTTAATGTGTAGTAGTTGACATCATTTACATTACTTTGTAATCACACCATACAAAAGGTCCCTGAAAACAGTGTAAATTTCAGATGGAAATTGAATGCTTTGTGTTTATATTCCGTCCTCTATTCTCAAGGAGTAACTTCCTAATTAACCATATGTGTTGTCTATAATTCTCTAAATCTGCACTGTCTAGTATAGTAGTCACTAGCTACACGAGAATATTTATATTTGAATTACAGCTTGAGGTACTTCCTCTTCCATCCTCCCAGGTGTCTGAATGGGAGAGTCCCATTGGGTCCCTGCAAGTTCGGGGTCCCCGCGAGTCCAGGTTCCCAGGAGTCTGGGTTCTCACTGGTCCAGGTCCGAGCCATCTGGGGGCAGGTGCCATCTGCTCCAGTGGTGCCCAGGATACACTGGCCATACTGGTGAAGGGAGCAGGAGGGGGCTTCTTGCCCAAAGATGAGGAAGCCCAATGGGAAGATCGTGCTTCTAGGGGACATGAACGTGGGTAAGAGTGGGTAAGACGTCGCTGATGCAAAGGTACATAGGTACATGGAGTGGCAGTTCCGGGACCCAGACAGCATGGTAGATGGTGCTTTCCACCTGAAGCAGTGGCACTCCTACAACGCCTCCATCTGGAGCACCACAGAGATTCATGGTCCTCCTGTCGTCTGCCTGCTGGCCTAGAAGATTCCAGTATTCATTACAAGGGTAGAGAGAAGGCAGGCCAACTCCAGAGTGACACAGTGGTGAGCTCGCTGCGTTTTCTTTTTGCCTCATTTATCCCAGACTTAGAGCTGAAGAAGCCAGAAATTCAGAAATGCCAAAGGACACAGACAAACTAAAATTAAAAACCTGTTCTTTCATCGAAGGATCAGGAAACAAGTAGCCTAGTAAGGCAAAACTTTTAGACAATAACTGTTGTCCTCCAGCCAAATACTCAGAAAGAACTGAAACATCTCCATCCCCACCATCAGGGGCTTGTAGGAGCTGGAGCTCTCAAACCCATCAGGTGGTAATAAGCCCTCCAATTTCGTGGTGCCAGGGGAAGCTGCATGGTGAGTTTGGACTTCTGCCTGCTGCCACCTCTCAGGAAAGAGAAAGTACCTGCCCCAGCCCCCTCATCCCCTGCTGGGATGAAGAAGCCAGCTTAAATGGAAGATTTAAGTAAGATCCAGTGCCTCATAGCACAGGATGGAAATGTCCAGGTTTCAATAAAAAACCACTCATCATACAAAAACCAAGAAGATCTCCAACTGAGTCAAAAAAAGACAATCACTAGATGCCTGCCCAGAGCTGTCAGAGATGGTAGAGTTACCTGACAAGGGCTTTAAAGCAGCTATCCTAAGAATGCTTCAGTGAACAATCATGAACACCTAAACAAATGATAAGAAAAAAATAGTCTCAGCAGAAACAGATTTGAAGAACACCCAAATGGAAATTTCTGAACTGAAAAAAAATGCAATAACCAAAATAAAGGGCTCAGTGGGTGGACTTGACAACCAAGTGGAAGGGAGAGAGAAGGAACTGTGAATTGGAAGATAGAACAATGAACACTAGCCAACCTGAAATACAGAGAGAAACTAGAGGAAAGTGAGCAGAGCCTCAGGGACGGGTGGGACAGAAGATCCAATACTGTGCCATCACAGTTCTGAAAGGAGAGGAGTAAGATTGGGGCTGACAGAGTCCTAGGAGAAATAATGGCCAAGAACTTCCCAAGTTTGACCAGAGACATACACATGCAGATTCCAGAAGCTGAGAGAACCCCAAACAGGATAAACCAAAAGAGATCCCTGTCAAGACACATCATAATTAAGCTCTGAAAACTAAGGACAAGGAAAAAAAATACTGAAAGCATACAGAGGGGGAGAAAATAAGCATGACAGTGGATATCAGATCAGACACTATGGTGGTCAGAAAGAAGAGGCATCTTTTTCAAGTACTGAAGGAAAGATGAAGAATATTGATACATAGTTCTTATCCATCTTCTGTCCCAGAGAGTGACTCTGGAAAGACATGCTTCTGTTGCAGTGCTGACTCAGGACTTTTCACTTGCTCTGTTCTTTAAATTACAGAGAGTAGAATGCTATTTCATAGTTAATATGCTATTTAGGTAAACCTGGAAGGTTTTATTTTTCCACATGAATTTTAAAAGCTTTTGGCATTGTAGTTTGAAAATCGACAACAAGTTTTGCTTTGTAATAGTTTTTGGGTTTTGGTATATTATTTTTATAAGATTTTATTTATTTATTTATTTATTTATTTATTTATTTATTTAGCACAGGAGTGGGAGGCGGTGGGGGGAGGGCAGAGAGGGAGGGAGAGGGAGAGAATCTCCAGCAAAGTCCACACTGAGTACGGAGCCCATTGTTGAGCAATGGCTGAGCCAAAACCAAGACTCAGACCCTTAACCCACTGAGCCACCTCGGTGCCCTGGTATTGTTTTATTTTTAAGTAGGTTTGCTTATTGGCAGTCAAATTCACCGTTTTTAGTGTATAGTTAGGAGTTTTGACAAATGCATGCAGTTGTATAACCATAATCAAAATATAAACCATTTCCATCATTTAAAAAATAATTACAAAATTAATTAATTACACTTTAGAAATCACTTCAGTTGTACTAGCTGCATTTCAAATAGCACATGTGACTAGTGACTACCATTTTTAACAGCACATATACAGAACATTGCCATCCCTGCTCAAAGTACTGCTATAACATGCATGTACTCTGTTTAAATTTATTTCAGTTATCAGTAAAACAAAATTTAAGAAAAAATACATTATCCATTTCTACCTTTTTGCTTCTATGTATTTTCTAATTGAAGAAAGAGAAAGCAGTTACTTTGACAATAAATTAGCCTGCCATATTCTGGAAGAGGTCCATTAGCATCAATATACATAGTATTAGGTCATCAGTTTTAATATTCTGAATTATAAAGATCCAAACACACCCATGGAGTTCAAGGAAAAATGTAAGCACTTAAAAGATTACCAGTGCTAACATGATCAAACAGGAAAATAAGTAATATGGTGCACTTAATATAAAATTTTTTTAAGAGAGCAAATTTTTTTTTTCCCTTGTCTGTGTTGCCCTTTTCCTGTCATCTTAAAGCTGCTTTCCATGGTCCTTGCTACCTGCCACCACAGGCCTGTACTGCTTGGTCATACATGTTCTCTTCATTGCAGCACTATCCCAAGGCCCAGGCCCCTAGGTTTTCCCTTCTCCATCACCACATGCTCCAACAAGAACAGCCCCTTGTGCCTCTCATAATTTCAATTGTCTATTTTTGCTGTAAAAAAATAGAAAATGATGAATATTAAGATTTTCACTAGGAAATACACTATTGTTCTTAGGGGCTAGAGTATCTCAACATTTCAGACATTAGATCCATCAGATGTTGACATGTTCCTCATGAAAAAGTCAAATAAGCTGAGAAACATGCATGGACTTTGCCCATCATAGGGATCTGTAGTGTGCATCACCATAGCTAAGTCACTGAAAAGTCCTGCAAGAATGTTAGCATTGTTTAGCTCAGCATTTCTCAATGGAACATCTTGAGGAGCACAGTTTAGAGAATGTTAACTTATCTTATTCAAAATACTTATCTCTGTGAGTCACTTGATTTCTCTATATGCATTTGTTTTAACCAAATTAATCTCTTAGAACTCCTGTCTTTTAATACTGTCTATAATTTATAAAGTTGTTATGAGGATGGCATTTGTGCCTCTCATTGTGATCTATGCCAGGGACCAAGTAACAAGGTTTTCTCCAGAATGAATATCTGAGGGAAAGAACTTAGAACAGTTTCCTATAAAATCAGTGTTGTCTATAAAGATATATATTACATATAATTTATATTTTAAATATTGATTAATTATTAAAACTTGCATGAATTTTGGGCACGTGGGTGGCTCAGTGGTTAAAGCCTCTCCCCTTCGGCTCAGGTCATGCTCTCAGGATCCTGGGATCCAGGCCCACATTGGACTCCTTGCTCATCGGGAAGCCTGCTTCCTCCTCTCTCACTGCCTGCCTCTCTGCCTACGTGTGATCTCTCTCTCTCTCTCTCTCTCTGTCAAATAAATAAATAAATAAATAATCTTAAAAAAAAACTTGCATGAGTTTGAGAAGCACACAATATAGAGCATAATTTAAAGGCATTAAATGCCTGTATACATTTTAGCATTTTTCCATGTAATGTCTAAAAAACCAAAATCACGCACTTTTTGTATTGTTTTGTTGTTGTTAAGTGGAAACATTTGTCTCTCTCTTTGTTCAGTTACAGAAATCCTTAATGGGAATATATAAGAAACATATATTTACATTTATTTTTCTCTCATTCTTTAAAAGTTAATATTTTGTTGATGTTTTCTAAAATGCCTACTAGGGCGCCTGGGTGGCTCAGTGGGTTAATGCCTCTGCTTTCGGCTCAGGTCATGATCCCAGGGTCCTGGGATCGAGGCCCGCATCGGGCTCCCTGCTCAGCGGAGAGCCTGCTTCCCCCCCTCTCTCTCTGCCTGCCTCTCTGCCTACTTGTGATCTCTCTCCCTCTGTGTCTTAAAAAAAAAGATTTTATTTATTTATGTGTCTTAAAAAAAAAGATTTTATTTATTTATGTGCCTTAAAAAAAAAGATTTTATTTATTTATGTGTCTTAAAAAAAAGATTTTATTTATTTATGTGTCTTAAAAAAAGATTTTATTTATTTATGTGTCTTAAAAAAAAGATTTTATTTATTTATTTGACTTAAAAAAAGATTTTATTTATTTATGTGTCTTAAAAAAAA